>JANITW010000001.1:21653250-21672027 GCA_027564335.1 Erythroxylum williamsii | reverse complement strand
TTTAGATGTAGAGCTAATCTCCAATGAGTGGACCGATCGGCCCCCAAGTCCTCTTGATCGGGTCCGGGCCCATAATGGCCGACCCGACCATTATTTAAAAATAGTTTTCTAATCTATTAAGGAATAACTTTTAACTAATTAAGAAACAAATATGTAAATAAATAATTAAATTTAAAATATCTTATTTAAGTGGTTTAGTTTAATATTAGTAAATAGCTTTCTAATTAAAATTTTATTTTTGATTATATTAGAAATTGTTTCTTAATTAGATTAGAATGTTTTATTTGTTAAATTTAAAAAAGAGTTTTTTGAAATTATAATATTCGTTATATTTAAAATTCTTTTTTTTGCCAACAAACAAAAAACATAATTTTTTTTTCTTTTCCTTCTCATACATTTATAATAATTTAATGAATAAAATAAAAATAAAAATGATATTTACGACATACGTCGAAGCCTCTGAGACGTTTCTGACTCTCTCTAAATGCTTGTTTCTCTCTCTAGAATTTGCTGGTCAAGATCTGATATTTCTGCTTCAGATCTATCAAAGTCCAGGTCAGATTCCATTTCTCCGTATATATCTCCTTTTTTTCTCCAATAAATATGTATGTGTGTTGCGTTTTCCGATGTCTTCTGGTTTTTTACGAGTTTCTCTAGATCTATGCCTAAATTTGATTTGGGTTATCCCTTAAATTTGAGATTTTGTGTGGGGTTTTCTCCGTAGTCGTTAAAGTTTTAATCTTTTGTCGCAGATTTCTTGATAACATTTGAGTTTAATTGTTTTCGGGTTTGCTAAACTGAATGCACGATCTGATTGGAGGCCTGGGGTTGTGTCGTTTCGCTTTCTGTGTTGGGTTTAATGTCGCTGTTGCCTAAAGGCGATTCAATTCAGATTCGCGAGGTGTGGAATGACAACATCGAAGAAGAATTCACTCTTATCCGTGAAATTGTCGATGATTACCCTTATATTGCAATGGACACGGAGTTTCCGGGCATTGTCCTGCGTCCGGTTGGCAATTTTAAGAACAGCAATGACTATCACTACAAAACGTTGAAGGAAAATGTGGATATGTTGAAGTTGATTCAATTGGGTCTCACGTTTTCGGATGACCTAGGGAATTTACCGACTTGTGGAACTGACAAGTATTGCATTTGGCAATTCAATTTTTGTGAATTCAACGTGAATGAGGATGTTTTTGCTAATGATTCCATTGAGCTTTTGCGGCAAAGTGGGATAGACTTCAAGAAGAATAATGAAATGGGTATTGATGCAATGCGATTTGGTGAGCTTTTGATGTCTTCAGGGATTGTCTTGAATGATAATGTGCACTGGGTGACGTTTCACAGTGGTTACGATTTTGGCTACTTGCTTAAGCTCTTAACGTGCCAAAACTTGCCAGAGACGCAAGTAGCGTTCTTTAATTTGATTAATATCTACTTCCCGACCCTTTATGACATCAAGCATTTGATGAGGTACTGCAATAGCCTTCATGGAGGGTTGAACAAACTCGCAGAGTTGTTGGAAGTGGAGAGAGTTGGCATATGCCATCAAGCGGGTTCAGATAGTTTACTCACTGCATATACATTCAGGAAGCTGAAGGATAATTTCTTTAGCGGCTCCTTGGAGAAATATGCTGGTGTATTGTATGGTTTAGGTGTTGAGAATGGACAGGATTTTCATTGATTGTGAAGAGTAGATATGCAACGTTAAAAGCGAAACAAAGTGACTTTAAAGATGCTCATTCAACTGTATGTGTTTCTCTGCACCTTCAATCTGTTGTACACTTTTTTTGTCAACAAGGCTTTTAACTTTATGAATATTTTTTTGCTATTAGTTTCACTCTTATGAACAACCATGATGCTTCTGTTTTGTCTCGCCCCATGACTTTTCCAGTTGCAATTTGGCTCACTCTTAGTTTGAAATGCAGCATCTAATGCTTAAACCAGTAGTTATGCCTCAGTCAGATTTAACGATAACCTGATCGATAAAAGTTCTCCTATACTGCAGGAATTGACAAGGAGAACTGCCACAGGTTAAAAATGTTTGCACATGGAATGAAATGTTAAAGCTGTTTGGCAACTGGGTAGAATACAAAGATTAGATTGGTATGCAATAACAGTTCCAAAATGCTGGAGCCTCGGTTTCCTTTACCTTTGTGACTACAAAACTAAAACATTTGAACAAATCATTCAAACCAAACTTTATCGATTTGGTACCGTACTGGTCACTACCGACAAAAAAAACGGTTTGAAATTTTGCCGGCTTATACCTTAAAGTTCAAAAAAAAACATAAGAGACTTATTTGTAAAACAAATAATTGACAAATACCAACCCTCCCCTCCCGCCCCCGATGCTGAACTCTGAATACCTGAAAGTCTCCCATTTTTTGTCTATCTTCTGTTTGTCTCCCGCGTGCCAGACTCCCAGCCAACCCCACCTCACACAGGCAGCACAGTAGTCGCCGGCCGCCACTGCTCCGCGAGTTGTGACTGGACACCACATCAGTGAGGATTGCGCTATGACACCTGTCCTTACCTGGGAGTACTGTTTTAGTTTAGAAAAGCGGTCAGACAGGTCTGGGATTGAATTTCGGCTGGAGGAACCCTTGCGTTGCGTTTCTTATAGCCATGACCAGCTGTCATCTCACGAATTGGATTCGATCCACCAAACAAGCCACTTCCCTCCACCGCCTGCCATCGCACCAATGGCGTCTCCATCATCGGACCGCCTACCCATCTGCTCTTTTTTTTTTTTTTTTTCCCCCTCTCGATAAGTTTCATTCTATTCTTGAAAAGTTCTTGGATTGAATTTAAGAATTCATAGTTTCATACTACATTCTAGTTTTCAAGATTCCCAACATCTAACTCCTCAATCCTTCCTTTTAGTATCTTATCCTAATTTTCTGTAATTTGTTTATCCAAAGAACAATCATTTGGATACTTCTAATTATAGGTGCCTTGGTAAAATTATTTTTCCCGATTCTAGTGTTGTGTTTACATTATGTGTCCCTCAGCTTGTCTCTCTTATATCTTTCTGTATGTTTCTTAGATTGCTGTTCGGATGAAGATGATATAGCCATCAATTCAGGTCCATTCCTTCATGAAGAAATTATCTCTTTGAAAGGACTGGATGTTATCTGTGAACCAAGGGAG
The DNA here is from genome assembly GCA_027564335.1 of Erythroxylum williamsii. Classification (NCBI taxonomy): domain Eukaryota; kingdom Viridiplantae; phylum Streptophyta; class Magnoliopsida; order Malpighiales; family Erythroxylaceae; genus Erythroxylum; species Erythroxylum williamsii. Next base: position 21,668,874 of record JANITW010000001.1, on the reverse strand, counting down.
CCTGTTCAATCTGAACCCGAACCTGTGATACAAGTTCTGGCCCCTTTTCCTCAAGAGCCGAAGTCTGCTGGGAAAAAACCAATCAAACCAAAATGGCTGAAAATGTGATTCTATCAACCTTCACGCAAGCTTCATAGTTTCTCTTTTCTTGCTTCTTCCTCGTGAAATTCTACTGGCGCATTTCCTAATACACAATCCACAATCAAATTGTTCTTGAGTAAGGACTCCTGTTGTTGCAACCAAAGTTTAAGTGCTATTTTATAATTTTTAAAAAAATTAAAAATTATTTTATAATTTTTAAAAATTATCCGAAATGGTACTTAATATTTAACCGATATCGGTATAGTACCGTATTAGAATCAAATTTGGTACCAAGTATTTATAACATTGATTAAAACAATGTGTATCTAATCCCAACATTCTTAGGTCAGGTGGATGAGGGGCCAGATCCTCTGGCCCCCCTACTCTGTACCAACCCTGTTCTCTCTCATCTGAACCATTCATTTATGTGGGACCCACCAAAATGAAAGGTTCAAATGAGAGGGGACAGGGTTGGGACAGGGTAGGGGGGACAGAGGATCCCCCCTCGGTGGATGAACAATAGCCATAATAGATAAGCAAACAACAAGGGAAAAGTTCCTTATGCAGCCCTTTTGCTTGCAAATTATGTCCCATTTTATTTTATTTTTAATTTATAAATTACCAATCAAACAAACATACGTGGGATGCCGACTCCAGAAAACGGTATCCATACATCTTACAAAAACAGGGTTTCTTGAGCAGTTTCTTTGGGTTGGATAAAGTTGGCCCAAAATAAAATTATGGTTGTATTTTGGGAACCATTTTTCACCTTGGTGTGTTTGGGCCCATTTTTAGCCCATGCTTCTGGGGGGTGGGGTTTTAGGGTTTTGCAAAGCGGTGAGCCTCCCTTCCTTTCCTTCGCAGTCGCGTTTTGCCTCGTTGCTATAGGTCTCCCTCTTCTATTTCTGGCTTTTTCTTTCTCTTTGCACGAAACTTTGTTAAAAAATAAGCTTAAATTTTTCTAAAGATTTCCTTTTGTTGTGTTTTTCGATCTAAGCCTCCATTAATTTTATGACTGACAACGGATCCAAAATCATTAGACTTTATAGTTAACTTTTGTGCCCATTTTTATTGATAAGTAACAATCTTTATCGATTAAAGGGTTTTTGGTAAGTGGTATTATCAACTGTAATGACGATTGTTTTAAGCTATCTGTTCAGAAAGAAGATTATTGCTTGTATCAATTTGTTATTGGGAATCTTAGAGCTGTTGTTACTCGAGATTTGATTTGGAGCCTTGTCTCTCTGCAGGAAGGAGATAGTTGTTGGGCTTAATTGGCAAGAAGAATGGCAGCGTAAGTAAATTTAGATGCATGATTGTCCAATATATTCTGTATGGTACGTGATTTTGAATTTAGGATTACACCATTGCAAAGAGAAGTATATTATATTTCACTGTTAAATCTTTTGTGAGGTGAGGGTACGGTAATCTCCTACACTGCTTTACCTGGTTTTGTCTTTGAATATTTAGTTGCTTTAGTCTTCAGCATTGTTGTTTGTTTTTGGACGGATAAGATTAGTTGATTAACAACATACTTGCCCTTCTTTCTAATTTCTGAAATGTCTATGTTATCTTGTACCGACTGTCGTGTTGTGTCATTCTTTCTGAAATTTTGGTTCATTGCTTGTGATGATAAATTGAAACAGGTATATATTTAAAATTCAAGTCCAAATAGAGCATTAATTACTTCTGTGAAGAAAAAAATGTGTCTTGTCCTGATTTAACTTCCAAATTTGCAGTGAAGAGGGTGCTATTGCTGTTGACGCATCTGCTCAGCCACTTGGTGAGCCTATGGACCTGATGACTGCACTGCAGCTTGTATTGAGAAAGTCTCTGGCTCATGGGGGCCTTTCCAAAGGTCTTCATGAAGGTGCAAAAGTGATCGAGAAGCATGCTGCCCAGCTGTGTGTGTTGGCAGAGGACTGCAATCAACCTGACTATGTTAAACTGGTCAAAGGGCTTTGTGCTGATCATGGTGTGAGCCTACTAACTGTTCCTAGTGCCAAGACCCTTGGCGAGTGGGCTGGTGTAAGTATATCTTATCAGCTTGTTGACTCGTGATTTCATTCATGAGTTATTGTAGATGTCTTTACAGAGCTTCTAATGTCTCAAGTTTACAATTCCTGGATCATGTTTCTATATAGACATATCTCCTTTGAGATGAACTTTACCTTAAGCAGCTTTTGCTAGATTTAAATATTTGAATATATACGATGCAGTGGTACCTTCAAATTGATGGCAAAATATAGATGGCAAACTATAGAAAGAATTGTCAAGGTTGATGTAGTCAATGATATGTAATGGCAGTTCTGATATTTTTTGGATTTAATATAAGGGCATCCATGTCTTAGGAGTCACTTGTGTTTTCCCTCATGCTTTTTAACTTGTGTTAACACATGAATATTGAACATAGTCAAATTACAATGCACCAACTTTTAGATTGGTCATGAGTATTATTACCATCTATCGTTCTCACTTGAATTGCATATCACTCGTTAGGCATCTGAAAATATATTTTGTCATTTTGGATGAGTATGGCGCCTCAAGAAAATTCTCTCTAGGGCTCGTTTACATATTTAATTTCTTTTCTTAGAACTTATTTAGTCGTAAAATAGATCATTAATGGATTTCTTCAATGCAAAGTTTGCATGGTGACACAGATTTTATGATACAACCATTTATTTATTTATGCTCATAATCACTGTGTGGTGAGTTGTGTGTAAAAGTTGACGGAACTATATTATTGCATCCTACTTGCAGTTGTGTAAGATTGATTCTGAGGGCAAGGCCAGGAAGGTAGTTGGTTGCTCTTGTGTAGTTGTGAAGGTATGAGTTAAATTAAGGTGTTGTTTTGGCTATTCTAGTGTCTCCTGTTGGGCTAATTCTACTTCCTAAACTGGTTTGCAGGATTTTGGGGAAGAGAGCGAAGGTCTTAATGTTGTTCAACAACACATCAAAGCTAACTGAGAAGCAGAACATTGTTATGAGTTTTGTTTTTTAATTAGTTGGTCAACTCATCAAATAGAGTTTTTGGATTTTTTCTATTTGAGATGTTTGCTTTTTGAGATGACGATCAATTTGTGAAATTGTTGTTGAGAACCATTTATTTTAACTATGTTTTCCTGAATTATTACTTATTTATTCTTGGAATGTGGATGTGATTGGTCTCATCCACCACAACGAAAGATGTCCCCTTCTGAAATAAATCCCAAAAACGATGTGTCAGACAATTTATTCACCAATTATTCTCCAAAATAGGGCAGATTTGGAATTACGGATCACATCATAGAATATCGACTATTAGTTGAAAAAAGGATTTTGGGAAAGCTATGCTATATTAGCAATGGACTTGTCCTTGCGCACTAAACTTGCATAGACGAACCAGAAGGCAGCTATTTGGTTGGTTCCTACACAAAGCAAGAAATCTTCATGTCATCCATAGGCTTCATTTTTCAGGAAGTCTCTTGACAATATTTGACTATATTGTTCTTTGTTTGCCAACTCCCCTAAACTTTATTGCCAAAGGGTCGTATCATCGAACTGGGTACAGGACGGAAGGGTTAACTTGTCAGTGCAAGCGTGCAATGTGACTTGTCAAGAAAACACAACTTCTTCAAGGCTGCCATGTAACTTTCACAACTCACAAGTTAAAATGGGTACTATGTGTGCGATACTTGGCCAAAAATGAAGCACCTGCCACTGAGACTCAGAGCTAAAAGCCCCTCCAATGCCATAGAACTACAAGGATCCTATATACTATATATATACCCGTTGAAAACAGATAGCATTGCCACTGAATTCGAGACCACCCTAACGCTTGCATGCTTTACGCATTGATAGAAGCACCTTGCTTGGGTGTGCTGAGTTGTAACAAAAGAAGTGATATTATGCTCCTGGACTTATAAACAAGATGACTTCTGTTGTGGGTTTGGTCTTTTGAGGAAGGCATGCAAAAAGCTCAGAGAAGTGTGTAAAAGTGATAGTTTCTAGTTATTGTTCTTCTGGGGTTTTAGGGTTTTCGAGCTCTCGTCTCTCAAAGCGTGAAATGGCTATTAATGACGTTGAGATTCAGGAGCAGTTGCAGGATGCTGGGAACAGGCTTCTAAAACCTATGTCTTCCACCGATGAGTTGCTTAATCATCTTGATGTAATGCCCCTTTCCTGTCGCTCTCTTTTATCTACGTCTCTTTGTAACATTTTGGGTTTTCATTGATTGTCGTTTCTTTTAATCAGAATATGGGAATTGGAACTTGAATTGATCAAGTATGTAGTTTTAAATTACAACATATTTTATCTGTTGGGTAAACAAATTTGGACGTTTTGACTTCTTTTTATGGTTTATAATTATGTATAATTAAGGATGGACGCTTTATATATGATGATTGTGTTTATAGAATCAAGGTGGCTATACAATCGATAATTTGTGGTCTAATATTTCATTATCCTGATTGCTTCTTCGTTTTTTATTGCTTACCTCCATTTTGAATTACGTGTTAAAGTAGTTGCGCTTTTTGTTGTGGATTCTGTTTTGTATCGACTTATTGAAGTTGAATTGTAGCCCATGGAATTGGATTTGCGATTGCTGTTCTGGATTTGTTTCTTCCACATTTCTAGCTCTATGTTCTCATTTTAGCTTTTGCATTGGTGCTTTTGCGATTCTGGTATTCTTCCATTTTCCAGTGCATGGTTGGTTTATTTTACAGCGTTCTTGTGTGTATGATCCAGTTACTCTATAGTCAGTGATTGCTGGGGCAATGTAACTTTTCTCAAAGGGTTGTAACTGCATGCATTTGGTGTTCCTATGCATGCAGTCTTTTTGTGTGAGTTTTCTGTTGTCAATGTTCAAACGGGTAAGATGTAGGTTTCTTTTGGTGACTTTAAAAACAGTATAAGAAAATCAATTATGTGAATGAGAAGAAGTTGTGGGTACTAGCAGAAGTGGGCAAACAAGACGACTTATCTGAACTTACCATCAAGTCAATTCTAAGTACATTGACAGCGTGGCATAAAAAGCTTGAGATATAGCTGTGATACAAAGTTCTCTGTGCAGTCAAGATACTTACTGGTGTGCATAGTATAAAAAGTCATACAGCAGATCAAACTAGCACATGATGGATACCAGTGCCCCTTTTATTCTTCAATGGATGTAAAATAAGGCCCCATCTTGAACAGATTCATCTTCTTGCTTTTGGCTTGGTAAAATGAAGCTTTCCAGATTCCATAAATTATCTCTGTGCTCCGTTTATTATAACTTGTTGGTAATATTTGTTATCATCTTTTTGTAAACTTATCTGTGCATGCCTTCTATTGCATTTTGTTTTTTTCTTTTCCAATTTTGCGACAGGTACACATTTCACTTTCCTTCTTGTTTGTCCAGATGTCATAATGTGACAGTTCCATTCTTTTGTTTCATTTTTTTTCTTTTAGAAACTAGAGCGCTTGCTCATATATGTGGAACAGGCACCATCAAGATCAATGCAAGATGCCCTTCTGCCACCAATGAAAGCATTAATATCTGGTTCCCTTTTGAGGCACTCAGATTCAGTTGTGAAAGTTTCAGTTGCATCCTGCCTTAGTGAGATAATAAGAATAACAGCGCCAGATGCTCCTTATAATGACAACCAGATGAAGGTACTCTCAATAATAAAATGGATTCAATCAGGATTCATGTTTGGTTCTTGGGGATTCTTATATGATTTACATTCTCATTGGTGTATAGGAAATTTTTCAATTGATAGTTGCAGCTTTCGAAAAATTGTCCTATGTTTCTGGTCATTCTTATGCAAAGGCAGTTTCAATTCTGGATACTATGGCAAAGGTGCGTTCCTGTTTGGTGATGCTGGACCTCGAGTTGCACGAACTTACTGTGGAAATGTTCCAGAAATTTCTGAAGACAATAAGGTAAGAGCCGTGTAAACTGCCATTCACTTGGTCAAATTTATCTTGCATTGCAGTTGTGGTGTTGTTTATATGATTAGAAATATGTTTAATGGAAAGTCTTAGATCAGAAAATAAAAAATTGAATATGTGTAATGGAAAGTCTTAGATCAGAAAACAAAAGTTTATCTCTGTGACCTGTCTCACATTTATGTATTACATGCAATTGGACCCCCTTATCAGGCTATATTTGTTATGTGATTACATTGTTAAAATGTTTATTATATATTCACCAAATTGATTGTCAAGTACTGACAGAACCAGAAGCACCCTTTTCTCGAAGAGTGCATGGGATGACTTTTTATGAAGTTTTGTTATAGCATCTATAGCTTCAATTTTTAAACATAGAATTTGGTATCTATATTATTTAATCATCAGCGGCAATAAAACACGATGACTATAATATGATTCTGGCCTTACATTCCATGTATATGGTTGTGCCTCCAAAACATACAGAGTAAGGGAAACATGTACCTTCTCCATGTCACTGGAGGTTTTGAAAACTGTTTTGTTTCTGTAATTCAGTAGGTAATGACTCTCTTTCATTTTCACATTAGGGGTTTCCTTTATCTTGATTATCTGCACCTAAATTAAATAGGAGTACATAGTGCTGCAAAATGCTTTTTCTTTTATAAGGAAAAGATAAGTTCTGTAAAACCAAGTGCAACAATGAAATACACAACTGAGGCAATTTATTACTGAACATTTATAGTAAGGGTGTTTGAGCACTGTATTGTTCTTTTCCCTGTCCTAATGAAAGTTCTGCTAACATCATGACAAAAGAATGCATATGGATGTGGGTTATTTATTTGTAGGGCTTTTTCTGGGATAGGGTTCAAGTGATCCTTAGACTTTTGAGGCATACATGTCCTAGATTGATATAGTGAAAGTATAATAAAGCCTTTATAAGTTAATGGTTGATAAATTAATGATCTTTATATTATCATTCCAACTTGATCTAATAGGCTAGATTAATTCTCAATTAATTAATATATCTTTTAATTAATACATTTTGTTTGGTCACAGCATTATTAATCTATAATAGTTTTTTTGTATTCATACATCCCATGCAAGTTTAGGCTTCTCCCCATTTTCCTTGTTTTTAGATTTGGTCACCTATGCTTAATAGTTTTGTGGTTGTTATAGTGCTTAAGCAGTGGTACTGGGCTTGATATCATTTCCTATTTATGTTTTCTCTGTGTCATAAAATTGAAGACCCAATCATCCACTTAACGTATTGCTTGCCATGGAAACAATAATGACCTGGGTGATAGAGGAAAGTGAAGACATATCGATGGATCTTATTGCCCCTCTATTAGCCAGTGCAAGAAAAGAAAGTCAGGTAGATGTATTTTCCTGATATGTATTCCTTTAACATTATAATGGTCATCCTGATGGTGGTTGTTGATTTGACATATGTTGTGATTCAGAGTGCTTCTCCCATCGCATGGAAGCTTGGAGAGAAAGTATTAACTAACTGTTTTACCAAACTTAAACCTTACCTCAAGGAAGCAGTGCGGTCTCTTGGAGTAGCTTTGGATGAATATACTCCCATAGTTGATTCTATATTGCAAGATGAGTCGCATCCCCTTAAGCATGATCATGTTAATCATTCTGAGAAACATCTGGTATTTTCCTGTTATTGTAAACCTAGTAATTGTTGAAACATATTGGTTTTATTCTATGCATCGTTGGTTTACAGACAGGACTAAAAGTTTACCTCATTTCTGAATAAAGTCTTAACATTTTCTCTCTTTTTTGATACTAGATTTGCTTGAGATGGATCAGATCCCTGATTTCTATAAATTGTAGGTGTTCTCCCCCGTGAATATATAATGGGAGAGGATGACATGTAGTGCAAAACTGTTCTGCATTTCACAAACAATACTAGTGTAAATAAGGCAATCCAGATAGGAATCTACTACTGAAGTACGACTAATACAATCTTGTCATCGGTGGTCCTATGTCCCAGTCGCCTGGAAGTTTTAACACCTCCTTTGCACTGTATTTTGCGGAGAATTTGCAAACTTTTCCCCTAGTAAAATCACACATTGTTTCCTATTTGGTTTGATTTACATCTTTACTAGCATGGCTTACGTAATTTTAAAAAATATTGAAAAGGAAGGATTGCACTTGTTGAATAATGATCACTATTTTCCTGAGCAATCAGGAAACAATTAGGCAGTTGTTGTCTTATTACATTAGTTCGGAGTCTTTGAACTAAGGTTTGACTAGATCATCTTTGTGAAATGCAAATCTCTGTTGGTCAGATGATTAAAGGCTCATCACCAGATGGTACCTGTCTTGGAGAAAATTTTCAGGCTGTAGATGGAATTTCCAATTCAACAGGAAGGGTGGTAACTGCCTCAACAGGAAAGGTTAACACCTTTGCCAATGATAATTCTTCAAGCATGCTGAAGCGTGGTTTTCTTGCCCAAGATTTTATTACTGAAGTAGGTGGCTATGCTGAACCTGTAGTGAAGTTGGGAGTAAAGCCACAGACTTCTTCAAAGAAGAGGGGGAGAAAACCTAATTCTTTGATGAATCCGGAAGAAGGCTATGATCATTCTTGGGTTCGCTCAGGAAGGAAAACTTATAAAATACCTCAAGAAGGAAAAATTGATGCCACTTCACCTTCTGGAAATCTGGTTCTCAAGAAGGCAGCTCTTTCATCCCTGCATATCAGTGGCGCAGAACCTGCCAGTGTTAGAACAAAAACTAGTGGAATTGGTGCTTCATCCTCATTGCCAAAACAAAGCTCTCTGGAGGAAAGTCTTTCAAAAAGAGGTCGGAAAAGAAAGGGGAAATTTGTGAACGAACCTGGTTCCATGTCTTTATCAATGGGTGAGATATTGAGTTCTCTGGGTGGGGAGAAGTCTCCAAAATCTGGTAATGTTATTCTAGGAAAGCAATCTAAAGAAAGAACCGAGGTAAAACGAAGAAAGTTCTCAAGGGAAGCAGGAGATTCTGCCAAGAATGTTGAGCGGATTTCTCTGACCCCAGGGCATATAGCACCAGTGGTGAAGTCTGAAGAGGGAAAACCTGACTCAGTTGACGTACGGGTAAAGAGCAAGAGTAAAGGCAGCTTGTCAGTCCAAAAACAGAACACAACTAGGATGTATGTGAATGATACTTCTCATGGGGATACTGCTGAGACACTTGATAAGGTACATATAAACACACATGTTTCTCTTACAAAATCAAGAGCTCCCAAGTTTTGTTGGGCACATTTTTTTTTATCTCCCTTTTATCACTATGCAGATAACTAAATCATCAAATAGAGATGGGAATCTACCTGATGAAACCCCCAAAACTCTAATTAGGAGGAAGCGTACTCCGAGGAAGGAAATGGTATCAATCCTTTGATTTTATTTATTGACAATTCTGTGAGGTGCTAGTTTCTTTTAGTCAAAGAATTTTGACGTCTTTGTTAGACATTTGATCTTTGCCTTCCCTTGAAAAGTTTTTCTCTGTGAACTATTGACCAAAGCACTTTTATAAGCTGAAACTAACGATTCAGTTATTCACTGTGTTCTTAAAACTATATAAAACAGGGCTAGTTATGGGAGATATAAGACAAACCTAGGAACTAAATAATCTCTAAATTTTTAAATATACAGCTGACTATCTTGTATCATTGGCTAAAATCTAAATACTTACAGCTGTAAAATCAACAGGATTTCAGCCACATCAAGGCAAAAATTCCTGCTTCCAATATTCCCAGCAAGCTGGCTTGCATATGTCTTCCATGGCCAGCTTGCTAATTAGGTAGTTGAATTGTTTCTTGTTAAGTCCCTTTGTGAAAAGCTATTTGTTCAGCAATATGTATATAAATCATAGAAATCAGTTCCTTCTCAAGTTTTTTCCTTGATAAAGTGCTTGCCAACTTCCTTATGTTTAGTTCCATCATGAAGAACAAGATTATATGTAATTGCAGTTGCTGCCTTATTGTCACAGTACACTTTGATTGGTGATATAAGTGGAATTTTTTAATCTTCCAGTAATCTCCTATTCCGCTTAGCTTCACAGATTTCGTGATCCAAACATCTAAATTCCGTTTCAGCACTATTTCTAGCTACTATGTCTATGTTTTAAACCTTCAAGTCACAAAATTTCCTCCAGCAAAGGCACAATAACTTGAAGTAGACTTTTAGTCAATGATGCTTCAGCCCAATCTGCAGTTGTATATATTTTTATTTGAAGATGTCCTTGTTTTCTGAAAAAGACCTTTACCAGGGGTTTCCTCTAGGTACCTCAGTATCTTGTATGCTGCTTCAAAGTGTTCTCTTCATGGTGAATGCAAAAATTGACAAACTTTGCTTAGTGCAAATGCTATTTCTAGACTTGTATAGATAAGTGCATCAATCTTCCAACCAATCTTTGAAACTGATATATATTCATCATACCTTCCTTTTTTGAATGTTGAAGGTTTAGGTTAGGATCAACTGGTGTTTCAACACCTTAGCATCCAAGCTATCCTGTTTCATGAAGCAAGTCAAGTGTATACTTGCATTGAGTGACAAAGATATCCCTCCTTGGATCTAGTAAACTCTATTCCCAAATAAAAAAAAGTTTTCAAGGTCTTTCATCTCAAAATATGCAACAAGCTTTTCTTCAAACCTTCCAATTCCATGCTATTAGGACTTCATGACATTACATAAACAATCAAGATAGCTTGAGTTGTTGGAAAGCCTTCTTTGCTGTAGGAGACCAGTTAATAGTATTCTTCTTAGTGAGATCAATAAGTGGTTGGGTTATCATTCCACAACTCTGCACAAACTTGCAGTAGTAGCCTGTTAATCCCAAAAAAGTTGATTCCGGTAGTCGGTATCAACCACCGCAAAACTGCCTGAATCTTATCTTGACCAACAGCAACTCCTTTGGTTGAAACCACATGCCCAAAAAAAGAAATTTGGTCTGACTAAATAAACATTAGATGTCTTGGGATAGGAGTGGTTATCTTGGAGAAGTTGAAGGATAAGGTGTAGATGATTAAGATGTTAGTTGAAAGATGGGCTGTATACCAAGATGTCCTCAAAGAAAACGAGAATAAATTTTTGCAAGGATGGTCAGAATATATCATTAATAGCTGACTGGAAGGTTGATGGAGCATTGGTGAGGTCAAAAGGCACCACAGTGAATTCATAATGGCTCTAATTGGTGCAAAAAGTAGTTTTGTGGATGTCTGCAAGGTTGACACATATTTGGTGGTAACTTGAATGTAAATCAACTTTGAGAAGAAAGAGGCACCATGTAATTTGTCAAGAAGCTCCTTGATGTTTGGGATTGGTATTTCTCTGGAATGTTGATTTGGTTTAGGCTTCTATCATAGATACAGATATGCTAGGTGTTGTCTTTCTTTTTAACAAGGAGAATGGGACTCACAAAAAGGCTGGTGCTAGTTCTAATAATACCTGATTTAAGCTAACTCTGATTCTTGCTTCTCAATCTCAGGTTTTTGAAAGGAAGGATAACGATATGGACAGATGTTTGTTGTTTTTAAATTGGGAAGTAGAGGAATGGAGTGAGTGTGGCGGTGGTGATAAAGGTGGAAGGATATCCTTCAAAAATCATTTCAAAATTTTGCAGCAAATTTTGAATTTTAGGAAGAGGATTACTTGGAAATTTGGCCTCTTTAGAGAGATATTGAAAGTTTACCTCCACATCTGACTTTTGTGTCCCCCTTTGGAGCTTATATCACTTCCCATTAAGATTAAAAATTAGAAACACTCATTCTAGTTGGCCTACACTGTATTTAAAGAAGCAAGCCACTTAATTCCAAGCACTAAATCTGCTTCACTTATCAAAAAGGGATAATCTTAAGTGATAGTGTCATGCAAAAGAGCTTAAAGTCTATAGAAGAAATAGAAAAGAAAAAAATAGTCAACCAAAAGCCTTAATTTAGTGGGATGAGGATTAAGAATTGAGTTGACAATAAAGATAAGGACTTAAATTTAGATTATGTTAGGATTCCTTATTAGATAAGACATAGTAGTGAGTTAAATATGTTATTCTATTTTTAGATATGTTAACCTAGTTGTTTAGAACTTAAATCTATAGGATTTTTGTTAGAATAGGATTTAAATTTGTTAGGAACCCTTTCCTACTTGAATAAGGGTTCTAATAATTTCTTTATAAATATGTGTATACTCAGCCCTTTAAGATTAACAAGTCTGAATTTTTTTTTTCAAACTTGAGTATTTAACTAAAAAGTGTGATGCTTTCTTCTAAGAGGGATTCTTAGACCTTAGGAGTGATTCTTGGTTTCCTACCCTTCATTCTTTGTGTTACTAAATTTTAGCAAACCTTACCTTAATTCTAACCTCTTAAACCTAAATTTCAGCCATATTAAATCATAAGCTTTTAAGCCTAAATTTCCAACAATCAAATCCTAAAAACCCAACTATATCAAATCTGAAATTTCAACATTCTTAGCAGAAATCCAGCACTGAAACTTGAAATTCCAGCAGCCTAATATCCACCATATCTCCTAATTTCGCGATTCTAGCTACTTGTTAATACTTCTATTTGTCCTACATCAATTTAGTATCAGAGCTTTGATTCACCATGACGGCACATTGTGGAAGGGCATATAGAAGAATATTCAATGGCCTAGAGTGAAATGAAATACTTTTTAATATGGCAAAGAAATAGGGCATCAATGACTCTCGTTCATAAGATGCTCCAAAAACTACTTACATGTATCAACTCGAAAACATGTTCGACAATTCTTTAAAAGTTAAAACTCCCTCAAATTATGTGAACCTGAAGAAAGAAGACGGTAATTTTTCCTTATTCTTTTTGTGAATAGTACAAGGAATATATGGACAATACAGCCTTAATTACCTCTGTAAGTTAGGAAGAATCTATTGTTTATCTAAGTGACAAAATCTCAACTAATTAATAGAATATTAAGTAATTATCTATTGAGAATTAGCTAATAGCTGTTTATTTTTATAATATCAACACTCTTCCTCAAGTTGCTGCATAGATATTGATCATGCGCAACTTGCTTACAAAGAACTTAAATTTTTGTCTTAGTAGCCCTTTGGTGAAGCATCAACAACTTGTTGTGTTGAAGGTACAAATGATAAACAAATGAGTCCACTTTCAAGTTTTTATTTTATAAAATGTCTGTCAATCTCCGCATGCTTCGTCTAATCATGTTGAGCTGGATTGTTGGCAATACTGATAGCTACTTTGTTGCCACAAAACAACTTCATTGGGTGCTCCACGAGTTTCTTTGGTTTTTCCATTACTATTTTAAGCGAAATTATTTCCCAAATTCTTTGAGTCATTGCCCTATATTTTACCTCCGCATTACTTCTAGCAACCAAGCTTTGTTTTTACTCTTCTAGTTTAATAGATTTCCCCATAAATGTGTGCAATACCTAGAAGTTGATCTTCTGTCTGTAAGAGACCCTGCCCAGTCTACATCGGTGTAGACTTCAACTCTCCTTTGATCACTTTTCTTAGGGAATAATCTTTCCTTGGAGTCCCCTTTAAGTATGTTAAGATTTTGTACAATGCTTCTAAGTGTGCTTCATAGGGAGTATGCATAAACTAACTACTACACTGACACCAAAGTAAATATTTGGTCTGGTGTGAGATAAAGAGATTAACTTTCCTACCAATTGTTGGTATCAACCTGTATCTACTAGAACTCCTTCCTTAACTTCATCCAAATTTGAGTTGAGTTTTATAGGAGTATCTGATGGTTTGCATTTACTTATCCCAATTTCTTCTAGAAGGTCTAGGATTTTCTTCCGTTGGGTGATTACTATGTCCTTAGATCTAGCAATTTCTATCCCTAGGAAGTATCTAAGATACCCCAGGTCTTTGATTTCAAACTCCTTTGGAGATTCTTTTTAAGAATTTCAATTTCCTCAAAATCATTGCTAGTTAGGATAATGTCATTTACATACACAATTAGAATTGTTGTCCTTCCTTTTGCAGAAGTTTTTATGAATATAATATGATCAGTCTGTCCTTATAAGAAACCTTGAGACTTACACAAATCTTGCGAATCTTTTAAACTAGGCCCTTGGTGATTGTTTTAGCTAATATAAAGATTTGTTTAATTTGCATATCCTTTTTCCGAACTGTTGGGAGATATTCAGCTAAATATTTCCTAAGATATTATTGACTCCTAAAAGTCAATAAATCAGATCTGATATTGCGTACAAATATTAGGAGATTATGTATAGTTATTAGAAGATTATGTACAGATACTTATTTCCTAAATTAGCTAGCTTTATTTCTATATTTACATGTAACTTTGTATTGATGAAAACAGGAAAAGAAATACAGCTGTTCAGTATTTCCGCATGGTATCAAAGCTATACCCGAACATTTCTAAACCCTAGCCACCACCTACTGATTTTAGCACCTGAGCCCTAGCTGCCAACTACTGTTTCTAATCCTACAAACTTATGTCAACTATGTCTGATGTTGGTGAATCTTCCAACCCAACTCATCAAACACCTCCTAATCATAATACTACCTCAGATTCTCATTCCATTCAGATCACTACTATATGGCTGAATGGAGAGAATTTTCTTCGCTGGTCCCAATCAGTTAGAATGTACATCCGTGGTAGAGGAAAGATCGGGTATTTGACAGGTGACAAAAGGGAACCTACGGTTGATGATCCTACGCATGGAATATGGGATGCTGAAAATTCTATGGTGATGACATGGCTGGTAAACTCTATGGAGGAGGATATTAGCTCCAATTATATGTGCTACCACACAGCTAAGGAGCTATGGGACAATGTGAATCAGATGTATTCAGATTTGGGAAACCAGTCCCAAGTGTATGAATTAACCCTCAAGTTAGGTGAGATTCATCAAGGTGAGGATAGTGTTACTAAGTACTTTAATTCTCTGAAACGTTTGTGGCAAGACTTAGATTTGTTTAATGACTATGAATGGAAATCTCCTGATGACTGTAACTATTTTCGAAAAACAGTAGAGGATAACAGAATTTTTAAGTTCTTAATTGGACTTAATGTTGAGTTTGATGAGGTTAGAGGCAGGATTATTGGGAGACAGCCACTTCCTACTATTGGAGAGGTATTTGCAGAAGTCCGACGTGAAGAGAGTAGGCGGGTTGTAATGCTTGGCAAAAGAAATCCTACAGCCACTATTGAGAACACAGCATTAGTTGCTGGAAACACTGCTGGTCATACTAAGAAGGTTGAGGAAAAGTCACGAGTATGGTGTGACTATTGCAATAAAGCACGGCATACTCGTGAAACATGCTGGAAACTCCATGGAAAACCTGCAAATTGGAAGGGATCTCATGAAGGGAGATTTAATAAGTTGAAGGAAAATTCTACAAATCACTATGAATCACGGAAAATCCCATCAGCACATGAGGTAGATGCTGGACAGATCTCTCAAGAGCAGATTAATTACATTCTAAAGCTTCTAAAACCCAAATCTGAATCCTCAAGTGCTCCTAATGCTTCAGTGGCACAAACTGGTAGTGTTTTTAATGCCTTATCATGTTCCTTTCCATATAATTTCACTCCTTGGATCATTGATTCAGGAGCATCTGACCATATGACCAGTTCTTCTAATTTATTTCATACTTATGACCCTT
>JANITW010000001.1:21611225-21621965 GCA_027564335.1 Erythroxylum williamsii | reverse complement strand
AATATTTATATGCATAAATAATTTTTATTACAAAATAAAATATAGTTAAAATTAATAAAAGTGCTTTTTATTTTTATATTATCAAACAGTCTACTATACAAAGCTTTTTTTTAAAAGCTATTTTTTAATTGACAGCCAAATAATCAACTGTATTCTTAAAAAAGTTCTTCTGAAAAAAGCTCTACTTATAAAAATTTTACTAACAAAAGCTCTATTAATATCAGCTCATCCGAACAAGCACTAAATAGTAAATTCATAAAAAGGTTGGTCAAGAAACCAAAAATAGAAATTGCATTAACTGAGACGAAACCCGAATTTGCCATGTTGTTCTGTAACCGATATTTGTTCTATCGCTTACCATTCTGCGTAATTGGAATTTGGAAAATATCAAAGCTTTGATTTGGAGAAAGATTAGACAAACTTGACCAATCACCTCACCTCATGTAGAGATTGTCGTAAACATGTGGAGATTAGTTGACATCTTCTTGTCATAAATTTTCTTTAGTGTTTTCTCTTTTTGCAGTCCCTCAACAACCTCAACTCCTTATAATAATTAATGTTCTTAAATATAAGAACTAATAGTGGCTGATAGGAATAAGGGTTCTTTTTTTCTTTACTTCCTTTTTTTTCTTTGTTTGGAAGTAAGGACTTTGTCTCATTTCCCATGCTATTTACCGGGGTTAGGTGAGCCATTTTTTTCTTATAAGTAAGTGTATGCAACCTTGCAACCTAAATAGTTCATCTCTTTTGTCTCTAACTTTCTTCTTTTCCTCGTCTCCCTATCAACACTAAAAGATCATCGTAGTAACTTTATATTTGAACGTACATATACGTACAACTATGCCAGCTGATAGTTCATCACTTTCCGGTCAAGGCCAGACCGTCTGTGTCACTGGTGCCGGCGGCTTTATCGCTTCATGGATTGTAAAGCTTCTTCTCGAAAAAGGTTATGCTGTTAAGGGAACCATGAGAAACCCAGGTTAGTTCTTCTCTTCTTTAAAACGAGATCAACTTTGTAACAGAAGACTCGTTTTATATTACTATAACTGGATTACGTCGATATAAGGAAATGGATTGGACATGGGGTATTGTATTAAATTCATGGGAAGTGTATTTGGTCTGCTATATATTTATATATTCATATATTGAGGGAGTTCTTTGTTGGATTTATTCGCTATATATAGATGATCCAAAGAATGCTCATTTGAGAGAGCTTGAAGGTGCTGCTGAAAGACTAACTCTGTGCAAGGTTGATCTTCTTGATTATGAGAGTCTCGAGGAAGCCATTAGTGGGTGTGATGGCGTTTTTCACACTGCCTCCCCAGTCACTGATGATCCAGTATGTTGTTTCTGCTTCGATATTGTTTGGATGGTGGAGCAAGTTTTTGTGAATTAAAATAACAAAATGCAATAATTATAAGTAAAGAAGAAGAAGAAGAAATAAAAGCGCACAAGAAACTTTTGTCATTTACTAACCAAAAATTGTTCAGATTTGAGATTTCTTTTTATAAAAAAAATGTTAAAGTTTGGATCTTTTCCTTGCTAAAGTTATAGTTTTACTGCAATCATCATCAAGTACAGGTGGATGGTCCTTGTTCCTTAATGCAATCGTTGCTTTAGTTGTTTGTTTGTCGGCTTCATCTTACCGATATCATTTTCAGGAGTAGAAGATTAAGCTCTCACACTTTAGAACTTTTACCACTTTCCTCTAGTAAGAAACTACACATCTAGTGATCAATAATCTAAATTTTATTGATGAGATAAAAGGGTTGGTTATTATCATTGTGCATATGTGATTCTAAGATAAGAGGGAAAATTATTCTGATCAAATGTGAAGATTTGATGGCTTTGTATTCATCTGATAATTAATTTGTCCTAGTTCCCTTATAGGAACAAATGGTGGAGCCGGCCGTTAGCGGGACAAAGAATGTAATAATTGCAGCCGCTGAAGCCAAAGTCCGGCGAGTGGTGTTCACCTCGTCCATCGGAGCAGTGTACATGGATCCCAACAGAAGTCCTGATGCTGTCGTCGACGAATCTTGTTGGAGCGATCTCGAGTTTTGCAAGAACACTAAGGTTAGATAACACACCAAAAAAAGTGATCAGACATGGTAATGTACAACATTATCAAGTATATGGAATATAGAAATATTTATAAGAATGGAATGTATATATGTCCATATGCTTCTTTTAGTTTCTGAAGAAGTAATTGTGTTTTAAAATACGGAGTCAGATTTGGCTACTATGATAAGAACAAGAATGAAAAGCAACAGCTGCTAACATGGTCAACAATTAAAGGTATTCTTTCGATGTTGGATGTATTAATGAGTGGAGTACAAAATGGAACTTGCAGAACTGGTACTGCTATGGAAAGGCGGTGGCAGAGCAGGCAGCATGGGAAATGGCGAAAGAGAAAGCAGTGGACCTAGTGGTAGTCAATCCAGTTCTTGTTCTTGGACCCTTGTTACAACGCACAGTCAATGCTAGTATTATTCACATTCTCAAGTACCTGAATGGCTCCACTCAGACCTATGCCAACTCTGTTCAAGCCTATGTTCATGTTAAAGATGTGGCGGTGGCGCACATCCTCGTCTTTGAGGCACCCTCTGCCTCTGGCCGTTATCTTTGCGCCGAGAGCGTACTCCACCGTGGTGAACTGGTTGAAATTCTTGCCAAGTTATTCCCGCAATATCCCATTCCCACCAAGTAAGTTATCGTTGTCATTGTTTAATGCTGAATTTTACGATTCAACGTACAGAACTAACAACACTTGTCCATAATTCAAAGTTACCAACAAAAAGAAGCGTAAAATTGGGACCAAGTGGCATTTAGTGATTAGGATTACGTATTTTCAGCAAATGTATTTTCCATGTGCATGCATGAGTAAAGATATCTATTGTTTTTCCCATTAAAAATATTGGAAGAGAAAAAGACTATTGCATGAGAAAGATGTGATGTCCATTTTCGTCGTCATTTTTGGTTCAAGTCGTCTTGGGGTTGGTGAAATATGTGTTACATCTGTTGCTGCCCATCTTTCTGCGCTTTCATACTTAGTAATAAAGGAAGTTTTCAACACAAATGATGCATATCGCCAAGTGACGTTTGAACTCCGAGAATACCTAACCCTTTTCTCTCTTTTTTTTTTTTAGAGACGAGAATTCAGATCTCCTGTTTAATATTATGATATCTTATTATGTCTAATAAATTTTAATCATTTATTTATGTGAATCTTATGTAAGTCCTACGTGAATTCCACAAAATAAATAATTAAAATTTTATAAGACAAAATAATATTAGACAAAAGATAAGGTTATTAAAAGACAGCACTGAAAATTGGCAAACAAACCAGAGTGGGAGTTGGGGTGGCACTTTCCGTTCCTTTTTTAGCTATCATGTTGTGGTTGTGCTATTATTGGTATACCCACTTTTGACCATGAAGAATATAATATAAGCCCACCTATATTAGAGAGGGTAGAATTGAAATCCACATCAAGCATAATTTGAATCAAATTTTTAAAGTTAGAACAAACTGAGAGAAGAGAACACTAGTGGAGCTCATGGGCCTTCACCGAACTTCAATATATTTTCAGATTAAGACCCTAAACCAAAAGACTTGCTAATTGCTACTAGGTCAAGATGCGTGGCTTGGGCAAGTTGGGTGAAACAGAACACAAGTAAGTAGGCCTTAGGATAGCATATAATCCCACGTCTGAACAACTGTACTTTTTGCCACTTCTTATCTGGAAGCATGTGTTCCATGGTGACGTAAGAATTTGGGAATCTTAGATTAGTTTGACTTGCAGGGACACCAGCCCAACCAGATAATGACACAGAAAAAGCAATCAGATTTATTCCCGTGAAAAAAAAAATTTGCTGGAAGAGCAGAGGAATCACGTATTTTCTTCTATATATAGTACTAGCTTCATGTTTAACGGATCTCATCTTCTTTTGAAAAATTCTGTTGAATAGCTTCTGACATCTTTATGTTATATATCAATTGTTTTTAGTTTGCACCAGTTCATTATCCACCAGAAGGAAAAAAAAAAAAAGTTAGATTCCAAGCTCCATATAATCATCGTTTTCTTGTACTTGATGCGTTTAGAAGCTAAACTGATGTACTTACCTACGATTGCAGGTGCTCAGATGAAGAAAACCCAAGAACAAAACCTTACAAGTTTACCAACCAGAAGCTCAAGGACCTTGGAATGGAATTTACACCAGTTAAACAGTGCCTATATGAAACTGTCAAGAGCTTGCAGGAAAAGGGTATCCTTTCAATCCCAGAACCGCAAGAAGACCCTGTAAAAATTCGATCTTGATGTCAGATTTTGGTGTTCACTAGCTAACGCTGGTACGGCGGCAGCGACGAATTATTCAATATAAAGAATCAAGAAACATTAGAACTGATGACAAGGAAGCTTGCAAGTGTTTATCTTTCTTACCAAACCATTTAAGTGTTCAGACTAAGTAATTTAATGATCATATAATTTTCCAATTCGGAGAAGTTGGCAAGTAATATACAGAGACCCATACTTTTTATGGACATTAGCTGATTGAACTTTCTTTCTTAGGATGCAGCTGTTTCCTCCATGTGAGCTAAAAAAATTTGATATTTAATTTGTAAAATTGGCAAGGATGAGTGTTGAGTGTTGCAGAAACAAATGAATACGATGAAGCAAACCACGGGAAACTTTAAAAAGAAAGATTGGCACAAGAGGAGCGGGTCAATTAGCTAAAATAGTTTAGACGCTCTGTTTCAATATGACCCACGTTATAGCTATCCAAGACCAGGGTACATTAAAACGTTGTGTAACAGCCCAAAATTATAACATAAAGTTGTTATTGTCTTCTTCTAATTCCCCTCACGGCTCTTCTAGAGTTCTTTTACTTATTTTATTTCTTTATTCAAACAATATACACATATAACAAAAAATAACAAACAATATGGTATTAGAGCATTCGATTTTAGAAAAATCAACGGGGAAGGGAACTTGAAGAGCTGAGTTACATAGAATTGAAGAAAACGTTAAAAGTTTGATAAAGGCGCAAATCAAGAATGAGAAACTTTTTGTTAGAATCACAAAACAAAGCAGACAAATATGAGAAGAAAAAGTTGGAGCTCAAATCTATCTTTACTTAGTTTATGCAGCAATATGGAGGGAAACTAGGAGTAGCTATATTCCTACTACTCTGGATCATATGAATCGAGGTAATAAACTAGTTCAGGAGAAAGTTGAAAATGTGATCCCCATGAGGTTGAGCAGGATGGAATTTCCAACATTCGACAGAGAGCGAATCAAACTATGGCCTTAAAGATGTGAGTAATCTGTCCATTTGGACCTACTCTGGAGAAATGAAGCTGGGCTTAGGATTCTTCATATGGAAGAACAAGCTCAAGAATGGTATTAGCTTTACTTAAGAAATAGAAACAGCTCGAAGTGGCTGATTAGGAGGAGTACACAGCTTATGCAATACTTTGATGTGAAGATTTTCAATGACCCAGTGAGAGATTTCAAGGAGCTGAAACATGAAGGTTCAGTGTCAGCATTACGCTTTTGACCACCATTCTAATTGTCTGTCCTTATTTGAAGAGTATCTGATAGGGTTCTTAAGGGTCTCAAACAAGAGATGAAGATCACTAAGTTGGTGTTGTCATTAGGAAATGTAATGTCATGCTTGGGGTATAATGGTTGGTGGGGTAAATAATGTTTTATGCAAATTCAAGAAGAGAACTATGATGTTCAATTGGTAAGGACTAGTGGTTACATTAAACGAGAATCTTGATGGAGGATCCAAAGTGGTATCAAGCAAGGGTTTCCACAAAACAGTCAGACGTTCAAAAATAGGACAACTCTTTATAATGCAGTTAACATACTCGATTGAGTGTCAGTTGCAACAATTAGACCAAATTCATTTAAAAGAGGGAGTGGAAGCCATTAATGTTCAACCATACAGATATTTTAGAGCTCAAAAGGACATCATTGAGCAATCAGTGAGATAGTTGATGAATCAAGGTCTCATCAGACATAGCTTAGGACCTTTTGCATGACCAATAGTCCTGGTCAAAAAGAAGGATAATTCGTGGCAAATGTATGTAGATTACCGAGAACTCATCAAATACACAATCAAAGATAAGTTTTTGATCCCTTTAAACAAAGAGTTGCTAGAAATTACACGGGGCTAGCTAGTTTTCAAAACTAGATTTACAATCAGGTTATCATCAAATTTGAATGCAACATAAGGATACCACTAAGATAGTTTTCAAGATGCACGAATGGCATTATGAATTTCTTTTCATACCATTTTGTCTAACCAATGTGCCATTCACATTTCAAAGGTTAATCACTGTGTTTTTCAAGTCATTTCTTAGGCATTTCATCCTAGTATTTTTTGACAATATTCCTGTTTACAATCAATCACTTCAGTTACATATGGAACACGTAAGTACAACAATGGAAACACTGAAAGAAAATCAACTATATCTTCATAGGAGCAAGTGTGTGTATGGAGTGAGATAGATTGAATATTTGGGGTATTTTGTTTTTGAAAAAGGAGTAGCTACATATGTGAAGAAGGTGAAAACGAAATAGGAATGGCCAAAACTAAGGAATCTTAAAGAGATGAGGGGTTTTCTTGGAATCACTGGTTACTATAGAAGATTCATTAAAGGATATGGAATGACTGCTTGACCTTTAATAGAACTATTGAAGAAATATAATACTTTGCAGTGGAGTTGTCATTAAAAAGAGAAGGAAGCTTTTGAGAAATTGAAGTGAGCTATTACAACCAAAGGAACGAATATCGTTTTGTATCGACCGGTACGTACTATACCTGCTGAAAAAGGAACGATATTTATTCCATCAGTACCAACCTTTAATACTGGTCGATACTGGTATTTTTTGTTTAGTATCGGTTAGTATGTACAATACTGGGACATACTGGCCGATACCATAAAATTCAGAAAAGTTAAGGACCAATTTGGAAAATTTTAAAAATTTACCCTAAAAAATCTAAACCTAAAGCGACACCCCCCCCTCCCCCCCGACCTCTGCTCTACGCTCTTAGTCTCTCTAGAATCTTCTCCTCCTTGCTTCTATTTTTTCTCCCTCTCTCTCACCACTGCCATCGTCGTTCCCTGCCCCGTCTCTGTCTTCTCTACTCTTCCAAACCTTCTTCTACCTTCCTTCTCATTTTTCTGTCTCTCTCTCATCGAATCTCACGTCTTCACTCAACACCGTTGTTGTTCTCTCTCTCTCATTCTCCTCTTCATCTCCGATGATACTGGTGACTAGTCTCTCTCTAGCGATGCTACTCCTTTCCTCATCCTCCTCAGCTCCTCCCTTGACATCCCCCGAAGATGCCACCGTCTTCAACCTTCCTCTATGGGGGCCATCACACCACATCCTCGCCACTGAACATCTAAAGGAGGAGAGAAGGTCACAACTCGGGCACATCTACATCGGAAGCCAATGGAAGCCTCTGACCCGTCACCCAACCTGAAGACTCGAAGCAAGTGAATTGTTTTTGGGTGTACTTTTTAGTTTTCGAATTTTCCAGCTTAATTGCATTTTTTATTGTGTTGATTGGAATTGGATGATGGATTTGTGAATTGGTTGGATGATGGATTTGTGAATTGGTTAGATGTTGGAAGTTGGTTTTCTGATGTGCAATTTACGTGTATCTAAATTGGTTGGATATTGGAATTGAATTGTTGAATGATCACGGTTTTGTTTTGTCATTTGTGATTTGAATATTGGAAATGGATTTATAAATGTCACGATGATGAATGAGTTGTTTGGTTGTTCTGTTTGGTTACAACGAATAAAGATCAGTTTAAGTTTATCAGAAATTTATGATAAGTTTTTGGATGAATGAAAATTATGAAATGCACAACGTTATTGAATATTGATTCTGAAACTTGAAAGTTGAAGTGGGAAACATCTTAAATTTAAAGCATACATAAACCGATAACATTAAAGTTATTAAAGTTGTAAAATTGTAAAAATTTAAATCATTAATAGACAATTAACATTGTAAGTTTGTAACTTGTAAGCTGTAAATAAAAATTTGTATTTTATTTTTAATATTTAGGTAATAATTAGTTGAGTATAAAATTATACAATTGGAAATTAATAATAATTCAGTGGTAGTTAATGATAGTATTTGCTTATTTGGGTATTAGTTTTGGGTAAATAATTAATTGAGTATAAAATATGTTGAACTTTAATTATTTGGTAATATATATGTGTGGGCGGGGTATCATAAATATTTATAATAGATAATGTGTGAAAATAGTGATGTAATAAATGTATCCCAAAAAGAACTTTTTTGTTTTCAAATTGTGAATATGTTGTTATTGTAGGTTCCAATCATTTATACTTAGACTTATTAATAAAAATTAAAAATTGTAAAAGTAACTTATATATTTAAGAATGAAATATAGAATGGTGTATATAACATTATGGTTTGTTAGAAATAAATGAAGATTCAAAGCTTTAAATAAGAAAAAAAAAGCATTTCCAAAGAAGTTACATCCTTCAACTTGATCGGTTGATCCTCATGTCATGAATATATCTTCCAACTTGATCATCATGTTATGAATAGATATGTATGAACAATTGTATAAGATATGTCATTTATTATTTGTCAATTATGTAAATCATATTATACCCTTCAACTTGATCCTTACGTTTGAAACTTTGAATTGAAATTGTTAGAAATGAAAATTATTTTATGAATGTATTGTTGAAAATAGAAATAGAAATTGTTAGAAATGGAAATTGTTTTTGTATGATTTGTTGATGTTAGAAATGGAAATTGTTTTATGAATGTATTGTGATTATTGCAAATGGAAATAAAAATTGTTGAAAATTGTTAGAAATGGAAATGAATATGATTTGTGAATGTTGGAAATGGAAATTGTTTATATATGATTTGTGGATGTTAGAAATAGAAATTGTTTTAAGAATGTATTGAGATTATTGGAAATGGAAATGAAAATTGTTGAAAATAGTTGGAAATTGAAATGAATTTATGTATGATTTGTGGATGTTAGAAATGGAAATTGTTGGAAATTGTTGGAAATGGAAATTGTTTATACATGTTTTGTGATTGTTGGAAACGAAAATTATTTTATGAATGTTTTGTGATTAATAAAAATGGAAATTGTTGAAAATTACTGAAAAATGGAAATTGTTTATGTATGATTTGTGGATGTTGGAAATGGAAATTGTTAAAAATTGTTAGATATAGAAATTGATTATACATGTTTTGTGATTGTTGGAAATAGAAATTGTTTTATGAATGTTTTGTGATTAATGGAAATGAAAATTATTGAAAATTGTTGGAAATTGAAATTGTTTATACATGTTTTGTGATTGCTAGAAATGGAAAGTATTTATGTATGTTTTGTGTAATTATATATGTTGAATGTTTTAAATTGTTGACTTGTGACTTATAGTGAATTGCGTTCCATGAAATTGAATTATGTGTAATGTAATTATATAGAATGAGTTATATTATATAAGATGGATATGCATATTGTGTATTAAAATTATATGTTATTCATTTTTATTTGTTATTTATTTTGATATATGTATTCATTTATTTTTACAGATAAATAGAAGAATGTTCAAGTACTCCTAATCATCCCACTTGAGGAAGATACAATGATCCAACTAGGCTCATGTTGCATTGGTTCTCGGTATGAGGAACTATACTATTTGCTTGTTTTGTAACAAACATTTAAAAGGTGGAGGAAACACTCGATTAAAAAAAATTAGCTGGGCTTAAAAGAGATGTGAAACCCTGTAAAAAAGTAAATCATGATGTGAAGTGGCAAATGAAAACATTGCTTGATGAATATCAATACGAGAGAGATAGAATGGAAAGGCTAAATTTTAAAATTGGTAAGTGGAAGTTCATTTTCTAGTTTTCGTGGTGATTTTGAAAATGTTGAAGGAGGAAGTGGTAATGGTAGTGGTACTAGTAGCGTTCCATCTCAGGCTCAAGAAGAATCTGATGTGAGGAAGAAAAGAAGGTAAGTGACTAGTTTCTTTGCACCACGAACAACTCTTGGAGCTCAACCTTCAATTTATAGTGTAGTGCAATCAAGAGATACGACTCACAATGTCGATATGGCAGTAGCTAGATGATGGTATGATACAAGTTTGTCATTCAATGTTTTTCAATCTTATTATTATCAACCTGTGATGGATGCAATAGCCTTTTATAGTCCAAGATACAAAGGTCCTTCATTTGATGACTGAAGAAGTAAACTTTTGAGTTATGTTGTTTCTGAAATTAGAAGTTATTTGGCTGAAAAAAGAGTGAATTGGGGCACTTATGGATGGTCAATCATGTGTGACGGTTGGACAAATAGGAGACAAGAGCCTATTCTAAATTTTTTAGTTTATTTTATAAATGACTCTATGTTTTTTAAATCTATTGATGCATCTGACCTTTTTAGAAATATTGAGATTTTGTTTGCGATATTTGATAAAGTTGTGAATGATGTAGAGTCGAAAAATATTTGTTAGACCCCGAATTTTTTTAATGATGTCATTAAGCATGAATTGTGTTATTTATGTGATTATTGCTTAGTTTGATTAAATTGGAGAATTATGGAGTATTATGTGGTTAAATGGGAATTAAGGGATAAAAGGTGTGAGGGCATTTTAGGAAGATTGCTTAGGTTGAAATGAGTTTAGGCTTGTGAGAAGGGTAACTTAGTCTTTGTTT
>JANITW010000001.1:21262441-21289853 GCA_027564335.1 Erythroxylum williamsii | reverse complement strand
TGCATTTGTGTCATTTAGAATTATGTGTAAATTTGTATTTCCGCAAGATTAGTACTGTTATTGCTGAGTGCCCCAATTGATTAATGCTGTATTGTAATTTGATCACCGAAATAGTGTTTTGTTGAAAATGATTTCGTATTAGAACGGGCCCAAATTATTTACTGATATTTGCGCACTCGATGGGTTTTCAAAAAAAAAACAAATAGAAATAAAAAAATATGTATTACCGAGTTTTAAACTGCATTGACTGCTCTAGCATACCACCCTCGCGGGTCGCGGGCTCGAATATCACAGTCGATGTCGGGTTCGGGTCTCCTGGAAGTGGGATGCTACATTTAGGATAGTAGTCTAAAAGTTTATCTCATAATGAGTTATATGGTGTAGGAACTTGAGAAAGTTTAAACACATTTTTCACTTCAGTGTTGGGACTGTAAAATGATCGATACTTGAGGCCTGTGTGTAGGATCTGTAAAGGTGAGGCTTTGTTGTATACATCTATACCAATATGAATATCTGGGCCTGGTTGATCACTGCCAAGTACTTTAGTCCAAACTGTACACTGTGGAAAGAATCGTATCCCAACCTTTCTTTTTTTAATAAGTCCAATCTGAATGAATTGCCATTTTCAACAGTAAAGTATCATTATGTGAGGTTCATGCCTCAGAAGGTAAAATATTGAGCTTCATAATCGTACGGCTGGATCCAGTATCTATAAAAACAATAGTTTTAATGGGGCGATCATATTTGTCTTGTCTGAAGAGTAGGATCCGGACATATGGTCGTTGGACTAGAGTATGATCTAACTTCATGCAAGTCTACTATAACACGTATAAAGAATCATCCCCTAAAGCGATAAAGGATTTATCATCAAAGGTCTTAACAGAAACAACAAGCTTAGTGTCTTCATCTTTAGTTGATTGTTCCTTAATAAGATCTTCAAATTTATTAGAAGAATGAATGGGCAAGATTGATTGCATTTGCTTCAATAACTTGACATTTTTTTTTTGCTTTTGTGAGGACAGGTACGTGCAAAATGTCTTGGTTGTCCACAGAGGAAACTTCGATCAATTTTATAAGTATGATGGGATTTCTTTTTGAAGAATTGAACAAACTTTCATTTGGTTCCATCTTTTCTAATATAAGTTTTCCTAAAGGGCTTGTAATCTTCCATTTGTCTGCGAAACTTTCATTGATGATAAACATAATTGTGATGACTTTTCTTCTTTTTATCTTTGCACTTAATTTAAAGATAAGGTTTCTTACAAGCCTGTTTGAGAAGTGGACTCCCTTTAATGATGTTCTTGAGTAAGGCATGTTGATCATAAAGCTTATCAAGAGAGGCTAAAGCAAGCTGGTAGATTTCTCTAAGAGATATATTAGCAATATCCCTTCGTAAGGAAACAATGGCCCATTGTAGCTCTAGTTGTAGTTGATCTGGAAGGGATAAGATAAAACTATATCGAAGATTAACATTATTCCATCCATTGCAAAGATAATACCTTTCCATCATACGTTGAAAATCACATTTACCAAGTGAACAACATTTCATTACAAAATACTCCTGACGGATCTACTTGTCTATAAGCTGAAAGTCACCAATAAATTCCTTATAAATTATTCCAAGAAGAGCTCTGACTGTAGTGACTTCAATAGTTGTTAATACTTTGCCACTATTCTCGCAAAGTACCAATGAAACTAGAAGTAAAATCAAACAGAATATCCTATGAAGGATTATTCGGTCGAGTCATTGAAAGATTTATCCATGCACCGAATTTATTTAAATGATCTATCCATTTCTTTGGGGAAAGATCATCAAAAGTAAACCAAGGGCTTGAAGTTGGCTTGATCTGTGTAGCTGGTTGAGTTGGTGTTACATATGGTGTTAATGTAGATTTGAAAGGTTCAGTTCCTGTGGATTCTACTTAACTTATTTCCGAGTCAGCTTTGGTATGTTTAGGCATAGTCATCAGAACTTGTGCTAAGTCTGATAGATCAGCTACCTGTATTGAGGAATCAAAAGATAGTTCAGAGATCTGTTCAAATGATGACTCAAAAATTATTACAGAGTCTTCAGATACTGGGATAAAGGCTTCAGAACAAGTGTCTGAATTATCTAATTGAGCAGAGGAATCTTCTGCAACAGTTGTAGGTGTAAGAGTTGCTATGAACTATGTCAGAGGAGCTTTATCCTTCCTAGTAAAGGTGGAAGGTTAAGACTTCGATGGAGAAGTGGGAGGTGTTTGGATCTGTAACAGTTTACTCCACTAGTTAACTAATTCAGGTTTAGTATATGAAGGTGATGGCTCAAGAACTTGTTCAAACCTTGGTTTTGAGTTTAGCTGTTAATGTTTTGCTTGAGCTATCTGAGGATGTATATGTTGTCTAATCAAAGGATAGTTGAACTTGAGAACCTTTGAATAGTCAACTTCTTCTGGATATGTCTAATACAGAGGAGGAGTGTATAATGAATGTATATTTGGAAATACTGAAGAAAATGAGCCATATACAATCTTAGACTGCGCGAATTGCATATCAGCTTCTATATGTTGCACAATTCCTTGTATTTTCCTGAGTTCTTTAGTTTTGACTTAAAAGTTAGGTCTAAAATAATGCGCAACAATGTAGTGTCGAAGATCAACATCAAATTGCTTAATCTAAGTTTTGTATGAATCATACAGCTGTTGGATCTACTTAGAGACAGTGTTAACTTTATGTTGAGTAGCATGAGTCTGTTGACTGATTCCATCTAGCTTGGAATAAATTCTTCGAAGGACTTTGTTCTATGCTACTATATTTAATGTCTGCCAGTTTAAGAACTTCATTAGAAGGATTTGAGACCAGTGTTCCTTATGAAGTGATTCCTGTGGCTCGAACATAAGGGCTAAAGATAACCCTAGTTATTTCATCTGTACTCCTGTATAGAGAAGAAAACTCTTCTTCATATGGCTTAACCATCATACAAGGTATAAGAGTAGAAGTAATGATAGGAATTACTCGCTTAGGTTGACAGGTAGAAGATTTCAGCATCTCACGAAGAGATCTAGATTTGGATATTTCTATGGATAAACCACTAGATTTGTTGGAATCATCTGGATCTAAATCATCCTTGTGTGGATGATACTATTGATAAGGCATACAACAAGGTTTAGACTTTTTTTTCTTCCTTCGTCGTTGGCATACCACTCATCATCATCATCACTGTCTGATTTAGGGTTGAGACACACTTCACAGTCAGGTTTACATATAGATGGGTCAACCTCCCATACAAAATGTCCACAATGATGGCTTACATAAACTGGATCTCCATTAGATTTAAAATAATAGATAGGAGGGCCAATTTACCTTTCTATGAGAAAATACGGGTTGGATAAAAAATAGCATCGAATGTAGAAGGTCTAGATGGATCTACGTTAGGTCTTGCATAGATGGACTTCACTATTCATGATGATGGCTTACATAAACTGGATCTCCATTAGATTTAAAATAATAGATAGGAGGGCGAATTTACCTTCCTATGAGAAAATATGGGTTGGATAAAAAATAACATCGAATGTAGAAGGTCTAGATGGATCTACGTTGGGTCTTGCATAGATGGACTTCACTATTCCGTCTTTTAATAGCTTTAGAATCAAAGGAGTGGTTGTATGAAAATAGTGTCAATGAGGCACATGGAACACCTTTTAGTAATTAGTGATCCATTCAGTAGGCATCAACTTTTCGGGCCCCATAGCTGGTAATTGCTTCAAGATCTAGATGATAGTAGTCTGATCATTGGAATGATCAGCAACCATATAAAGAGCATCCAAAGTATAATTTGAAAAGTTGAGGTCCAAAACATAATTTTGTAGACAATATCATCTGGTGATGTAAGGGAGCCTTGATGGCCGTAAGATCTTGATCTGACCAGTGATCTAAATTTGAACTTGCAGCTATTCAGATAAAGTGGGATCATTCAACCTGATGTTGAAATTGGGTACTATTGTCATAATGACACTTCTATTGTTGAGAGTAGTTAGCAAAGTACCAATCAAAGCATTTTTGTACGTTGTGTAGGTAGTGTCGAATAGAGATATCTTGGTTGTAGCTGGTTTTCCCTTTCTTCCATGAAGTGTGAGAACAAGGTATATAGCTCCTACATGTAAATGTTATGGTTGTGTTCACTCCATAAATAGATTAGCTCCTTTGGTATCTATAACTTTACATATTGTTCTATTGTAGTATATCTAAGACCACACTGTTCCAATATGGAACTTTGGATTATTTCTTTAACTTTTGGTCCAGATGTAGACAAAATAGTACTTATACTTCTTGTCCAAGAATGATCACCAGAATAGATACTGTAAGAACTCAACAAAGGTAAAAAAGACTGACAAACACAATTTTCTATAGGAACATGGGTAATTTCAACTAGATTTTCAATACGATTAGACAAAACACGCTGAGCACTAGAAGGTAGACTAGATATAAAGTTGAAGACATATGAACAGGGTCATTTGATAGTGTTTCCATAACTGTTATGCTCTCTCTTTACTCACTCTTATCAAGAGACAATGTTACTGTCGACCACGATACGAAAGATGGCTTTGATAACATACCGGGCAGCTTACACTTCATACTTATCCAAGTTATTAACACAGAATCCACCCTAGACTTCAGATATTTTTCTTATTTCTCATTATAGATATCTTCTTCCTCTTCAGCGAGGTATCTTCTTCTCACCCCTTTATTTTGTCAAGCTTTTATGGCTTATCAAACCCTTTCTGTCATCACAAAGAAATACTTTCCTCCCATTGCTAGTACACCTACTAATGTTTCTAAAATTGCCTCACTTGCTCGTATGAGTTTATTTTATTATTTGTATCATTTTCTCAATGAAACTAACTCTCTTGGTAGTCCCACAATGTTCAACCTTAAAGTACCTTACCTTAATGTGACTTTTTTTAGACCCCCTATCTAAAACACATTATCGTATCTTTGGGCACTTTATGCCCTCTATACTTGTCACCTTATCCCCTCTTCAACTCTACCAAAATCTCTGTGACATAAACAATGAAAAGTCTTTGTTATGGACATTTCTTGAGTGGATTCAACCACTAGATCAGTGGAAGCAACAATGTTCTATGGTTATTTCACAACATCGTCTATGGAAAGCTTCTGCTATACTACAATCTACTCATTGTTTCTTCATTCTTCATCATCCATATCTTCAATATACTGGTGCCCTTTATATTGAACACCATGTCCATTTTTATCATACTTCATTATATTGGCCACGATATCAAGACAATGTGCTCCAATCTCTTAGAGATTTTCTCAAAAAAAAATCAATCTTTTTTTTGATACACCGATCATTTCTTCCTCTATTGCACCTTATCCAAGTGAATTTATTCCTGGTGAACCAAAAGCACCAGATGTTGACATACCAGGTCCTAATAGCCCTCAATATAACTCAGAAGAATCAGTCTTAGACCTTGTAGGACCTTTTCAACCTCTTGACTTAGTCTTTCAAGATGCTCAAGACCCTAATGCTGATAATTATAGTCCTAATAAGGATGTCTTAAATCAATTCCTGCACAAACTTCACACATGTGAGCTCAATCATAATAAGCGACAAAAGACATATCCAAATGATACTAACAGTTCTAGTAATCCAACCTCTCCATCCAATTTACAATCATGGCATGAACAAATACGTGAAAAATAATGTATTGGATTCTATAGGACTCACCTTTTTAGGTGTTTTTCTTTTACGTCTTTTAATGAAAGAGAATCTTTTTAGCCTACAAACCAGTACGTAAGATTATTTCTTATCATCATATTATTTGTTTTTAGAAAGTTGTTTGCTTTTTTTAAGTTGTTTTATGAAAGGTGTGATGATTGTACTTAAAGTTGCTTTCTTTTTTTTAAAGTTTTTTGCTTTCTTTTGAGTGTTTTGCTTTTCTACCTTTGCTTCACCTATAAAAGTAAGGCACCTCTTCCATTGTAAGGAGGCAGGAGTTCAATGTTTGATTTCAATTAATATTAGTTTGTGTGTTTTCCATTTTCTCTATGTTCATCATCTCTTAAAAACTTAACTCTTGAGTAATGTTACTATTTGTCAATATATAGAGACAACTACGCTCTAAACTCGTCTCTTAAGAGAATCTTGTATATCAAAAAGTCTAAAATAGTTTACAACTTCATAAAACAATTTTACTGTAAAATTAGAGTTTAACGGGGAAAGAGTGTAAGTACTGTTGCGACTATTGTTTCAAAAAGGAAAAAGTTGTGAGAGTATAAAGTTCGTAAGAGGAAAGGTGAGAGTTGTGTGCCCGTGGAGAGAAGGACTTTGTGTCTCAGCCATCATATCTGAAACATACCAATAGTCATAAGGTTCTCACGTTGTTCCACAATAGCCTACTAGACACTGCAGTAGTCTATAATCCGATTTTGATTAGTCAATGGTCTGTTTAAAGGTGTTGTTTGCTTGTCGCTCTTTCCCTTTGTGCCATTCGGAGTCCCCGATGTAGTATGAAAAGGAAAAGAAAGAGCGTCAGAGTCAGTCGATAAGTCTTTCTCATTTTATAATTAATAGCTTTAGTTATTATTATCTTTTGAGTGTTTGTTTTAGGATTAGATTGAGAGTGTTATTGATTTGTTCTTGTCATCGGGCCTTCTGAAATTTGTGAATTGCATTTCTTTGACGTTGTGCAGTGCAAATTGTGACTGGACCAACCAAGAGAAAAGTGCATGGTCTTATCTCGTTCTTATCCTATTCCAAAATGAATTGAAAACGTTGCACCACTTCCGTGTTAGAGCAGAGTTCGTACCGTTACCGTTCCAAATATACCCCCACCATTTAAGAAGACTTTGACCCAATTCCAGTTGCGCAAAACCGACAGAAACTAACCAAGGCATTATTATCCCGCATTATCTGAATAGTAGACTCCAATGGGAAGAGTTTAGAGAATCAAGTTAGCTTTCTTTTCCAACTTCGATAGTGCTAACGTATATTCAAGATTCTTTTGTGTATATTAGATGAACCTAAATTTCCATATATTGATGGGTTTGTCTGGCCATAAAAATATAACGTTGAAAACCAAAGTTTCCAAATATATATGTTGGTGCAGGTTCCGTCTCAAGTAAAGCAAGCCGGTCTCGTAGACAACAACTCTTAATTATATTTATTTTTATTCTTATTATTATTATTTTAATTGTATCTTAATTTTGTAAGAAAGTTATTTTTTATTTTTTATTTTTTAATCTAAAAACATAAATTAATGATAATACACAAATTAGTTTGAATGCCACATTTATGGTTGACAACTAAGAAATGGAAAAGAAGGGGAACGGCAAGTTTGGTAGTTGTTGAACCTAAAATATTTGGCTTCAACTTTCAACCCGCAGTCCATACGGTTTTGGTGGCCAGTTAATATCCACAATCTTGGACCAATTTGGCCAACTTCGGAGTAAATAAGAAAGTGTGATGCAACACATTCAAATGTCTATGTAAATAAACTCTATTAATATCACCATAATATGTATAAAGGACAAATTAGAAGAGAAGAATGGTTGAGAAAGAAAAAAGAGCTACTAGAAAGATGAGTTAACGTGCAACTTGAGAAGGAACGTGTCAAATTTGTGGTTTCATTGTCACC
This sequence comes from Erythroxylum williamsii, assembly GCA_027564335.1. Classification (NCBI taxonomy): domain Eukaryota; kingdom Viridiplantae; phylum Streptophyta; class Magnoliopsida; order Malpighiales; family Erythroxylaceae; genus Erythroxylum; species Erythroxylum williamsii. Next base: position 21,282,216 of record JANITW010000001.1, on the reverse strand, counting down.
GTCATGAACGTGCTCAAAGCCTTTCAAGTCCATTTGACTATTAATCGAGAAGTACTTAGGCGATTTGCGGCCACTTTCAACCCACACCGTGCTCTCATCTTGACCGACATCCTATGTCTAACTAAACTTAATTTATAGGCTCTTGCTGCTACATACTTATTAACTTAATTTATACCCTCAAGGCTCTTACTTATAACTTGATTTAGTAATTAGCAGTTTCAGGGAAAATAGTTAAAAGAACTCCTGATGACGTTATGAAAGATGAATAATATATTATTAACTGAAAATAAAATTTAATGATATAGCATCTAAATGTCTACAGTCTCCTTATAAAAAACGGCAACACGTGATTACATAGACTTATAGCCTGAGAATAGTCTTCTTCTTTCAAACAAGTTTATATTCGGAGATTCAATGAATGCGAATTTGAGAGAAGAAACATGGAGTATAGTACAAACTGAAATTAGGTGATTGAGTGAGCCGACTAGAATAATATGTTAAAAGCACAAATTAAGCAAAAAAAAAACAAAAAAGAAAAAGAAAGAATAGGTGGGGCAAGAGAGGTGGACCACTGGCTCTAATGTGAGGCAGAATTGAAGTCATGGGAAAGTCTAGTTGTTGAATTAGAGAGAGCACGCCAAAAACTGAGTCTCCAACATGTGCTTCAGAAGTAAGACTCGGACCAAAGATTTGTATTGGATCTCATCTTGGCCAATCTTTATTAATTAATTCTGGAAAAAAAAAAAACATTTTCGTGTTGGTAATTGGTCGTTGTCTTACTTAGTCTTTGAGAAGGGACTGTTAAGCGCCTGACCGTTGATCCTAAAAATAAAAAGAGTTATTGGATAAAAGTAAAGAAGGTGACTGAGGAGATGACGTCATTTCTCTGACGCACACCAACTTCTTTTCTAACATGTTAAACTAGTTCGTTTGTTTCTTTTGTTCTAATTTCTATTACATTTATTGTTTATGTATGTATGTATATATAATCTTATGCCAAACTAAAATTTGAGGTATGACCGTAAAAAATTAGGATAAAAGCCATGAAGTTGCAAATTACAATTCTGTTGCTACTAAAAACTGAAATGGATACATCCCCAACCCCAAGTGTTCTTCACTGTCAGAAGAAGCTATTGAGGAAAAGGGAAGACCGACATTGTACGTGATGAGCCAACCAAGTTTGACAAATTTATTCAAGGTGGGGCTAAGAAAGACTAGAGGCAGTCGCCTTTTCAATTTTCTAGAAGTAGGCGTTGAACTTTCACTTAGTGACAGCCTCCCCAAAACCATTTTCTATTTTTCAGCGTGCCAGAAATACTCTGCCTTTTCAATAATTAATTAATGTACGGCAAGCCAATCAGGATGTAAGTACTGACGCTTCTTTTCCGCTTTGAATCAATTTTTTTATAAATATTGTCTTCGTTGAATTATCCGTAATTTTAAACATTTAGGTCATGCTAAATTAACATTCAATTGCTAGAAAATAATTGGTGAATTGATTGTATCTCATTGATTGTATCTTAAAAGAGTTACATAAATAAACTTTCTTCACTAATTAATGGCAAGTGAAAATTTAGAACTTAAATTAGACCCTACAAAATGATACAAGATGTTGAGAAATAACTTGCACATAATTAGAACACTAATATAATGGAGCTCCTAAAATTATATTTGATTAGATGTAATGTTTTTAATAGAATGGAATGATTTATAATTAATGTAATATTAGAAAATTATTATTTGAGAGAGGTTGAAAGGTTTATAATGTAATATATATATAGTGAAATGTTGCTTGAAAGAAGAGTTTATAATGTAATATAGTAAAATATTGTTTAGCATTTTATATTCCATTCAAATCGAAGATTACTTATTTTTACTGTTTCGGATTGAACGTGATGTAATGTGAAACTCTCCTCTTTTATTTTATTCAATTTCATTATATTATAAGTCCTCCTTCTAAACGATTAAATAATATTACATTTCATTTCATTCCATTAATAACCACCCAACCAACACATAACCTAAAAGAAGAGGAAAAAATGTTTTAAAGTTATTTTCTATTGACTTTTAAATTTTAATAAAAGTCCATATATTCAATACATGAAATTAAAAAAACATTAAATTTTCAAAAGTCAAATAACCCTTAAATACTTATTTAGTCAAGCAGCTCGACGTTCCTCTAGACGACTCAAATCTCGTATATATCTTATGAAAAACTTTTGGAAAAAATTAATGAATTATATCCTACAAGTAAAATAAGCAAGGAAATAATACATATAAATTTAAAGTAGTTCACCTTTAATTTTGGGCTACGTTAATGGGCCAAATTTTGAATAAATCTTCCACTAATAAAAAATTAACAGGTACAAAGGGTGAAAAATGATACGATATAAAAGTAGTATTTACACATAAAATGTTTCTCAATTTTATTATCTCTAAGATAATATCCTCACTACTTTTTCACTCACCATTTTAGGAAAATATTTCCTAAAAATAACCCAAAAATTACTCTGTCGCAATCACCATATATTACATACATCAAGCATATCTATAGAAAGAGAGAGGAAGGGTCTATTTATAGATCATCCATTACAAGCCTAGCTTGTAAAATGCAAGCTGTTGACAGCTTGTTGTCTTTTTTTTTTAATAATACAATCTTATAGAGCATTGGTTGTACCACATGTAAGTTGATATCGTCTTATAGCTTCCCCCATGGGCTTTACTATCATTCCTACAGATGATCCACATAACTCAAACTTTTCCTTTGGTAGAACTTTTGTCATCATATTTTATGAATCTTTTCAAGATACAATAGCTTTTTTTCTAATACCTCTTTGATCTAGTGATATCTCACACCATTATGCTTTGATCTTGAATAAGAGGAATTCTTCTTAAAGTGAATAACACTCTAATTGTCACAAAATATTTGATATCTATCCTGCTGAAAACCAAGTTCATCTAATAACTTCTTCATCCATAGGAGCACTTTGCATCCTTTAGTTGCAACAATAAATTCCATTTTAATGGTGGATAGAGCAACACATTTATGAAATTTCGATTGCTATGACACACAGCTTTCCCTGCAAAGATAATTAACTAACCTAAAATAGACTTTCTTAAGTCAACATCATCGTCCATGTCTACACAGGCTTAGTAGTTTCAAAACATAAACATATTTTGGAAATACCACGTAGATATCTGATAATACACTTCAGGTGCCCCAATGTTACTTACCAAGATATGAAAGGAACCTATTCACTATTCCAACTACGCGAGCAACATCTGATCGTGTACATACCATGATGTATATCAAACTTCCAACTGCAGAAGCATAGGGGACTTTCATCATCTCTTCCTTCTCTTTATTCATCGGAGGGCATTGCTTAGTACTCAGCCAAAAGTAATTGGCAAGAGGACAACTAACCACTTTAGCTTTATCCATGTTGAACCATTGAAGTAGTTTTTCAATAAGCTTCTCTTGTGACAACCATAATTTCTTGGTGCCCCTGTTTTTTATAATCGTCATGCTAAGAATCTATTTTGATGGACCCAAGTCTTTCATGACAAAAGACTTGTTTAGTTGATTTTTCAAACTATTAATTCTGTTAATATTTTAGTCAACAATCAACATATCATGAACATAGTGAAAAAGGATAATAAAATCATCATAAGAGAATTTCTGTACAAAAACACAGTGATCAGTCTTCTTAAAACCTTGCTCCCCCATAACTAGCTTAAGCATCTTATACCACTATCCTGGTGCCTATTTTAAACCATAAAGACTTTTCATCAATTTACACACATAGTCTTTTTTACCTTTTTTCCTTGAAACCCTCTGGTTGTTCCATATATATCTCCTTGTACAAATCTCCACGTAGAAAAGTTGTCTTGACATCCAATTGCTTGATTTCCAAGTCTAGTTTGTTGCTAAACTAAGCACTTTATGGATGGATGTCATTTTCACAACTAGTGAAAATATCTTGTCAAAATATATACCTTTTCTTTGGTTGAATCCTTTAACAACCAATGTAGCTTTGAATTTTGGAAGAGGATTAAGTTTTTCATGCTTAATCTTGAACACCCATTTATTTTGTAAAACTTTCTTACCTTTTAGTAACTTCACCAACTCAAAAGTTTTATTCTCATGCAAGGACTTCATCTCATCTTGCATGGCTCTAACCCATTTCATCTTATGTTCATCTATCACAACCTCTCGAAAATTCTCAGGTTCTCCCCTATCGGTAAGTAATATGTACTGATCACTGGAGTATCTAGCAAAGGCTTGTCTTACATAGATCTCCTTGTTAGAACCTGAGTAGTCTCTAGTATTGGTGGTTGATTCTAAACATCATCTTTGTCATAATCTTCTTCTAACTGATTTTGAATAGAAGCATCATCATCAATTATGATCAAGTTGTGATTTGCAATTTCATTTCCAAGTTATCTTGGCACCATTTTTGGAGGAATTAACTTTAAATCCACCAGGTAACCATTAGTTCTTTGAACATCCTTTTTCACTTTTATAATATCTTCAATGGCTTAATCTTCGATAAATACACCATCACGGCTATGAATTAGCCTCTTATAGGCTGGATTATAAAATTGATATTCGAATTGATCTTCTCCATAACCAATAAATATGCACTGGCAAGCCTTGACATTAAACTTGGATCTCTCATCTCTAGGAATATGGACATAAGCTTTGCAGATGAATACCCTTAGATGATCATAGGAAATATCCTTTCCTAACTATACTTTCTCCGGAACATCAGATTGTAAATGGATGCAAGGTGAGTGATTTAATACATATACTGTTGTGAAAAAAGCCTCAACCCAAAATGTCTTAGACAATTTTGCATGTGAGAGTAGGCATCTAACTCTCTCCATTAAATTTCTGTTCATCCTTTCAGCTAAGTCATTCATCTGCGATGTCTTAGGAGGAGTAGTTTGATGTCAAATACCATACTCTTTACAATAAACGTCAAATGGTCCAATGTATTCTCCAACATTATCTGTTTGAATCCTTTCACGTTCTTCCCAATTTGTCTTTCAACTGAGGCATGAAATTGCTTGAAAACATTTAGCACTTGATCTTTAGTCTTTAAAGTGTATACCCATGTCTTCCTAAAATGGTCATCAATGAAAGTTATATCGAGCACCATTTAGTGACTTTTCCATTTTCCCATAAAGATATAAGTGTACCAAATCCAACACATTCTTTATTCTGGAAGGAGAGAAACTTTTGAAAACAACTCTTTGCTTTCCTTTAAAACAATCAACCCACTTTTTTAAATGCACATGGTAAATTCTAAATAATGCATTCTTTTTCATCAACTAAGTCATTCCCTTCTCACTCATATGATCGAGTCTCCTGTGCCAGAATTAAGTTGCACCATCTTTTCCACTAGATTCATAACATCGTTGGAGAGTTATGCCTACATCACATATAACTTTGAGCACTTCTCACCTTTGGCGATTATCAAGGAGCTTTTAGTAAGTTTCTATTTGTCATCTTTAAAAGTGCTGCAAAAACCATCATCATAAAGTATGTTGATAGAGATTAGATTTGGGTAAAAATTAGGAACATGCCTAACACCTTTAAGAGATAATCTCATGTCATTTTTGCCTCCAAGTAAATATTACCTTTTCCAGTGATTTTGGCCAAAACCGTTATTTCCCATTTTAACAACATTAAAATCTCCTTGTCTATATGATGAGACAAGTTATTTAGTGATGTGGGATGAATAGTGACACTATTGTCACCTATCTAGTTGAACTCACATGATGCACTATTCACATCATTATCATATGAGACAATGTGAAAGTTATCAATGGTGGTAGTCATCGATGCTTGTTCATCAACACCACTATCATCTTTCTTAACTTCTTTGACTTTACTCTTTTCTTCTTTGAACTTCCAGGAGAACCTTTTAATATGACCCTTCTTCTTGCAATGAAGGCAGTTAATGTTTGTATATTTATTTGATCTTCCTCTGCTCTTATCTCTAGAATTTAGACCTCTAGGTTTGCTTCTCCACCTGGATTCTATGACTAGAACTTCTGACTGTATTGAAGAGGCCGAACTCTGTAATCTCTGTCTCATCTTTTCATTCAGGATTTTACTTTTTATAGATTCCATGTTAACAATACCATCAACTGTAGAATTGGTAATTGAAATCTTCAAAGTCTTCCTAGACTTTGACAAGGAGGTAAGCAAGAAAAGGGCAGACACTTCATCATTGAACTTTGTCTCCATTCCTAATGATTGATTCACGGTCATTTGAAATTCATTAAAGTGATTTGCCATAGAGGTACCTTTTCAATATTTTATTTGCACTAATTTTGTCAAATAAAATAATTTATTGTTTTCGATTTTTTAGGCATACAACTCCTCGAACTTCTTTTACAACGGCCATATGTGAGTTTCATTGCAGATATGGTTATATAAATTATCTTTGATAATTTGTCGAATAAAACCACATACCTGTTCATGCTTAAACACCCACCCCTTGTTTGATTTATTTTCAAGTTTTGCTGTGATGTGATAAATGACGGTAAATACATTCTTGTGACGAATAGAAGATCTTTCATCTTATTCTTCCATATGTGGTATTTGAAGTCATTTAGGCTAATCCTCTTACTTATTTTTGCCTCCATCTTCAATGGGAAATCCTTTAACACAAAATTGAACCTGGCTTTGATACTACATATTGGGAAAAATTTGTGAATTATATCCCACGGGTAAAATAAGCAAGAAAAGAATACACAAAAACTTAATATTTTTTACCCCTTAATTTGGACTATATCCACGGGCTAAACTCTAAATAAATCTTCTACTAATAAAAAATTAGTAGATATAGGGAGTGTTAATGACACAACAAAACAATGTCACTCATGTACAAAGTGTTTCTCAAATTTATTATCCCTAAGACAATATCATCGCTATTTTTCACTATCTCTTTTTTAAAAATGTTTCTTAAAAATATCTAAAAAAATTACTTTCTCACAATCACCACATATCAGATATATCAAGCATATGCATAGAAAGAAGGAGGGTGGGTTTATTTATAAGCCCTCCACTGCAAGGTGTGGAATGCGAGTTGTCACTTGCTAATTGCAAACTATTGAGAGCAGTGACGAATCCAGGATTTTAGTCTTGAAGGGGCAAAGAACTTAATTTTGTAGGGGCTATAGCCCTACTTAGTTTACTATATATATACACATTCTAAAAAAATTTGACTTTTGTAGGAGCTATAGCCCTTGCTAGCCCCGAGCTTATTTTCTTCTTCTTTTTTTAATAATACAATCTTTTATAGCATTGGCCTTACAAAAACAAACATAGTCGGATTATCATTACTTTTCTAGCATTATATGAAACATTATTACCACTTCATCAAGTAGAAGCAAAAGCAGATACGAACCTAATCAATAATACTGTTTACATGCATGGAAACAACATGCTTTCGTTGCTTAAAGATCTTTTTCAAGGTTTAAAATAATGAATGACACAACGTGGAAAAATTTCTTTCAAATAACGTGGTTGGAAAGCAAACTCATGTAGTCCCCTTGATGATAAATGCATAACAGCTTGCGTAAAGGTGGGTTGAAGGGTGAAAAAATGATTATCAATGTCTATGTTGTTTATTATATATTGAATCATGATTGAACCTTTAGTGACAACTAAGATAGTAATTCTCATCTCAATTTTTTAACAATCAAGTAAGCAACAAGTTCAGAAGAAACAACAAGTGAGTGAGGAAGCTGGCGAATTTACTCGAACTCTAGGGTCATAGTTTCTTCTATTAGTACAAGTTTTTGAAAATGTCTCTCATCAAAATTATAGAGTGTTTTCAACATATGCAGTGATTAAATTACTTAGCCAATTGTAAAGAGGGCGAAGAGGGCAAGAGATATAATGAGTTGAGGCAAAGACGTAGTCAGAATTGGGTCAACATTAGACTTGTACATGTCACAAGCTTTCTCAGAAACAAAAAGAAGAAGAAAAGACACTCATGCAAAACCATTAGTTTAATGCTTTTTTGGTGGGCTTGACTTTGACAAAATTGTTTCACAAGCCAGGAATTTCAAACCACACCGCCTCCCGTCTTCTTTTTGTTATATAATATTCTCCACATAATAAGTACAAAGTTATCGAGGTCATGCTAGCTTTTCACGTGAGCAGATGAACATGTGTATCTTATCTCTCTCTCCACGACTTTCCACCGTGTTTCCTTGAAACAACTAGATCCTGGACTCCTATATATATCCACCTGCTTCCATCCATTTGCTTCAACACGGTTGTATACTCAGGTTGTTGATCGGTTAACAATTTATCTCAAGAGTTATTCAGTTGATGTCTTCAGTTGGTCAAATTTGAGCGAGTCTCGAAGCATTCTTTTAGGTCCTGCTTTGGTCTTCTGGTAGATTCAGAAGGAGGCTTGCTAGTTCATCTTTGCCTGTGGATATGGATTATTCTTCGTGGGTTGATACTTCCTTGGATCTTAACTGTAATCCATTTAGAGGGCACAAGATGGGAACTGACGGGTTTGGATTGGCCAAAGAGATGGATGCCAGTTTGATGGAACGCCCGAGGAAGAACAACGTTTCTGTCAAAGAACAGGTCAGTTTCCGAAGATAACTTTCTGGGATCATTTTCTTTTTGGTTTATTTATGATATGGATTAGCATATCGTCTTCTGTCGTGTTTTCTTCTCCAATCTCTACTGGTACCTGGTGATCTTTTTCTTTTCCTTTTTTTTTTCGAAAACTGGATTTGTGCTGAAGACAGAGAATCATTCGTCCATGCAATAACAAAGAAACTGAAATTTTGCTCATTTCTTGTGTCTTTGTTTATGTGACTAGACATAAAATTGAAAAAATTTCCTGGATTCAAGTTATCTTTCAGAAAACGAACGCAACTTTCCTACGATTCCCAAATTGCAGTTGTTAAAATCCTTTATTTAGTAATGAATTCAACAAGTTGCAGTTTTTTTCCCCAAAAAAAAGAATTCAACGAGTGGCCCTTGCAAGTTTCCATCTTTAAACTTGTGAATATCCAATTTCAGGACTACTAGTTTGCCTATTTAGACGAGAATTCAATAAGTTGATGAAAAATAGTGAAAAAAAATCAAGAATATTTGTCTTTGTTGCTTTTTGTATTGGAGCTGAATTATCTGTACATTCACTTACAGACTGGTGCTTTAGTGGAGGAACTGAACCGGGTTAACGCAGAGAACAAGAAGCTAACTGAGATGCTGACGGTAGTGTGTGAGAATTACAATGCTTTGAGAAGTCAGTTAATGGAGTACAAGCGTAAGAATCAAGACATCGAGGTTGTTAACTCTAGAAAAAGGAAGTCTGGAAACAGCAGCAACAATGATAACAATGTTGATATGAATGGAAATTCTGCAAGCAGCTCAACAGATGAAGAATCTCCCAAGAGACAAAGAGAAGAAGTTATCAAAGCAAAGATTTCAAGGGTTTACGTCAAGACAGAAACATCAGAGACGAGTCTGGTAAGTTCACTGTCATTAGGATGTAGAGTCCATGTGTAAATGGATAAAGAAACAGTGGATTTCATCGTTTCTACGGTTACTTTTACTTTTTTTCTACATTTATGCCTTCATTTATTGATAAGGGCTTACTTGCAGGTTGTGAAGGATGGATACCAGTGGAGGAAATATGGCCAAAAAGTCACCAGAGACAACCCTTGTCCAAGAGCTTACTTCAAGTGCTCGTTTGCTCCAAGCTGCCCTGTCAAAAAGAAGGTGAGCAGTCATGATAGCTCTATGTCGTTCTCCTGCTACATAAGTTCAGTTTCTTAGTGTATAAGAAGTTTGAGATATATAACATGAATCTTCCTGGAATGCCTCGGTCTGCCCTCAATTAGCAAATGCATTAGAAGCTAGTAGAGAAAAGGTCTGCTGAATGCTGATGGTCACCTGCTTTTAACTAAGTTTGCTGTATCACTTAACTATGTTGTTGCTTATCATTTAATGATAAAACCAGTGAATTGTATTTTCCTACGATCCGATGAGTCCTTTTACAAGTTATCTGATCAGATTATTTTTCTCTCTTTAGGTGCAAAGAAGTATAGAAGATCAATCCATCTTGGTTGCAACTTATGAAGGAGAGCACAACCATACAAATGTCGGACAAATGGAGGCAACGTCAGGTTCAAACCGTACTCTGACCCTTGGCTCAGTGCCACGTTCTACTTCACTTGCCTCAGCTGGACCAACTATCAATCTTGACCTAATAAAATCCAAGTCCAGCACTGATGTCAAAACTTCAGTACCAAGATTGGATGCGCCAGAAGTTCGACATTTTTTGGTGGAACAGATGGCCTCTTCCTTAACGAAAGATCCCAAATTTACTTCAGCACTTGCAGCAGCCATCTCAGGAAAAGTGTTCCAGGATAATCAAACTGAAAAGCGATGAACCTTCTATATAGTATGTCAGTTTCATTAGAGCATTTAGGAATTTTGGACTTATATGTAAATACAACATCCAAAAGAATGGAAAAATGTATCTGCTTAGACTTGCTTTTGATAAGTTGCTGCCAGTGCCTTCAATATTGTTGATCCATTTCAATTTAGAACTGATACAAGAAAATGTTTGTGGATTGGTATGACACTAAAACGAAGTACATTAAAATTCATTCACAGGTGAAGGTCTTCAAATGGACGACACCAGTATGGAATGCACGAACTAAAAGAGAGTCCCGTTCATGGTTCACAAATTCTTCCATTAGGCGTTCTAAATTGACTGATATAAAGTTTTTGTTGGCACATGAGTGCTGCTCAACAACATAAGTTGGAGGCCCATTGGTATATATGCTCTGTTAGACTAAATTTGACAAAGTCTGCTGTCTTACCATCCAAAGTCATTGGCCAAGTGTCTATAATGGATTTTATGCAGAGAGCAACTTGTGTCAAAGTAACTACAAATTCTTTTCATACTTCTGTAGAGAGGGTAGAGATGAGTGCAGAATTGAAATATTTACTTCTCTAGTCAAACATAAGCGCCTTCTCTTCATGGTCCCTACGATAGTTTGTATCCTCATTGAAAAGTACCGGCTATGAAGGACTTTGCGCATCTCATAGGCATGCTGTCTAGTTTCTACAGGGATCTTGACTAGTGTAAGCCTTTAGCTATTCATCCCTTGAAAAGTAGACTACAAGGTGTTCATCCCTACATGCCTGATGAAGATTATGCACTTGCTCTGCTGATGCCCAAATTTGAAGGCCAAGATTTTGTCCACCAACACTTCAAACAAATTTTTAATTAAAGTTACCTTCAGATAATTTTTTCATCAGTTTCTAAAGAAGAGAAAAAGGTTTGGAGCCTGCAAGGATTTAAATGCATATTAATCAAATAAAAGATATTTATCTTCATATAGTTAACCAAGTTCTTATTAGCAATAGATGTTTATAGCCGTCTTTCTTTGTTGCCAAAGCCACAATCGTGTTACCTGGTAGAGATTCTGTCAAGTAGTAGAACAGTATGAAATTCGATAATATCAGATCAAAAGACTTTTTAAGTTCATTTCACCGCCTGGAGGTATATAATTTGTTCATGAGTGAGCAAGTCGGCTAAGTTGCCGACTATTCAGGCAGGAATTTCAAAGCAGGCCTTATGTCAAAGAAGCATTAGTAGGTCCTTGAATCTGAGCCACAACTTCATGGAGTCCCTGAAGCTAAATGGCTAAACCCGTGTGCCACCGACAGGTTGATTTCTGACATGCGAAAGAGCACGTGACCTGAATAGAAAGAATGGAAGGGATGAATCAAATTGAAGAACAACTTCTTCCATGCCTTGTTTTTTTTATATTTTTTATACATATTCCTAATTGCAGCATGATTTCTATTGGGTGTTTACGTTGTTTTATACTAATTGCAGCATGAACCAAAATGTATGTATGTATGTATGTATTGGGAACCACTCCACTCACCCCATTGAAGGGATGCAAAGGAGTGCGTCAAGCTCTTTGCCTTCTGTAGAATTCGCTATTTTCCTCGCTTCTCTCTCATCCTCCTTGTCCATTCTTGGAATCCGACGACGCAACTGATGATATGGTCAAATATGTACGTATATAATGCGACAGTTGGTCCTACACCCAAAACTCACTTCCAACAAGGTCACTGCAAACGAACTCTGCTTTTTGGACTCTTGACTCGGAACTGGGTTACTTTCTATGAATATGTACTCAAGTTTTGAGATTATGGCGAAGACAACTTTTAACAAGATTTTATTATAGAATGGTAGGAGATCGAGCGCATACCTATACCTGAGAAATTGGACGTGCATCTTCAATTTTATCTTTTTCTCATTTGATTTTGGGACAGCGATTAGGTCAAAATTCATAAAGAGTTCCCTGCATATCACGTTGAATCAAAATCTCATTCAAGTTTGAGCGTATAAAATAAGAATTCTCATGCTTTCTGCCTTCTAATGATTCACAGCAGCGAGCACATCTAAATATAAGAGGTTCAGGACTCCGCAGTTAACCAGTATCTAAATTTATGGTCATGGAAGTTCAGCCAAAGCACCTGGAAGCGTAAGCAAATAAAAAGTTCCCAATCATACATAATTTGTTGATGGGAGCACCACTGCATTTCTCTCATCAAATAAGTGAATTAAATACTGGTCATCATGAACCGGGAGTCGGAGAGTGGTATGAATCTGGTTTTCAGAAAGGACACAAAGCAATTTAGGAACTTCAACTTGGAACCACTTATTTTGGTCTGCATTAAAGAACGAAGAAACAAATGGAAGTTCTGGACAATGAGGATTGACACAAAAAAAGAAGTGCAAACATGTTTCCTAGTTGCTAGAATCTAGACCTAGCTATATAATCAAATTTAGTTCATTATAACTCGTACTAATTGAGTTCAGCTGTAGGAGGCTAGTGTCCCTCGTTTATACAATAAACAGCACAGATGCCATTCCAGGAAACAGCGGTAAGTATTTCAGCAGCTCGTCATAAAAGCTGACTTTCATGGAAAAGTTCAGGAATCTGAAAAGTTGAAATCATTTTATCCCTAGAGATATAATATAATAATGCAATTCCTAAATGAGAAAGGAAAGAAAAGATGGTTCCTTGTCACTTGCTTCCATTTCCCTATTTCCTTTTCCTGAATTCTATCTGGAATAGCGGTGAAGCTGGCTTGAACTGCTGGGGACAATAGAACGAGCAGATAAGCCATGCTTTTGGAGCAAAAAACATGAGGATGAAATCGCCGTGGAATTGGTCTTCTTTACGGTCTTCACATCTAAAAACCAGTATCCTAGACAATTTGTTAAGGAAAGACAAAAAATGGAGTCCTGACAAGGAGGTTGTGTGCTCAAGTTTGCAAGTACGTGTAGAGATTAACAACACACAGAACGCATAAGAAATTAGTTTGTTTCTCATCATAATTTTCCTCATCTAAAATTGCCTGTCAATATGGTTTTTCAAAGTGTTTAACAATGAGGCTAACCTCTTAACATTTTGTTGCCTCCACTAACTTCCTTTTCCAAATTGTTTACTTTTCAAGGTTGAAGCAACTGTTGATGTGTACAGGACTGTGGAATAAAAGCATCTGGGAGCCAGGTTACTGATCCGATACAGAGAATGTTAAATGTTATCGTTGCAAATTTATGGGTTATCAGTTTGATTTTGATGACAACCTATGTAACAGTACCAGTATGGATTCAAGATTATTGTTACTCTGTTCTGGGACTGGAAGTATTTCTTCTTTGTCAAAATGTGAAGACCATTGATGCAATACTCTCACTTCAGTCGGCATTGTTATGTTAACATCAGCATTGTTCTTAAATGTCTATTATATAACAAATAGACAACTTTGTACCATAACTTGCTTTTCAAGTCGTTAAAACTAATTTAACTTTTCCCCTGAACAGTTCGTCAATAATTTACCAGTTCTAAAACGCAGGAACTGATTATGAGTGTACCTAATCAGCCAAACCTTCTAATAAGAATGATACAACAATTAATTTATATGAAGTAGCCCCCTGAAATAAAATGCATCGGAGATCAGAAACATACGCAAGACTCTGTCACATACCAAAATAAGTTGCTCTTTTATCCTGAAATGTTCTAATCTTCTTTCGAACAGCTAGTTAAAGAAAACCTGAGGTTTGTTACATGGAAGTTTCTCTTTATGCACATAGCAAATTAATCTTGATCAGCTGAATCCTTCTCTTTATAATCTGCAACCCACACTGAAAATTGCTCTAGAGCTTCTCCCATCCATTTGTGCCGGCAATTCTCAACTGCTTCTGCTATAGTTAACCAACTTCTTGTTCGTGTGCTCTGCTCTGGCCATGACTCAAGCTCCTCCTTAACCAATAAGGCAAACATCGCAGCTTTACATAAGCCTTCTGGGCAACAATTATCTTGATGTGTTTTACTCTTGAAGTGATAGTCTCCTATAAAATCCTGAACCCACAGATTACAGAGGTTATTTAGGTTTAACGAAGAACTGTGGCTGTAGTGTAAAAATGTTGCTAGGGCTTGGGTTAACACGTCTAAAAGGTACAAACTACAAGTTGTTTAACAAGCTAAATGATGCAGTGGTAGGAAATGTGCCTAGAAGTTGGTCAAGGATGCAAAGGTATCTTATTCATGAGCCAGTAGGTGTACACATTTATACATTCATAAGTTAGTATTCTAATAATTAGATTTCACATAGTTTTTTAATATTAAGGTCCAAGTATCCACAAAGCAGAAGACTCTCTCTTCCTCACCTCCACCACTTTTAGCTCCTCGATCTCTCTTGTTCCATCCACCTGATAACCTAATTATTGAAAGGAAAAACTTTTCCCCTACAAATTTGATTTACTCTTTTCTTTTGGAGATTTTCCTTCATCAGAGGAATTATTTTTTCTCCCTTTAAATCCACAAGAAAGAAGTACCAAAGGTCTGACACAGTCATAGCATCCTCACCAATTATATGATTTGGTTTTAGATCTTTGGGAAAAGTGATTAGTTAGTGAAACACTGCATTTAAAATATACTCCGAAAGTTATCATTAATTTACATAACCTGGTTATTAAAAGGTGATATGCCAAAAATATTCACCATTTTTTCCCCTCGAACTCCGGCTTCTTCTACAGCTTCTCTTGCTGCAGCCTCTTCAACAGTTTCATCATTTTCCCACCCTCCCTTGAAGAAAATAAGAAAAGAAGCTATTATGAATAGAAATGAAAGATTTAGCATATGTAGGTATGGAAATAACATGATAGATGGACAAGTTCGTTTCATGAGAGGACATGTTTTCCATCTTTGGATCCTTCAGAGTAGAATGCCTGCAGACCTTCACTCATCTACCCAGATAAGGCAAAACTAAATAGAAAATGAAGTATCCCAAAATGCAGTTGATTTTAAAGACAGGCCTAAACACATGACCATGCATAAAAATGCCAGAATAATCTCTAGAACTCCAATAAGGAAAATTATTTCAAGTCATATTCTACTCCAGCACAAGGACAAACATGTATCATTGACTGAGCAATGAACAAACAAACGCAGGAAAAATGTAAATGGCAGAAGAAGTGCCAGAAAGCATATCACCTATATACCTTTGGAAACAGTAGACCTGGTCCACTTGGCGAGTTAATCATAAGAACCTCAACAACCTTCGCAGAATCACTGTCTCCATTATTATCACAAGCTCTATATCGAAATGGAATGCACCTGTCAATCGGATCTAATAGCTTAGCAATTTAAAAATTGAGCTAAGTGTAACAGCAAGTAATCAAACAACTAATCACAAAGGGCACTTGACTAGTTTTCAAAGAAAAGAAACTGAAAGAGACACTTGAGCATAGTCAAACAAAAGAAATTTATTCGCAATCTATTTTGGAATAAATCATTTGTCAGGTATAGGGCTACAATAGAGCAGAAAGCTGATTAAACATAGGGCGATTCTCCATTGACTTCTCTCCTATTCCCATTATTAGCACTTCCTTGCCAATTAATTCAGTGAATATACAATTTCATAAGAATTCAGATAGCACTCTGTATCCCATCCTCTGGAAGTACGCCAAGATCCTTGTGAGTATTAAGGAAAAGAAAAAAGAAAGAGGGGTTTCAGTATCATCCAAAACGAAATAGTGATCACTACTCACGAAAAGGTCAAAACATGATTCCAATCGTTTATCTTCAGACTAACCAGAAAAACAAACACCAGATACCAATAAGATACACATATATACAATTATGAACAGCAACTCCATTAAACATATTGAAGAAAGATCAAGTTGAGAGGAAGAATGCCCATTAATCATTATTTCATTCGATAGACTTCTCCTTTTCTGTCCCAACACAACACCCCCATCCCCACCACTTCCACCCAAATTTTAAAAAGTGAAAAAAAAAAAAGAAAGTCAATCTCGATACAGTGACCGACCGCGCTAACAACGAACATCACAAGCACGATTAAAAAAAAACTATAATCCAATTAAAAAAATCTAAATTTGACATTAGTGATGATGACACAGTGCAGTGCACAATCACATCAGGTATTAGAAATCACCTTGACAACATCATTCCAATGAAACAAAAAATCAAAAGGACATTTGCAAAATAAACGAAAGACAAAGAGATACCCGGCAACAAGGCGACAGCCGCCCTCGTACCGCTGTTGATGTCGACCTGTACGGGCTACCAATTCAGACATACTAAAACAATTTTCTCCTCCCTGTCTATTCTATCTCAATCTACGTATCTATTCTATCAATATAATCTAAAAAGAACTGTACTTTCTTTATGATTGGCAATATAAACAAACTGGGTCATGATAGAAAGCGCCGTTGGCGAAGCCCGTTTGGTCGCTGAATCAATATGTGAGAAAAGCTCATGCATGCAGTGCTTGAAAAGTCCGACATTGCAATAACTGGGTCTGGAAGAGAGTCGCGATTGCTGTTGTTGTAATATTGATTCAATTCTTTTGAGCTTGGTTTATGCTTATCTTGGAACAAAGAGAGAGAAGAGAAAGTGGTTAAAAAAATGGTGAAGCGCATGAAACGGATCGGACCTGAAGGGTTAGTCGAATTCACGTGTTGGTGTTATATAGGTCTTTACTTTCTATTCTAAGACACGGAACTTTTTCTTTTAAATTAAAGCCCAAGTTTTAGTAATATTAATGTAATTTAATTACTAAGGATTCCAAGCATTTTCAAAGTAGAATTTAACAGTCAAATTATTGATCCACCCAATCGATGAATAATATAATATGATATCATCTTGGGCATCCTCAAGGCCATAATCATCACCTGAATCTTCCGTATCAAATTCAAAAGATAAGACTTAATTTCAATTCCATAGTTGGTGGCTGTGGTTTGATGGCCGATTTCTGTATCTATCTCATGGCTCCTGGAGAGAAACAAACGCAGAAATGGAGGACCTTTGGAGTGGCAATATCTGGTTAATTTAAGTCCTTGGACGTAGCTTCCATATTTTTATTATATAGGTTGGTGTGGCACTTTAAACGTAGAACCTTGTCATTGATTCCCCAGTAATCATCTTTTGCCATGTATTTGTTATCCATTCATCCTACATGTACCTCAATAGCTGCAGTTTTGGACAACATATGGTAAACAGAGAAGAGTGTACACACAATACATCAATGGTATAGAAGAAAATTTCCAAGTTTCATGGCTCAAGAAACTGGACCAGACTTAATTAGGTCTTGAAGTGGGTGGCTCCACCTGAGGAACTTCGGACCGTATATATGGGGAATGTTCGGTTTCTACTTGAACTTGCTGAAATAGTAACTAACAGATGGGCCATTATATTCAACTATGTGCCTGCGATGAGTTCTTGCCAACTTGTAAGAGATTGAAGATGCTGCGGCTAGGGACATGAGGGCAAGGCCGGCTGCAATAGCTGCAGTGTTTATTTTCAGCTCCAGAGGAAGATGGGCCAGCACTTCCTGAGGCATTGCGCGTTCAGCTGCATAATCTGCAGGCTGCCAATATTGGAGAGTAGAGATCACCTGTCCAAGTTACTCCGTTCTAAGTACGAAACGGCGTCGGTTTCCACTGAAAATTTGCATGCTTCTTCTTATAACTTGGCAGATGCACTGGCGCCTGTGGGTCCCATCCACAGGCGCCGTTTATTTCAGAAGAAGCGCAAGCCAGCCGTGTTTGGAAGTATAAATAAATATATATGTTAGATAGTATTGTTCTTTTTATACTTCTCTACTTTCGCAGAAGAGAAGTTGTTATTAATATTTATTAAATTTGTTATTATTATTAGCTGTATATATTTATTTATAGAGTTATTTACATTTATTTTATTATTTTGATAATAATAAAAATTACACCTATTATATAAGAATATAATTGTATTTATTAACATTATATAAATATATTTCCATTATTATAATGACTATTAAATATTCAATTTAAATTACTTATTGTTATTATTATTAATAATTTATGATTATTTTTATTATTACTTAAATTTATTTCCATTATTATTAGGTGTATATATTTATTTATTTAGTTATTATGATATTAATTTATTTTTTATCATGATTATTATGATTATTAATGTTATTATTTTTATTATGATATTAATTTAATTTCAAAAATATAAAAACTATTATATATTAATCTGAACATATACTTATTGTTATTATTATTATTATTATTATTATTATTATTATTATTATTATATAAATTTGTTGCCATTATTATAATCACTTTAAAATTAGTTATTGTTATATAATGGCAACAATAACTAAGAAACAAAACCAATAACTAAGAAACAAAGCCATTATTATAATCACGTTTCGAATTCAATTTAGCTAAGAAACAATTGAAACAAATCAGGAATTTCATCATATTATTTAATATCAATAGGGAAAAAATAATTTGATAAACACCAGAATAAACATAAGAATAAGAGTATTGTTAACAAATGTCATATTTAAAAAAACTGATATACACTAAATTCTGCCAAAACCAATAATAATAATAATAATATTAATGATGCTAAAAAAATAAACATAAAGAACTAAATAAATAAATATATACACTTAATAATAATAATAATGATACCGATAAGGAATTGTATAACAATAATAATAATAATTAGGAATTGAATAATAATAATAATAATATTACTAATAATTAATAATCGTAGTAATAATAATAATAATAATAATAATATAAGATGGTACTACTAATAATAATATTATTAACATTAATAAAAATACAAAAAAAACAAATAACAACAACAACAATAATAATAATGATAATAATAACAATAATAATAATAATAATAACATATATTTTTTAATTATAATTATTATTTTCCTGCTTTCCCTATTTTTAAAATTCATTAATATAATGAATTTGTTTAATAATCATATCGAAGATCATAATAAAAATAATAATCATAATAAAGATAATTAATGTAATGAATAACAAATTTTTAATAAATAGAAATAATTAATTTCTATACTAAGAGATACAAATAACAATAATAATAATATAATAAAAAATAAATTTATTTAATTTGATGAATAATAATAATAATAATAATAAGATAATATTAATAATAATATTTTAATAATAATAATAATAATAATAATAATAACATAATAATAATATTTACGATTATCAAAAGATTTAGATAATAATATAAATTAATATAATGATTTTGTTTAATTATCATATCGAACATAATAATAATAATAACAATAATAATAATAATTAATTTGAATGCTAATAAATACAAATAACAATACTAATAATATTTTA
>JANITW010000001.1:21181546-21197872 GCA_027564335.1 Erythroxylum williamsii | reverse complement strand
AAGATAAGGACCAAAATACAGTCTTATCTTCTGCTGCGACTTTCGTATAATTGTTAATTGGATGGGGAAAAGTATATGCTTATTGTTTGGAACTGGAATCCAGATTATCACAATATATAGACACTATGAAAATGTAACATTTATAAAAATCTTCTTACATTACATATCATATTAATTTTGATATTCATAGAAGAAAATTTTGAAGAAGATTCTCGAAATTTTAAAACTTATCAAAGACTGCGCAACCCATCTTGTAATTTTAATTACTCTTAAAATATATTAAGAAATATCAAAATTTTAAATATTAAAACCTCAACTAAATTTAGAGCTTTGAATTATTTTAACACTCCTGAATACGTACTTGGAATAAATTTGAAATTTATCATAAATGGTAGTAATTTGGCTCGAATAGATTGTTTTTATTATGTGCTTGTTACAATATTAAAAATGATCGATTAATTTCTCATTTCTTATAGCTCCTTTTTTGAAAAAAAAAAAAGAATCAAGTTCTCGTTCATTTTAAGATTCCATATGAACCATGAAAAACAAACAGCGTTAACGTGCCCTTATTCTAATTTTAAATAAACCTTCTTCGTTGTGTTACTCGTTACTCTACTTGACATATATAGTGTTAGTCATTCCCATCTTGAAAATGAGAGAGGGAGGGGGATGCTAAATAAGTATAAATAAACCTCCTCCTCCTCCCATTTAAATCATCCAAAAATTAAAATAATTTATTAACTCTTAGTAAGAGTGATAAATTTTGGTGAGTAAAATTTTTAAGGTGTATTGGGGTAAGGGTTGAGAGTGTGTGAAAACACCAGTGAGTTGAGTGTTGAGTGTAAACACTTGTAAGTGTTGTTTTTCTCCCTAATAAAAAGGGTGTGCAGTAGCCCCGAAGACGTAGGCATAATTTGGCCGAACTCCGTTATCAAATTTTGTGTTGTTCTATTGGCGCTTTCGTTGTGTGGAAATAGTCTCATTTCCTAACAAACACAACCTGAATAAATTTTTATCAGAAGTAGAACTAAAGTTCTAGCGAATCTTTATGGTTTCTTTGTATGTAATCTACCACCACTTTTTGATGATTCTCTCTTATGGGTTATCATGGAAGAATGACCCTTGGACATGAAACATATATTGGAACACGAAGTTGAATGGTAGATTTTGACAGGAGTGGGAGCCCATATCAGGAAGTTTAACCAACAAATTCATCAATTTCGGTTCCATCAAGCCAGTGACATTCAAAACCAGGACAAAATGATAGTTAGAAATAACTATGTTTGCATAATATTGGATTATATATACTTGATGTTCTGGTACCAAAGGCGTTGGAATCAGATCTCCAATCACGGAACTTTCCCCATTATCAGTCTGCAACAAGAAACTGATATGCGACAAGGATGTTCAAGCACTCGATTCCCTCACAAATCCAGTATATCACCGGAATAGCCATCAATTCTGGTGCATATTCAAGCTGCCAATGGTAATAAGCCATTATGCCTGAGCAGAGCATCTGGTGAAGGTTCACGTCCTCGAAATGCTAGTAAGACCTGGACATGGACTTCATCACAATGGAAGAATGTCAGCACATTGTATCTTGGAACATAGTAGAATTATACTCCAGTGGTGTCGTGATTCCTTGAATATATGAGAAGCAATAACAATGGGTGGAATTGTTATATCAGTGAGAGAATTTAAAATTGATGTCTGAACTTGGATCTATTTGACATGTTAAAATCCAGTGTTTGCTAGCTGCGGAAGTTCATTCACTCTATGCATGAGCTCCTGCAAATGCCG
This sequence comes from Erythroxylum williamsii, assembly GCA_027564335.1. Taxonomy (NCBI): domain Eukaryota; kingdom Viridiplantae; phylum Streptophyta; class Magnoliopsida; order Malpighiales; family Erythroxylaceae; genus Erythroxylum; species Erythroxylum williamsii. The sequence continues at coordinate 21,196,072 of JANITW010000001.1, read as the reverse complement.
CTCCTACCCCAGTTCTTTTACTTTAAACCAGACAGGCAAAGGATACAACATGCATTGAGAACTATGAATTTTACTAACGTCTAGTGGAGCTTTTCCACCTCCAAGGGCAAGAATGTCTCTAGGAACTTGTGTCCCGTTTCTATAACAGCCTGTTGCAACCACAGCATTTCATAGAAGGGAGCTCAGGAACATATTTGAAAGCATAATGATCATTATCAAGAAAGGCTAAAGGTGTGAATCCGCCTATAAGATTTCCACGAAAGTTCAAACAAATCCCTGAAGTTTTAACGTTTATAAGTTGGCGCTTAACGTTAACATCAATCCACAGAACATCCATTATACGTGAAATTTATTAATTATTCAAACAGTTAAAAAAAACCTTTAGGGGTCTGTTATTAAGTTTCATATAAATAAAGGTTGCTCTAAAAATAGGTGTTTTAAGTTAAAAGCTAACTTATGATCTATTAAACTTTTGGTGCGTATTTAAAATTTCATGATACCTTAAGGATTAATTCATATATTGTGCCTATCACAAAAATAAAGAAGTTTACTTGGTAAGACATTTATAGTACTATTTACGTTTTCTACAATAATCTGCGGCGGAGACCGGGTACTAAATACAAACTTCAAAAACAAGATCAACTTCCAAATCTTGAGCCCCATTTCTCTATGAATATCAACTGATTTTGTTATTTATTCTCACATTTCATTGGCAAAGAAATCTCCTGAAGCCTCCAGTTTCAAGAATAACAGTACTTTTGTAAACCATTATATCCTAAATTAGGCCATTCAAGAATATTAAAATGCAAAGAAAAACAAAATAGTACAATTGGCAACAAGATGGAACTGGAAAACTTTTTAGTAACTGATGACTAAAAGTGAAGGATAAAGAAAAGAAAATTGTAGTACAGTTGGGATAGTGATAGACATTTTTGTAATTTTTTATAAAATTGGACAATATTTAATTACAATTTTTTATTTTAAATAACTTATCGATTAAGTTGCGTAATTTGATCTGGATAGAGATAATAAAGTGACCCAATAAATGATTTAAATCAATAGGTCAAAGTCCCAGTGAAAAAAGGATCTCAATCAGTGTGAATCGGACTCATATCGAGCCTGTGATGGGAAAGTCCGATATGAAAATTTTATATAAAGGTTAAGATCTCCTGCAGTTGCTCATATCAATCGTAAGCATAAAGATTTTCTAACTCATTAAGAGAGCTTATGTTTTAAGGAAATGTAGAAAGACCTTACCCGCGTCCTAGAGAGCAGATCTCGTGAAGTCGGTAGTTGATTCGTGTTCGTTTCAGCTTCGAAAAGCTCGTTTGAAGTTGTGAAACCGAAATTAGGTGGTTTTCACATTTCTTCGTTTATTACCCTTTCATGTTCGATGCAAGATCAGAGCGGTGACGTGATCGGGTGATTAAAAATGATGATTTTTCGGGTTTTCTCTCCATAAGGTTTTTGAAGAATATACTTATGTTTTTCGATTTTTTCTTACTTTTTGTTGCATGAAAGTAGAATACATGTGTTTAGCCTTAAGAAACAGGGTGAAAATGAGCTCAAGAGCTCAAAAAACCAACTCAAAACTTGCTGGAAATAGCCATTTTCTGGCGAGGGCGACAGAGACGTCGGGCTCATGCATTAGAAGGGTGAACAGTACCGCCCGTGGGGTCGTACGTCTGGCATGTGCAGACACACAGTTGACACGTGGGTAGATAGTGTCGCATGTGCAATGCACGCGCTAGTTGATAATACCATGTGGGTGCACAAGCATCGAACATTGTTAAGGTACGTCGCTGGGCAGCGCATGTGCTTACAGCTGATGTCATTGTTAACATCAACAGATGACGTTAGCGCTACAGTGCATTGACGCACTGCAACTACAGTAATTATAAAAAAAACACAAAATTTCAGATTTTCGATAATAGTGCCCCAGGGTGTTTTGGATCACGTTAGCGCTACAGTGCGCTGACGCACTACAACTACAGTAATTAAAAAATACAAAAATTTCAGATTTCCCGTAATGGTGCCCCAAAGTGTTTTGGATCAGTTTCTAGGTCTGGAAAATTTTTTAAGTGATTTTTTCTATTTTTCTAGATTTATTACATTAGTAATAAATTAAAGTTTAACTCTAGGAAAAGGAATTAAGGCATTCTAAATTCGATTTCGAGTGAATTTGCATGCTTCATACATCACATGAGGGAGATACTTCAAGTTTTCATGTCTCGGGTTCAGGATCGCATGATAATTACCCGAAAAAAGAAATGAGAAATTCTGAAATCATTTTTGAGTGAATTTTTATGCAACGAACATGTCATAAGGGAGATATATGAGGTTCTCATGTCTCGATGATCGGTTCAGTGTCCGGTGATGAATGATTATCGCTCTACTGAGATTTTTCCTTTACAAAAGTCTCAAATGAAGTTTTCAGATAATGTCTTCAGCACGAGTGTATGACAATAAAACTGTGCGTTTGAGTTTTTGTATTTATTGATGTTACATTATCACATACCATATGCCCATAAAGAATGTAAGGATAACATAAAGACATATCTCTTGTGTTTGTGGACTTTTTGAGTGCTGAAGAGGATGTAGTCACCACAGTGGCCTTTCGAGTCAGTATTTTGAATTGTTCTACTTACACATTAGGGGATGTTTCTAGCCTCATGTTTAATTATTCTGCCCATAAGTGTTGGCCTTACATGAGATTTTGATATGTGCATAAAGATATTGGATAAAGGAAAGTTGTTGCTTGAATGATTTAATTACCAACAGATGGTAGTGTCGTGAGAGTTGATGGTTTGTACTCTGATCGCTTTTATGTAGAGGTCTAGTTGCATATATTATGTATTCAGCCCACATGTGTTTCATAATATGTGTGAACGGATTCTAAAAAAAGATACTATTTAATGGCTTTTAGTATTGCTGTTGCCCTACATTTATGCTGATCTAATCAATGTTATTTTACAGTCACCTTTTCGGTCAACAAAATCAGTCACCATTGAAACCTTGATTAGTTTCAATACAAAGAAGTGGATGGAGGATGTATTGAATGCTATGGAGATAGCTGAGGTTGATATGGCCATATAGAAAAATAGGTCATCTCCACCTACATCCATGAGCTCGATACTTCATAAAGTAGCTTATGAAGCCAGAGATTAGTCTAACAGATTATATCGCATGACCATTAAGAGATCCATACCTAACCATTTGCTCAGTAAACTTTCAGACATAAGCATAGCAAAGGAATTTTTTAGTAATGTCTCTCAGAGGTACACAGACTCACCTAATGTTGAGACAAGCGCCTTGATGAAAGAATTATTCTCCATAAGGTATACAAGAGAAGAGGAAGTAATGGAGTACATATCAAAAATAATTCATCTACATAGTGGACTAAAGATGATAAACATTCTTCTTCTTGATGTCTTCATTGTTCACCAAACTCTGAATACACTTCCTCCATAGTTTAGTAATCTAGTGATAACATATTACTGCTAGATGAGAAATGGGACTTCAATACTTTAATAGCCCATTGTGTTGCCGAGGAGGAAAAACTCAAGTTTGCTACTTCTACAGCCCTCGAAGAAACTAATGGGAAGGCAAAGATGAAGACCGCTAAGTTCAAAAATAGAAAGTTCAAATCTTCTCCACATGCTGATGTTGGTCAAACCAGTGATGGTAAAGGTGCGTATAACATAAAGAAGTCAACAGTATAAAGTCTAGAAGGAAAGACTGTAACCATCAGGTAACTCCTTGGCTTATTAATTTATGAATCTAATTTGCGATATTGCATTAAGTAATTGGTAGCTATATAGTGGAGCATCTGAACAAGGTGTTTCTAAGATGTAGGGGTTCATATCCAGGATAAAGCCAAATAAAGGAAAGGAGAAACTGATGGTTCACAGCAATGAAAAAGTAGAAGTAATATCTATGGGAAATGTATCTATTAAACCTTGTTGTAAGGTTCATTTGGGTTTTACATGACACATTTTATATGTGATCTTTTGATAAATTTTGGACAAAGAGGGTTAATTTTTTGTATTTAATGATTCTGTTGTATGTTACGGTCTAAACAAAGCAATATAAATTAAATTCTATCTAGACCAACTAGAGGCAAGCGTACCCCGTCGACAAGTAATATAAAACGGTAAGAACTGGATATCGTACCCAAGGGATCCCAACACACAAGACAATTAAATTAAATGATGCAAAAATTACTCAGAAAATTAAGAATTGATTGATTTGAAAATAAAATAAAGTAAGTGAATCAAGGAAATATGCAAGATATAAAGTATGAATTAAAAATGACTGGACTTAATCAACTGACAAAAATTGGTTAAGGTATCGGATTTCAATTGGATTGGACACTAAAACTTGTAACGGTGGATTGATTTAGGATTTGCTTCACTTAAGCAAGTCGAACCCAATGTTTGTAGGAATTCCCTTCTCTTCTAAATCCAAGTTACTTACTTGGTTCACAGATAATTTGGAATAACAGGCATTCAATACAAGAAGCCTAAAATTAAGTTCGTTAATCCTAGGTATCCTCACACAAGATCCTAAGATTGGTCTACGCTTTAGTATTAAATATATTGCTTGATTAATTTTCTGACAAATTAAATCCTATTGGTTACGGTATTTAATCATCTAAGGTCTTAATCTAGGTGATCATGATAAATTAGGACTAAATAAGCATTTAATCAAGCAAAAACTAATACCATAAAATTGTCCTAATCCAATATCAATCCTAACCTCAACCAAAAAAAATTACTTACATATTTGCATCAATGTAACACAAATCATGATCATAATATATATTTGCATTGATTAAATCCACAAAAATTAAAACAAATAAGGAATAAAAACAAAGTAAATCCCAGCAAAACCGTGGCTGTTGGGATTGGAAAATGTCTGGCCAATGTTCAACTCACTGTCTTTGGCCTCTTCTCTCCCTCCAACTTCATCTATTTTCACGCAAACTCATACTCCTCGTTCCTCTCTCTGCAGTCACCAGCTATCTTCTTTTGTTTCTATCTATTAATGTTTTAATAAAGGTTTCGGTCACCTTTTCACGCACTACTCTCTCCACCACTAGCTACTTCTCTTCTGATGTGAAAAATAAGTTTTTGGTTTGGTCCACCTTATTCATGCACATCTCTCTCTGTGCCGCCAGCTGCTTCTCTTCTTTCTTCGTCTTCAAGGTTCATCCAGTTGTCCTCCTTTATCAAATAAGCACACTCACGTTTGCTCCTCTATCTCTGCCACCACTTGCTTTCTTTTTTTGTTCTCCGTATTGAATGTCCATTAAGGTGTCTTTAGGTCTCTTTTTTGTCCCATTCTTTTTGTCACGTTGTTAACCTCATTCCACGCAAAACCATGGCTGCTCCTCTCTTTGTAAAAACGTTAACGTTTTTGGGTGGTAAAACGTTAACGTTTTTTTATTCTTGCTTCTTTTTTAGAGCTTTTCTTACTTTATGCTCTTAAACATTCCAAATCCAATATGTGCCTAAAATTAAAACAAATAACTCTTAATTAGTGTAATTTAAACATTAAATGGAAAAGAGTTTAGTAAATTATGTATCTAAAATCAATATAAAATGCCCATTGACATTGTACAATTGTTGTTTAATGCAAAACATAATGTTACAACTTTCTTGTCATATGATCTGTATAAAATGTGTCTTACCCTAAATTAGATATATACTTCTTCGTATCTTGCTAACAAGTTATGAAATGAAGAACTCTGACGAATGAGAAGTCATACATGGTGTGACATAAAAGTTTAAGCAATATTTTCAAAGTTAGGGTTGAGAGATTGATCAACGAAAACACTTTTCAATTCTAGATTATGATGATCTGGGAACATGTGCTGGCTGTTGCAGGAGTGAGTTGACTAATAAGGATATCTAGGTCAACTCATATTTTTGACTTATTGAATTTGATACATAAAGATATAGGTAGACCTTATTTAGTTGCATTGTGCAATTCTAAATATATTCTAACATTTGTTGATGATTATTCCCATTACAATTATGTGTTATTGCTTAAAGGCTGAAGGTTGAAAACAAAATGGGAAAATTCATCAAGATAGGTAGATTTGACTGTGGGGAAGAATATCATCGCAAACATGGTGTTTTAGGACTTTAAAAGATCCGTTTACCATATATTTGTAATTAGTTGGAATAGTGACTTTATTCACTATGTCGAGTAGTTTTGAGCAAAATGATGTATTTTCGAAAGGCATAACTGCACCCTAAAGGACTTGAAGAAGTTGATGCAGAACAGTGCTATTCTACCTGATTATCAAGAAGTTTGGAAACTCAACCTTGCATACATTTATGTATGAGGCCACCCTATTGAGATAATATAATCTTTATAAAGAAAGACTGCATGCTCATTCCGCTCATTATTATTTAGTAAGATATCTCGACTATTTTAAAAGGCGACAGCTTTCACTATATAGAAGCATAACAATCCAACTCTTGCATGAAAATAATCAATTAGAAAATTGGATATATTCCAGAAGATACTTGTCATATATTCAGACACATAGAAACACAAATCAAAATATCAAAATGACTTATTAGACCAAATAATGACAAGCAATAGAGTATGGTAAAGGTAAATGATGGGAAAAAAACAATAAAAAGGTAAAGTTTATCAGCTTTCATCAATCAAGCACGAGGATATGTACTAAAGAGCATAGGAATGTAACTAAATGGAGGTAAAATGCCTCAAGAGGTTGTATTAAGCCTTGCTAAAGATATTCAAAGTTTTGGAGTTATGAACCTTGTAAGATATCTTTCCCTCTTCAATTGACTCAAAACAGGTCAAAGGAAAAAACATACAAATCTTTAAGTTAAATGTTGGATCCCGTTTCCGAGACCCAACTGCATATAAACTTAACACTCATAACCCCACTGCTTAAACTGAACATGAACACTCTTAAAACGAAACCGAAACGGAACGAAAACAACGAATCGGATCATATAGCGAAACAAACACATGAATCGGAAATGAAAAGCGAATAACGGAAAATCGAAACATATGTGACAAATGGGTCAAAACTGATTCGAAACAAGCGTAATCTGAATTCAAATCAAATGAAATGAAACGAATGCGAAGCTAATAGGATTCAATACAAATGTGAAACAAACAGATCCATTTGCACTGAAATACATCAACACGTATTTGACATCCGAAGCATGAGCATAGAAGACTTGTTGCGTTGGAAACCTTAGTCCAATCCAGAAACCGTATAATTTTTTTTTCCACAAGTACATATAAATCTCAATCTTTAAACATGGTCTTCTTAATTATACAGTAACTCCATTTCTTTATAACGACACATGATCTTATCCTTTTTCTCATTTCTTGCCATAACAAATATCACACTCATGCCAATGAACCCATAAATTTATACATTAATACACTTATTCATATGCTACCCTACCAAAAATCGGGCAGCATAACCCCAGAACCGGTGCCCAATAATTGTGATGTCAGAGCAAGAGTTGGGTTTTGAAACCGGTGCCTAACAGCTGTGGTATCAGAGCAAGAGTTGGGTTTCGGAATCGGCGCCCAACAGTGCAACTAAAAATCCTTATAACCAAATGATTTATGATGCAATCAGCTATACCTTTCAGGAAAAAATAGAAAATCTTCAAGAAGAACCAAACCTACATGCAAAATAGGTTTTCAACTTACTACAACTAAAACCAACTAACCACGAATTATGGTCAAATTGTGAGATGATGCCTCAGTTGTCTTCAGTTGCTCGAATATTGAACATAAAGTCTGAAGGGCATATTTCTTATCGAAGTTTTGATAAAATTCTTGGTTAGTATAATAAATCATTGTCTCCTGATCATATAATGGTTGATAATTTTTACAATATATAGAAACTTATTAGGGGTCTTGCTTTGTCAGTTGAAAAAATTGATTGTTTCAAATTGAAATGTATGTTGTTTTGGAGAGATGATATGGAATTATAAGAATGCAATTTTTTTGGTCAATCTAAGTTCAAACCTAGAAAGCATACTATGAAACAAAAATTAGTACCTTGAAAGTGAATTATTATTTCCTACTAATTCCAAGACTTCAAAGACTATATGTCTCTGATGTTACTATATCTCATATAAGATGACATAATGAGCATGAACAGGAAGATGGAATAATGAGTCATCCATCGAATGCACTAGAATGGAAACATTTCAATAACACTCATTATGAGTTTGCAGTTAAAAGTCGAAATGTTAGGTTAGGATTGTCGACGGATGGATTCCAACATTTTGGTTAATCCGGCTAACAGTATTCATCATAGTCAATCATAATTACTCCTTATAATTTGCCTTTATGGATGCATATAAATAAGGCATTTATGTTCTTGACAGTGATTGTCCTAGGCCTAGAAATCGAAAGCATAAAATTGATGTATTTTTACAACCACTGGTATCTTAATTACATCATCTTTGAAAATATGGTTCAATAAAATGTGAATTTCAAGTTAAAAATATGCCACCAAAGAAAAAAATGATGCAACCAAGGTTAAAGTTACCATGATTTGGAGCCAGTTACTCTCCAAGTGAAGCATCACATTCTGCAGCTGTTATAGAATCAGGTGTTGTACCTCCAGCTACTACACATCTAGATGAGACATCACCTTTTGTACCTGCTACTATTCAACAGCCCTGCTACACCATTCAACAGCCCTACACCATCCACCACCCCTATACCGATAAAGATGAAGGAGGCAACTTCCATCCTGAACCTAAGGAAGTAGATGGAAGAGCTTATGTACAATTATCAACAAGTGAGTGAAAATATATATACATGATAATACTATAGGTTTATACTGAAGTTATAAGTTTTAATTTGAAAATTATATAAAATTGCTTATATATTAGGTTGGTTACGACTAGAACTTGCTCAAGAAACATGACATCTAAGTTCAAATAGAAGATTGATCTTAAGTGTTATATATGGAAGAATATCTCTCAAGTGACAAATGATATTTATTATCAAGAGTTTGAGGTACAATCATTTTATCTAATTAGTTTTATACATTAATTAGATAAATATTATAAATTATAAGTACTTATAGTATATTTTCTTTTTTTAGAAAGAATTTTTTTGGGATTTCAAATTTGACACGATAATTTATAAAGTATAAGGGAGGTGAGCTCGTACACATTATAGAGACTTTCTTGGTGCGATACACAACTGGTGTGCGACCTCCTTATATATCTAAAGAAATATGGAGTCTTTGGTAGCAGTATTGAAAATCACCCAAGGCAATGTCCATTTCAGACTGCAATTCTGCAAACAGATGTAGAGGACCAGAGGTAGAGAGTCTTCCTTATTAATATTAATTCTTAATGATTATCTCTTAATAACGTAAATATTGTCTCCTGATAGGACCAAATACAAGAAAACATTCAAAGTTCTTAACACTTTGAATCTATTATGAGAGTCATACATATCTTGATGCAGTGAGTGGTAGGGACTATCGTGGAAGGATCTTCGACTTAGGTTCATTTGCGAACGCATGCTATTTATAATCCTCCACATCCAGTACAGTTGCATTTAATAGGTAATCTGCATCCAATGATCAAATAGTTGTTCAATTTGAAAGTAAAGTAGAGAGGCTAATGGACTACATAGCCCAGCTCCGTAATGAAATGGATGAGTTTATGGGGAGAGGTAGCACCTCATCGTAGCAGTCAAACCATCCACCTTTGCCAACTGCATAGCTTAGTTTGTTACTATCAAGTCATTTTGTATGAATTACATATCTGTTGTTATAGATAATCATTTTTATTATCAATTAAGATAGTTTTTACTTTATATTATCATTTAACTTAATATTTAGATAAATTAAATGTAGAAAAAATTCAATATATTATCATCAGATAATTGTAGAAATTAAATATCGATCATAAGATTAACAATCAAAATTAAATTTACAACATTAATGTATGAAAATGAATAAAAAACAATCTCAATGCATTTAATAATGGAATTATAATATCTTTCGGTAAATGACGGAATAAGAACTGTTTGTAAATAATTTACTGACGAAAAAACTTATCGTTGCCAAATTTTTTGACGAAACTTCAATACGTTGCTTGTCATTAAATTTGCTGACGCACATACAAAATACATTGCTAAATTTACCGACGAGGTAGAACTTACCGTCTCTAAATGTTTCGACGAATTTTCAAAACTTTGTCCGTCGGTAACATTTACAGGTGAAATATTTCTGAAAACTCCATCACTATATATAGCGATGGAAATAAAAATATTCGTCGGTAAATCACCGATGGAATATTTCTATGTCTTCACTAAAGATTACCAATGGCCATTTCTACGATGACTTGTGGGGTTGGTAATTTTCGTGCGCAAATTTGCTCTGATGGAAAACCTTCATTTTTTGTTAGTAATTTCTGTCATTAAACCCTATTGTCTTATAGAGTGAGTTTTTTTTTTATTCTTCTTTGATGTCTTGGAAAAACAAAGAAACAACATAGAGTATCAAAATCTTCTACTAAAGTTGGATATCACAGTATGGGAGCAACAATTTATGAATTATAGTGGATAACTTATCCTTTACAAGATTTTCACATTCCTACTCAATTTCCAATTTCTTTATATTGCGATAATCAATCAAATTTACATATTACTGCTAATCATGTTTTCCATGAATGAACAAAGCATTTAGAGATCGACTGTTATATTGTTTGGTACAAATGCAAAGCTGGTTTTATACATCCACAGTGTGTCTCTTCTAAACAATAATTGAGTGATACTTTCACAAAATCTTTAGATAGTGTCTACTATCCAAGTTGGGTTTATATGATTGGAACCAAACTCCAACTTAAGGGGGATGTTACAACTGCTAAAGATATTGATGGAATATTTCATGTTTTCTTTAAATTTTTAGAATTCATCATATAACTGTATCCATAGAACTTATGCAACCTAAATATAAACAAAACCCTATAAAATTTGCTCTTTTATTTTTCAAAGTCAATTTCTTATTTTTAACTTAATTAAAAACCATATTTACTAAAACTTGCTAATGATCATTTAAGTTGAATAAGAATTCAAAATTTATAATTATAATTATAATTATAAGGGCAATATCATAAAAGAAAGTTTCAATAGAATTTTAATTCTAAGTCTAAATTATAATGTTTTTCTCCTATATAGATTTAGATTTTAAATTTTAGTTATATTTTAAATTTTCATAATAAAAATCAAAATATTTTTTGATATATATTGAATAATTTAATAATATGTAACAATTATTAATAATGTTCTTTAAATAAATTATTTACTAAATTTTAATCAGATTACTAATTCAATATAAATAATCCTTAAAACTAACCAAAATAAATAAATAAGAATTTCAATGTTTCTTTATAAGAGTTTTTTTAATTGTGGATATGCATAATTGGTAATATATTAACTTTGGTGATCTACCAAAAGTCGAAAGTATAATGCATGAGGGATTGATATTAATCACTAGATAATGAAAATCCTCTATATTTAACATATGTGGCTACTCCTCCATATCTATAACTAAATTATCTTGTTATGCAGCCATCTCTACTCTCTTCTATCTCAATTTTGTCTGTATGTTTATTCAATTGTAGGATCAAATTGAAACAGGGAATCTAAGCTATCACCCTGATTGCCCATCTTACATTAATTACTTAAAACAAATGGAAGAAATCTTAAGTAAATGAAAATAAAATAAAATTAAAAGCAAAACTAAACAAAACAAACATAGCAAGTGCAGTTCCCTGACTACTACGATGCACTTGATCTACTTTTTATATGTAAGCAATATAGAGTCAATTGTAGAGAGCTTATTAAAACTAGAGTGGTTTTATAGTATCAGTTCCACAAAGAACTAGTTACTAATTTTATGAATCATAGTTAAAAAATAAACTAAATCAAATCAAATTTGATTAAAAGATAATTAATCAATGAACTAACAAAAATAAAACAAAAAAAAACAAACGTCAGAATGCCGAAGTTTACTTATATATAAAATTTTAATTATCATACACAATTGATTATCTAGGTCAAAATAACAATTAATAAGGTATTTATGCCCTTCATTAAGGCACACACATATATCTAGTGAGGTAACTACCACCTCTCGATGTATGATTTAACCCAGTCAAACTCGTTAAGTATATTTACTTCCTTTATAAGTCCTTCATACAATCTTAAATATTGAATCTATAACAACCAATCACAAATTCAATATTAAAAATAAAGAGAATAAATTCAACCAATTAAATATCAAGTCATGTATAAATAATTGAAAAATCTTTATAAGTTAATCCCTAATCTTAACTAGGGTTTCTGGCCACTAAATGTAATAAAAACTAAATAAAAATAAATACTTCTCAACATAGGAACAAAAAGAATAAGAGAAGATATCACAAGCTCCTCCAATCCATTCTCCAAATCTTCCTTTAAAGCAAAGAATGAACAAACTCTCAATACTCAACATGAAGTTTGCTAGAAGTTATTCCAAAGATCCCTATGTTACTTTTAATATAAGTATTTATAGATAGGATTACAAAAGTAAAGTCCCAGAGAGTTTAAACTTCATAAATCACACATCCTCTTAAATTGTGTTCGAGAAATGGTACCTTAGTAGTGTCAACATCGGCACTAGTCATGTTTTGAAACTTTCATTCTTTGTGAGTTAAGGTGTAACTAATGCTTGACGCTAAGTTGTAACTGAAACTTGTTTTATACTATTTCTGTTTAAATTCCAGTCAAGTCCATCTCTAGTCTAGGATCAATTTTAGTGTTAATCTTATTCTACTTCTCAGCTTTTTAGACCTTCATGTAGGACAGATGCCTATTGTATAGGCATGTTTGGTTCCTTTTGTTCTCTAATTTTTTATCGTCCAAACGACCATGGAATATTTTTTATTGGGTAATTATAGAGAAAGCAGTACTAAATCTTGTGTTAGCTCCTCAAATTCGTCACTTGTAAGACAAACAACTAAACATAAAAATATATTATAATCCATATAAAACATATTATAAAAGTACTAAGTACCAAGTAAATTAATCTCAAATAATACGTAAAATATAAACCTACTATTATTCATTAAATTAAAAAATTAAGGTTAGGTATTAAATTTAAAAAAATCTCAAAAAGGGTTAGACACTTTTGAACAAATTCATTTGTTCAATGTTGATTGTTTTTAACAATATTACTAAATTTTTATCATAAAAAGGAGAAGATTGTTGGACCAAATGAGGTTCCAATTCATGATTTTAATGGTATCAAATTTCATTTTTATTAATAAGCTTACTTTTATTGTTACTAGTAGCTCCATTATGATAAAATAAAGTAAAATGTGAAGAATTAGAGTCAATGAAAAGAATAAATCCATGAACAATTTAAGTTTAATGGACCAAGATTAAAAATAGAATGAAGTTATTCCATATCTAAAAAATTATGATAATCTTTTTTTAATCATTCATATGGGGTTCAGGGGCTTAATATTGCATAAACATATTTCATTTTGTACAAAATGCATAATTTTATTTGATTTTAGAAAAACTATTTTAATGCATCAAAATATATATTAAAAATTTTGACTTTTATATTATGTGTTAATGGTTTTGATAAGTTTAATTTTGTAAATTTAAAGTTTATTAACTTTTTAACAAATGGAATAACTATTATAATTTCTTATATAGAATAATTTAAATTTAAATTTTGAAATATTATGCTATCGGGATAATCATAAAAATTGTTAATTTGACCATCTAGACCTAATATTTTATAAAATTCTAATAGCAATTTCTAAATAAAGATTCATGTATTGTCGATTAAATATAACATTTGAACATGTGGTACATCTATCAGTTTTAAATCATTATTAAAGTCAAATAAATAGATTCATTAATTTTTACAAATTATTTATTAGAAAAAATATAGTTAATTTTATGATTTACCACCTGTCCAACTCTTACAGCCTGTTTGGTTCACGGAATGGAATAAACAAGGAATAGAATAGTTATTCTTTGGAATAGAAAAGATGAGGAATATGATAGAATGCGTATTACTTTGTTTGGTTTAAGGTATGGAATAGATAAAGAATTTCTATTCCATTGTTTGGTTTGAAAGTATAAACTTGGAATAGGAAAGGAATAAGTAACTAAAAGACCAAAATATCCTTATTATTATTATTATTATTATTATTATTATTATTATTATTGTTGTTGTTGTTATTATTATTGTTTGTTGTTGTTGTTATTATTATTATTATTATTATTATTATTATTATTATTATTATGTTTTTATTGTTATTATTATCTTATTATTATTATCTTTATTATCTTTATTATTATTATTATTATTATTATTATTATTATTATCCCACGATGAAGGTTCACTACCAGAAAATTTCGCTAATAATCCATATGGCATCGCAGTAATTAAATCACAATATATCAGAAATCAGTAAATTAACATCC
>JANITW010000001.1:21162995-21177446 GCA_027564335.1 Erythroxylum williamsii | reverse complement strand
TTATTATTATTATTATTATTATTATTATTATTATTATTATTATTATTATTATAAAGTTTGTACTTATTATTAATATTGTTAATATTGTTACTATTATTATTAATTATTTTTATTTTTATTATTAATTATTCTTATAAATTTTATATTTATTATAATTCTTATTATTATTAATATTATTAAATTTATTATTAAATTTATTATACGAAAATAATAATCTTATTATTATTATTATTATTATTCTTATTATTATTGTGCTAGTTTTTGCTGCTCTTCATTATAATTTACGTTGTTCCACAAGCAAACATCAACCCAGAAGCAAAAAATAACAGCAAAAAACAGCAAGAAATAAACAAATACATGACTTAAAAAACGTTGAAAATGAAGAAGATATAATAAACAAGAAGATAAAGAGTAAATCTTTAGATCTGAAAGCATTCTGTGAGCAAGTTTTTGGTGATATACGTATATGTTTTGTCTTTACTGTGTATACATGAGAATTTTTGGGTGTTTTTAAAGATGTATTAAAATGAGTTTGGAGTTAAAGAAAACATTTTGTAAGGTGATGTCGTGGTTTAAAAAGGATTAAGGTAATAGTGAGTCGTGGAATGAAGGTGAAAATAACATGAAGAAATGCAGGAAAAAAAAGGAGGAAGTGCAGAAAACTTGAAGAACATGCGTGAATGTGTTCTGTTTTTTATGGTTCTCTTTAATCATGGATTTGGATTTCTTGTGAATGTGTCGAGCTGAAATGAGAGTCAAAAATGTAGAAGGAGAAAAGAAAGTTACAATAGTGAGAGAAAGTCGTAGATGGTGAAATACGGGTAAGAGAAGTTAGAATGGGAGTGGATATGTAGTGAAAATAAATTAGAAATGGTGAGAAAATCTGGAAAAAAAATGAATGAAAGAAGGAAAGAAGAAGAGCTACAACTCGGTGAAGAAGAGAGAAGAAGCTTGGGAGGGAGGCTCGAAGCAGAAGATGTTAACGTAAAAGGTTAAAGTTGTCTTTAATTAGAATTCGTATTCGTCGAATAGATAAAGATAGGTAGTAGAGAGTTTTAGCTATTCCGTGAATTTAAAGAATACGTAATCCACGTATTACATATTCTGAGTTTAATTACAAACCAAACACAGGTTTAATATTCTGTTAGGAATAGGGAGGGAATAGAATAGCTATTCCCTCAAACCAAACATCCCGTTATAGAAACTTCAATTATTAAGATATTTTTAGATAATCGTGTCTCCTCAAAAAATATTTAAAATATAATATATTTATTAATTGTGAATATTAAATAAATTACTTTACCTACTTTTATTTTTTTAAAGAAATTTGACTCATTCTTCCAAAATTTATCACCATTCAACTCTCACAAAAAGTAATTTCCCTTCATATAAATATACATGTATATATATTTATTTAGGTTACAACGGATGAACAACTCACAGGATGCCCGGCGTTCCAGATTTTGTTGGTGGTGGCATCTTCGAGGATTAGAAGATTTACTTTGTTATCTAGCAATTATACTGTGGCGTTAGTAGCAGCAAGCTTCAATACAAGATCCAAGTCGAATTTGCTGCGGATTGTTGTATCGAGATGACTGCATACCAATAGAACTCATGTGTTGTAAATTTACATGGCTCAGAGCTAACACTAAAAAAACATTACAATCCAAGAAGTTATGAAACGACCAGCCATATGCAAAAACGAAAGAACAAAGGGTAGCAAGCAGCAAGACCTTGAGAAGGGTAACAAAGAAGCAGCATTTTACACCGTACTTTGGTCCTAAAATAAACACAGTTCAGTGCCTCAACCGTAACAACTTACCGCTCTAAACTTTCACCCTGACATCATCTAGTATCCACACATTCATCTCTGAATATTAATTGATGTTGAATCAGAAATCGTTCACCAAACTAGTCCTGCATCATTTTGTGAAATTATGTACACCGAATGACAGATGCAAATGCTGGTCCTCCGAAGTCACTTCCACCACCAAAACTGCCGAAACAAATAAATTTTCCTCATTCGAGTATTGTAAGTCATGAAAGCTCTTGCTTTAGTGGCGTCAGCATTCAAATACTCAAATGCATACATTTGTTTAGCCTCTTCCAATCCATCAATTTCCATCACGGCCTGTAATAGTTCAGTGGCATTGATTGTAGTTTTGCTATGCTCCATTGCATCAGCCAAATGCCGAATGCTAGATGCCACTGACATAAGTGCATCTTGGAGAACCTCTGAGCTATGAGTACGTTTAGGAAGTTGCCTGAGAGGCTGCGGCAGAGGAGGGTCTTGACAACCATCTTGGATTTAGTCTTGTGGTCCAGTATATGATTCTGTTCCATCGGTCTCACAAACATCTTCTGAACTAGGAGAAATAAATGAAGCGTAATCTTCATAGTGCCTTACCGGATGATTTCCATCCTTCATCTTTGCCCATCGGCTAGGGGCTTGATAATTCCCGCAAACAATTTTTAACTCATCATACATATTAATCTGCTTTCCTCGAATTCCTCTGGCATTAGGATGTACCTATTCAAAATTTTTGAGAAAATAGTTAGCATCTTGACATAAATAAGAGAGAAATAAACATATAGCTGGACTTACTGCAATGTATCTCTTCCAAAGATCCTCATCTTTGCATTCAATCATCTTTGTATTTGAATTCCACCAAAAACCATCGTGGCTTAGCATGTCCTTTATCACCTTGTACCTTTTCTTAATTGTCTTGAGCCGATTAACAACCTTTTGATTATTCAAATTTAAATTAAAACAAGTGTTGACAGCAATACAAGCAGCAGTATATGCATTCTCATTAAAGCATTTGTCTATTTTATTGCCATTTCTAGCTTCAATGGCAAGAGCTTCAATGAGACATTTGTCCATTGCAATCGACCACACAACATTTCTTCCTTTATGTTTCATATCCCTCCTCTATGCTTGCAAATCATACTGATCCATTGCCTGGTACAGTACAGAAGTAGTGAATATGTGTGTGTTGTATGAAGATGTGTCGGGGGGCTGGTGTTTCCATGGGTTCGGGTCAGCACCCACCCGCTTCTGCAGCTGTTGTACCACCTGCCACTGGCCAGCCTGCCACAGTTGCTGAGGCTCCAGATTCTGGTAAGGTCTCCTTTGCTGGTTTGTTTAAGAATAACCGTGATTTGAATAAGGGGATGCGTTTGGAACACATCCCAAATCAGAAAGGTGTTACCATTCTGGCGGAGGATAGGTTGGATTTAGAGAAGGAATGGGGTTATTGCTTGGTTGGTGTCTTTACTGGACGGTTTCCGGGCATGAAGGAGGTCAATACGATTATGGCTCAATGGGGGGTTGAATGCAGGTTGATCCCGCATGAGGGTGGATGGCTAGTTTTTCGGTTTGTGTCGGACAGTGATCGTACTGCGGTTCTAGCTGGAGGACCGTATTTCTCTTATGGGAAAACTCTCATGCTGAAGCCTTTGGCCCCAGGTTTTGCTTTTAATTTTCAGGATTTCATGGCGATGCCTCTCTGGATCAAGCTTCCTAATGTTCCTCTTGATTTGTGGACGGATCGCAGCTTATCTAAGCTCGGTTCTATGGTGGGTAAGCCCATATGTTCTGATCTTTTGACTACTCAACGATCCCGGGTAGGGTATGCTCGGTTACTGGTGGAGGTGGATGTCTCCAAAGCTCCAGTCACTAGTTTCGCAGTTACTCTGCCTGAAAATACTTGCTATACGCAATCAGTAATTTATGAGACCTTCCCTTCGTATTGTTGTGAGTGTCGTCACTTTGGGCATAACTTCTTCACCTGTCGGCGGACTCGCACCCAGCCTCCGAATTGGGCCCCTAAGACCCGGGGTAAGTTTCAGAATCAGCCTGCAGGGAATGCTCCTTCGGGGCAGCCCCCAGCTGTAGACCCCCCTATTGCTCCAGCTACTTCTGAACTTCCTCCGGCTGTATCTGGTGGGCAGCCTTGTCCTGATCCTCCTGTTGTGCACCAAGGGGGGACATCTGGCAAACAGAGTCAGAAACCTCCTTTGAGCTCTAAAGGTAAGGGTGTTATGGGTGTTTCTTCTGGCGTTTCGGGTGCTACGAAAGAGCAGCTTCCTGCTCCTCTTAATAAACCCGGGTCGGCTCGGGTCTTCGCAAGCAATACAGGTAAAACTGGAGGGGGCGGACCCTCCCGTTTACCCAAATGAGTCTCCTCTGCTGGTATGTCCGGGGCCTTGGCTCGACCCCGCGACAAAAGAGTGTTGCTCGCCTTGTTCGACAACACCACTGTAAATTTTTTTGTCTCTTAGAAACTAAGCTTAAGCAGCCCGGGCTGGATCGGTTCATGTCGCGCCATTTTCCTGATTGGCTCTATCGACATAATTTTGATGTTATTGAAAAGGGTCGGATGGTTATCGCTTGGCAACCCTTGAGTTATGCGTGCCAGATTTTGGAGATTGGAGCCCAATTCATTCACTGTCAAGTTTCGCATCTCCCCACTCAAAGGGACTTTTTAGTTTCTTGTATGTATGGGTTATACAGTGTGCCGCAGCGTAGGAACATGTGGCAGGGTCTCTTGGCCTTGCGGGTCAACCCCTCCCCCCCTTGGCTTCTTATGGGGGATTTGAATTGTGTAGCTAAAGCTGAAGAACGTCTTGGTTATACACCGACCACTGACTATTTCCTTAAAGATTTTCAGGATTTTCGCTTCTCTTTGGGTTTAGAAGATGTTGTTTTTCAAGGCGAGTATTTTACTTGGCAGAAAAATCAGTTATGGGCAAAACTGGATCGCGTAATGGTTAATGGCGAATGGGATATCAGGGGCTGGTGGTGTTCGGCTCATTACCTTCCCATGCCGTTTGACTCAGATCATTGTCCTATCATAGTGGCCTTTGAGAAGGAGATAGAACGCAGTAATCGACCGTTTAAGTTCTTCAACTTTTGGCTCCAGCACCCGCAGTGTCTGACTCTTGTTCGTTCTACCTGGGCCCCTCCTGTGTATGGTTCAGCACAATTTATTCTGGCAACCAAGCTTAAGGCCTTGAAAACACCCCTTAAACAGTTGAATTCTGTTGCCTATGGGCATATTTCGCGCAGAGCTCAGGAGGCACAAGATGAATTCCAGTCTGCCTACCACAGATCTCTCCTTCAGCCTGATGACCTTTTGCTGAATTCTAGACTCTCCGAAGCTTGTAAACGGGCTGCCTTCTTTTGTGAGGCTGAACATTTGTTTTATCAACAGAAAGCGAAGGGAACCCATTTAATGGAGGAGGACCGGAGTACACGGTATTTCCATTCTCTTGTTCGTAAACGGAACCGGACTAATGAGATTTCTCATCTGATTCGGTCGGATGGATCCTCTACCGCGTCCTTGGAGGAGGTTCGCTCGGAATTATTATCATACTTCCAAGGGCTGTATGGCTCTTCGGATCCTTGTGAGCCTTTAGATCCCTTGGTGGTGGGCTCGGGCCCTCTTCTCACTTCAGACCAATGTGCTCAACTCTTGGCACCCATTGAGGGGCAGGATATTAAGCTTGCGTTGTTTGATATTGGGGATGACAAAGCACCGGAGCCGGATGGTTTTACTGCTGCATTTTTTAAGCGACATTGGGATCTGGTGGATGGCACCTTGATAGATGCGGTTCAGGAATTTTTTAGGAATGGTCGCTTACTGAAGCAAGTCAATCATTCTTTACTTACTCTGACTCCGAAAACTACCCTCCCCCCGAAAGTTACTGACTTCTGCCCTATTGCTTGCCTAAATGTTTCCTACAAAGTGATTTCGAAAATCCTCTCTGATCGATTGAAATCTGTTGTTGCTAGTCTTGTGGCTTTCGAACAATCCGCATTCATCCCGGGGCGTACTCTCCAAGACAATGTTTTCCTTGCGCAGGAATTAGCCCGAGGCTATTGTCGGAAGCGCATCTCGCCACGATGTTTGATTAAAGTTGACCTTGCTAAGGCTTATGACAGAATTTCTTGGTCGTTTCTCTTGGCGTTATTGAATGGCCTTGGATTCCCTCCCAGGTTTATCTCATGGATCGCAGAATGTGTAACCACGTCGTTATTCTCACTTTCTATCAATGGATCCCTTCATGGTTTCTTCCAAGGTCAGAGGGGGCTCCGGCAAGGGGACCCTATGTCGCCGCTCCTATTTGTCCTTTGCTTGGAATATCTGTCTAGAGATATTAAATGTCGCACCAGAGATCCTGCTTTCAAATTTCATCCCAAGTGCCAACGCCTTCGTCTTACTCATCTAGCTTTCGCTGATGACATTATGTTTTTCTGCCGTGGAGATGTCCCTTCAGTTCGAATTTTGTTAACATGTTTACGAAAACTGCATTGTGTGGCGGGTCTGCAGGTTAATCCTCACAAATCGAATATCTTTCTCGGTGGAGTTTGGGGGTTGGAGCGTGACCTTCTTTTACAGCTAACCGATTTTGGCTTAGGGGAATTTCCGATTCGTTATCTCGGCGTTCCTTTAGCACCTATGAAGGGTTCGGTGTTACAATATTCGAGCCTCCTCAATTCGTTAGAAGAGTGTCTCACCAAATGGAATGGGTCCACATTATCTTATGCGGGTAGAGTTGAGATTATTAATTCCGTGGTTCAGGGTATTTTAGCGTTCTGGCTACAGGCTTTTCCACTCCCCACTGTGATCTTGGAGAAAATAGCATCTATGTGTCGTCAATTTCTGTGGGGAGGCAAGCACTTTCGGGTTGCTTGGGACAGTATTTGTGTGCCAAAGGAAGAAGGTGGGCTCGGTCTTAAGAACTGTAAAGTCTGAAATTTAGCTTTGTTGTCGAAGAATATTTGGAATGTTCATAATGAATCTACTTCACTTTGGATAAAGTGGCTCCATGAAGTTTATTTGAAGGGGCGGTCGATTTGGGAGTGGATCCCCCACCCCCGGGACTCTCCATTAATGAAAAAACTTGCCCATATTCGTGATTGTTTATTGGACCGCTTGGGTGGACGCTTGGGGATTTCTACTGAACTCCCTAAACTATGTCTTAATGGCTGCCTTTTGTCGGGGAAGGTCTATGATCTGTTCCGTCTGAAACGCCCTTGCCGTCCATGGATGTCTTTTATATGGCGACGATTCATCCCCCCGAAGTATTCCTTTATTGCTTGGTTAGCTTTCCGGAACCGGTTACCCACGAAAGATAATTTGCTTTTTCTTGATATTGCTCGGGACTGCTGCCTTTGCCAAACGGGAGAGGTCGAATCGGTCGCCCATCTGTTCTTTAATTGTGATTTTTCCAAAGGTGTATGGAGGGCAGTTCGTACATGGCTGGGCATACAGCGTGAGATGGGTTCTCTCCCGAGGGCTGTAAAATGGCTCCGCAAAGAGAGTCAGGGGGCTCTCATGCGGAGCAAAGCACATAGGCTGGCTTTCTTATGCACTATTTATACCATCTGGCGGGTAAGAAACGCTGTCTTGATGGATGGGGCTACGTTTGCAGGTAGGGATGTTATTGCTCAAATTCGAACGTCGACGTATAAAATTTTATACCATCTCTACCCAGGTGATATTCTGCCATTTTAATGGTCTTGGGGACATTTGCTACGGTGTCGTTTATGTGGGACAAAGGGGAAGGGCTAGCCCAGCCGTGTTCTTTTGATTTAAACAGCTGGATGAGGCTGTCGGTCTTCGTCTTCTCCGCTTTGTTTCTCTTTGCGGGGGCCGACTGGACTTTCTTGCGGTAGGGGTGGATTGCGTCGGTCCTCCTGTCTGCTGGTGACGATTCCTTGGTTCCTTTGGCATGCATTCTCTCCTGGGTCTGTATGCCTTAGTAACCGCTACCTTAGCCTCATCGTTCTTCCTTCCGGGTTGTTATGGATGCTATGCCATGGCTTGGGCTGCTCTGGTTCCTGATTGACTTCCCTTCGCACCTCCTCGGTCCTCCCTCTGTATTTCTTAAGACGAGGTTGCTGTGGATTTAGGAGACGACGCTTCAGCTGCTTGCGTCGGACTGCGCAGGCGTTTTTCCGCTGCTTCTGGTAGTCCTCATACGGTGTCGTGGTGCCTCCTCCTTTGCTGGTTCATGGCTGGTCGTATGGGCCTGTGTACTTTGCTTTTGTGAATACTGAACCGTGTCTTGCTCAGTGTCCTTTTGGATTTACATGGACTAGCCGTCTTTTGTTTTTGGGCTGTCCATTGGGCTGTTCTGTTTGTAGTTTCTTTGTAAGTAGGTTTGGGCCCAAACTATCTGGGCCCGTTGTTCTCCTAGTTTCCATCATTTACTTTTTAGGTGTGTGGGACCGGATTTGTCCTTTCTTGTAGACTGGGGTATGCCCCTGTGCATGTGTACATACCCGATTCTTTTGATAAAATTAACCACTTATCAAAAAAAAAAAATAATAATAACAATACACCATATCCTTCAGATTGAATAACATATAAACTTAAATCCAACTGCCGTCACTTTTGTGGGCCATGTGTCACAGTGAATCTAAAGCATGCCTGTGATATTTGTTGGATACACGCAGATTAATATTTATTGAAACTAACGATCTAGGAGTCTACATAGAAGGAAAAAGCTAAATTGGAATCTCCTGGTTTCCTGGAACACCACTAATCAATGAAGATAAGATGTTCCTGATGGCTGTCTTCACATGTTAAAAACTAAAACAGCATAAAGAACAGCGACTTGGCAATTTTTAACCGGACTGACCTTCAACAACACCTTGAAGTTTGAAGCCTTTTCCTACCCCCTTAGGATCAGCAAAATTCATCCTCTTTATCTCCCCAATTTCAGTAAAAACATTAAAACACATCAACAAGACAAAGTGCTTCTACCGCTTTTTTTTTTGTTTTGAAAAGAAAAAAAGAATGTCATTAATAATGGAAAGTTAAAGTGCTTCTACCGTTATCAGATACTATTCGAGTTCGTACATAATCCAGTATCTCTAGGAGACCCAGCGTTCTGTAACAACTTGCATCAAAAATTGATCAATCCAAATATATATCTCTCCTTCACCATTTCCAGTCCTCAATAAAAATCACCAAAGCGTCAAAATCACTGAATGAGTCCAACGAGATCACTGTATCATATGCTAACCGACAATGCTAAGCCGAATAACGATCGACGTGACAACTAGAGATCCACAAAGAAAACACACCTTCGACAATTCAAGTAGACAAGGGACCAAAAATCACTCAACTCCCGTTCTATGGTATAACTACTAATATACCATGATACTGCTTAACATTCACAAAACCTTCAAAAAGAGGAGTTTACCAATGTAAAACCGATCTTTTATCTTACGTAATACATAGCAGGAGTCCAAACTACGAGGTGAAAGGGATTTCCAAGTTACTTCTTCACATATGACAAAACAATAACTGGAAAATAGAAACTTTAGCTCCCAAACGAACAAAACAAATATTAGGTAGGCTCCCTAACATGGTTAAGTTCACAGGCGGTCAAAGTCAAAACTTACAGTTCAAAGCAAGCAAAGTAATGCAATCCAAAATTCACAATTTCATAACAAATTTTGCAGATGTACCTGGACGTAGGCGTTCAGATCGACGACGGGAGGATCGTGGGAAGGTGGAGCGAAGATGCTAACACAATCAACCAGGAAAACAGCAAAGCAGCTTCATTTGCGAAATTATAATAAGGGATACGGGGTTGCGTCTTTTGATGTTAAGGAAGATGGGGTGGTCAAAATTTCGCGAGCCGTAGCGCTTTCCCGAAAGCCAATCGCGTAGAGAGAAAGGTTCTATTTTTATTGGTTTTGATCGCTTGCAGTCACTCTCATCATAAGGAGAAGTCCTATCATCAGTTTATGCTCGCATTTCTTTTAAAGTTTTACGTGAAAAAATGATTAAGATCACTTTTATATCTTCTTCTATACTATTGCAAGTTGACCAGTTGTTGTCCATTATCTTTAATTTAATATATACATTTTTAAGTTTAATAGATGGGAATGAAGTGAAAACTTCCTTACATAACCCAAAAGTTTATAGCCAAAATAAACATTCTGCTAAAATTTTTAAGAGAATATTATCTTTGCACTCCTTATGTTCTTTTCATTCCGACTTATGACTAAGATTTTGTAAACCTGATTGACAATAAAGCAGCCAGTCAAAATCTGCACACCAAAAAAACCTGACCCTGTGAAATAATCAAGAGACTCTTGCCAAGCAAAAGTCTATGGATTGTTTACTCCAACTGGTCATAAAGTCAGCAATACAGACATATGTGCAACGGATCTAATGTTTGAAGAACAGAGCATGTAGACAGTCTCCAAGTGCTATAAACGTTTAGCTTCAAGATTTAGGTCTAAAATCTACTACTATAAAAATAGGCATAGGTTGTGTCAAAACATAAACAGTCGTGCGGACTTAAGAGGCCGTATCTTCAATTGACCCTATTGATAATGACTTACCTGTTCTGTTGCGTCATCAAGCCACTAGGTGCTTCCTGTGGCACATAATCTACAAAGCCCTTGAACTAGAGGCACCGGACGGGTCATAGGTTGATATGACCCTCTGGTTAGAAAAGTAAAAAAATAGGTTGACATCAAAGTAACAAGTCTGTTCCTGATTCACAGATTTGCCTCAGTCTGCCTAAGTTCGAATAAGTCTTTCGACTTTTCTCACATCAATGCCGTAAGATCAACCATTAAACTCATGAATTGTGAAATGAATTGAAAAAACGGAAAAAAGAACCTTTAGAAAACAGCACTTGTGATGATAACAATCTCCTCAACTAAAGGGCACAACAAGTATATGCAGAAAGTCGAAATCAAGAATCTATCTTTATGCCTTTGAGCCAGTGACACCAACAACCCCAGCACGATACATATCCAGTATACCTGGGATTTCATCCTGAAACTTGATGACAAATTTCTTCAAGAATTCATGCTCGGTTAACGTTAGTTGCCATTTGATATTCTTGCGGCCTGATAAGAGTTTCTTTGAATCCAAAAGCTTCAAAACATTGTACCTGGGAACAAGCCTTTTATCAACTGAAAACGTAAGAAACTTGGGATAACGAATTATAGATTTAGGTTCCAACCCCATGGTATTCACATAAAAATCCATGGCCCTCCTAAATTTCGTCTCCGAGATGGCTAAACAAGCTGGATCACGCTTGAAAGTCGATAAAATATCCTCTTCACTCCAGCCCATACTTTTCATCATCTCCAACTTTGTCTTCCAAGTTGAACCTGTCATTTGTAGAATCACTCTAAGAGAATAGACAAAGAGCGGTTGATTAGGTTCAATGCCCAACTTCCTGAGATCATTGACAGCACTAAAAATCTTCTCATGGTTTATCAGTACAGCTCTTGGCTGCAAGACTATCAAGTTTGCCACAGTCCTAATAGGCACTCCTTCCTCTATCAAGTACTGAACATTCCTTTCCAAAGTTTTCTTGAAATCAAATGAACTCAACAGCCATGAAGCACGTTTAATAACTCTAAGAATCTTCTCATTACTATCAAGATACAACTTCAAAAACTCAATACACGGTTTAATATGGGAATCCAGAGACCTTCTAAAGATTAGTGGATTAATTAAGACAAGCTCGTGCAAAACCTTACCCTCAAATCCAGATTGAATCAAGAACTCAACTTTAGGCTTCAGATTGTTTTCAACCTTGCAAAAAAGAACCGGGGGATATTTTCCTACAATTTCGACAATCTGAGTATCACTAAAACAGTGATATTTTAAGAAATTGAGAACGGATTGAGGCCTATATTGCTTATCTTTGTCGATTTGGAGCTTTCCAGAGATTGAGAGAGCAGACTCCGAAGGAAGCCCACAAGACTTGAGGAAATCAAACGTGAACGAAGAGGATGGCTTGGGGAGTGATGAGAGTCCTGTGGATGTGCTCAAGAAACGCTTTCGTAAAAGAAAAATCACGTCTTTAACAACGGCTTTTGCCATGTAGAGCTTGGGGAGTTTCGAAGGCTGGGCGCGGCGATAGTCGTCAAAGAAGGGCTTATGCTAGGGTTTCAGTTTTCACCACGCCGTGAAATACCAAAGAAAAAAAAAACGAAGACAAGTTATCAAAACACTTCAAGAAATCTTCGCTTTACTAACTCGTTTTTTTAATCTTTCTTTAATCTTTCAAATAATTGCCTAATCCATGAAAATTTTGTTTGATTTATTTCTATTTATAGAATGAATTACCATTTTTTATTTGTTAATTCTTTGGTGAAGACAACTTCTATTTTATTGACCTCCTCATTTTTTTTCTTTTAGTCTCATTCTTTCGTGTCTCTTATATTTCTCATGCCTCCTCTTTTCCTTCTCACCTCTTTAACTTAGGTGGTGCTTCTAATTTAGGTTGCCCTTGACACCCCTCGTTTCGTCATCTCTATCGGCTCCCTCTACATTGTCTCTTCCCCAACTTCTTTGAAGCATCCCTAATTTAAGGTTATGAGAGGCGACTACTCTTTTGACCCTTATGTTCATCCTTCCTTCAGTTAGTGAAGTTTCATATATTGTTCCTCCTCCGGTTAAGGTTATTAGAATATAAACCTGAAAGTGGTGCACCATCTTATTTGGATACTTTATAGTTAAACATCTTGTATAACTTATGGTACATAAATGGGGAATTTCAAATTGGGACAAGTTTGGACTAAGAAATACACTTATTAACGAAAATGAGTTTTTTTCCCCTATCAAATCGAATAAAAGAAGTAAACTTTGTTGGACCAATGGAGGTTGACAAATTAAATCCTTCTATGTTTTGATAATAATAAAACTTAAAGAATTGGTTAAGAAATAATTTCAAGTATTTGGAGTGAAATTCAAATAAAGGATTTGTGCAAATCAAGAGTGAAATATTGTATAAACAATGTGCAAGAGATATCGTGTATGAAGAATTCAAAATAGCATCTCAACAAACGAAGATTGAAGATTATGTGAGATCTGTTAGTTGTTGCTAGTACTAATCGACTAACAAGTTGCAAGTCGAATAATAATATTCAGATCTATCAGTTGGAGTTGAGACAAGTCGACTATCACGTTGCAAGTCCACTATTAATTAGTTGGATAAGTGCACTAGTCAACTATTCGAAGAGCGGAGCAAAAATATTCATGAAAAACGTTAGTACTAGTTGACTGATTCCTTGAAGACAAGTTGACTATAATACATTAGTCGACTATCAGTGCAGCTGAACATATTTGACTGAGTCAATTGATTACAAACAGAACAAAAATCTTCATACAACGACTAGGAGCATTCTACAATGACTAGAAGAGTACTACAACATCTAGAAACAACTTGAAGCCTGCATATAAATTGAGGGAACTTCAAAGGATCAAATACATAAGTCAGGATCAAATACACAAGTCCAAAGCAAAGCATACTACTATAGTTCCAATTTATCATCAATTTGCTCTTAGTTTGTGTTGGATCCCATTTTCGGAACCCAACTGCAAAATTTAAGATCATCATACTTCTAAAGCGTGGTTCCTGGAAATCCTTTGTTGCTTTGATACCACCTATGTTGGATCCCGATTCTGGGACCCAACCTCGGAATCATAATTCGAACACATGTACAAAACGTGAGTGAACTTATACTTGGAAAAAGCGAAAGAAATCGAAAGCAAAACGAATTGGCTTGGAATTCAACACAACAAATGATTCAATCGAACTGAAACAAATTTCCGACATCCGAGAAGGTGTAACTTAGAAAAACTAAGACTAAACCAATCCGAAACCGGTAATAAATGTTTCTTTTCTTCTTTTCATCTTTATTCAATCTTATACAAAGCAATTTAGTTTCCCATTTGGAAATTCATCCTCAATCAAAACTCGATTCATAACATTCTTCGTAATCATGCAATATCTCAATCTTATCTTTAACAAATCTTATTCATACTCTCATTCTTATTCATTCATACTCTTGACCCTAAAATCAACAGTAACTTTAATTCCTCAAATAATTCATGAAAACTTATTTACATCCATATCACTTTCATCTATATCTCAATTCATTACACAAGTCCATAGTTCATTTACATTGTGATATACATGCTCACAAAATATTAATGGCATTCCAAGCCATTTTATAACATCAATATCAAAACCCAAAATGCACAAAATATCAACAATCCCAAAAATGCTCAACATGCCAAATATCTAAATCTTGCAACAGATTAACTTAAAGGCCAATCATATGCATAACAAACGGACGTCTAGACTTGCTTTCATCCGATCTCCATCTTGATACCTGGAGATGGGGATGAAAGGGGGGGTGAGCTTTACAGCTCATGGATACATGTTTATAATATAGAAATAAGCAAAGTTATTCAAAAATTACTCATTGCCGTGGTACTCTTTGAAATCATAGCAATTGTGCATATAAACGTCATTATCTCGAAATGCTTGATTTTTAAACAATTCATGAGTAGAATTCAAAACATGATTGCATGAAACATAACAACAGATCATAAGCACATAACATAGCATAATGGTTTGGGTTAGTCCGGGTTCATGACGTACTACACA
>JANITW010000001.1:20938608-20949699 GCA_027564335.1 Erythroxylum williamsii | reverse complement strand
ATCTCCAGCTTTACGTATTGTTCTGCTGTTGTAGATCTGAGACCACACTGTTCCAGTTTGGAACTCTGGATGATTTCTTTAACACGAGGCCGACTAGTAGAAAGCACACTCCTAATACTTCTCGTCCATAAACGGTCACGAGAATATATGCTGTAAGGACTAAGCAAAGGCAAAGAAGACTCACAAACACGATTTTCTACAAGCACAAGAGTAATTTCAACAAGATTTTCTATTTTTTGTGATAAAACACGCTTTACACTCCTAGGTAATGACGCTAAAGATAAGCTAGAAGATAAACAAACTGGATCTGAAGAATCCATCATTCTTATGCAACTCTCTTCTTTTACTCCCTTGTTATAATTTCCCCTCTTTAGGAAAAGATGCGAAGTATATTTCCAAGGAATTCACAAGCAGTAGTGAAAACCTAATCGAGAAGTAGATATACTTCAAGGGATATCTCAGGTGTATTCGGCATTACAGACTCTACCTGACCACCACTAACATCACTCAGTATGGGAAATGTTCCCGGACTGTGTTTTGTTCTGGCTTTGATACCACTCGTAGAGTGAGGGCTTGTGAGGCCTTCTGAGCGTGGGGTATATTTGGGTAATATTTTACCATTACCTCGTAGGGCCTTATGGGGTAGCTCAGTGGTATCAGAGCTACCAGGTTACGGCCTGGGTTTGCCTCACGTCGCGTGTTCGAATCCCAGAAACTCAATTTGGGAAAGGGACTGCTGCGTACTCCAGGTTCATACCACTCGTAGAGTGAGGGCTTGTGAGGCCTTCTGAGCGTGGGGTATATTTGGGTAATGTTTCACCATTACCTCGTAGGGCCTTATGGGGTAGCTCAGTGTTGGGTAATGTTTCACCGTTACCTCGTAGGGCCTTATGGGGTAGCTCAGTGGTATCAGAGCCACCAGGTTACGGCCTGGGTTTGCCTCATGTCGCGTGTTCGAATCCCAAAAACTTAATTTGGGAAAGGGACCGCTGCGTAGTCCAGGTTCATACCACTCGTAGAGTGAGGGCTTGTGAGGCCTTCCGAGCGTGAGGTATGTTTGGGTAATGTTTCACCGTTACCTCGTAGGACCTTATGGGGTAGCTCAGAACCGACAGATATGTTGACAAAAGCTTTGCTAGAGAGTAAGCTACATAAGTTTTGCGGCATGGTTGGAGTTCTTTCTCTTGCTTGAATTAACGGGAGGAATGTTGACTAATTCAAAGCAGAATGTGTACCACCTTGTTTTTACTTTATTAGATCGTGTGCCACATTATCAGTTGATGTACTACTTTCTTTTTACTTTATCATAACATGACCACTTTCTTTTTCTTCTTTTGCTATAGTTTAGGGGTAAAATTTTATCTATTTCACCACCAAAGTTGAGGCTACGTGAAAAGCTATGTGCTTTCTAAATGTCCCAACATAAAGCTTATATACAGTTGTCATCATTGTGTTGAAATGTAGCAGAGTGAAAAAATAGAGAAGGTTTCTCAACTGTTCATCTCTTTTCTCTCCCTGTACGAGACTCTTCTTTTCATTTCACTTCTCTCCGTCTTGGTTTCTTGTTCCACAAGGGGATGTTGAAGCGTTGTTGTACATTTTCAAGCCTTAGATCCCAAGTACAGGAGATTGAATGACAGAAATACGAGAAGAAGAAGATAGACGAGGTGAAACGTCAAGGGACACGCTTAAAGGACAAGTCCCAACTGGTAATCCTTTAAACAAATCATCCCACCTTCGGCTGTAATAAGCACGAACTGCATGTTGTCGGATGCATCTATGAAAATGATACGATTCTAGTGGTTATTTATACTATTGTATTGCTACGAACAATAATCTTGACAGTTTTATTGTAATTGAGAAAATGTGATCATGTCATTAATTTTTTATTTCAGGCTGATTTTAGTATTCAATTAGTAAAATTAAATCAAATTTAGCTTGAAATATTTATTTTATTTTAAAAAGTGACCAGTAAAGATTAGATCAAATTTATTTTAAAATAAAAGCCAAGATGAGTCAGATTGACTCTAAAAAATTTAATTTGTCTCAATCCTTTTTGTTTAAAGGATTATCTCCAAAATATTAAAAGGATTAGTTTTAGAATAAGAAAGGAGAGAAAAACTGTTACACTGAGTCTCATTCTCATTTTTTCTTTTGCCTTACTTTTGTATTCTTTCTTCTTTCTTGTATTTTTTGTGAATCTATATTTGAATCATTAAATTTATTTTTTTTATTCAAAGGCAATTAAAACTCTTGTTGTAATTTTAGGAGGTTTTGTTCTAAACTTTGATTTTAATTTTAAATATTTTTTCTTTTATTTTATGAGTAATTAATATTGATTCATCATCATCATCATCATCATCATCACACCCAGTTTGAAATCCCGCAGTGAAGCAGGGTCTGGGGAGGTCAATTGTACGCAGCCTTACCACTACATAATAGAGAGGTTGTTTCCGGTAGACCCACATGTAGATGTGACATAAAAAAATGATGCAAGATACAAAAAAATATTTACAACAGTTAAAAAAACTACTAAACTACTAATAGTAATAATAATATAAAAAAATATTGAAAATAAAATATAGTATAATAAGAATAATAATAATAATAATAATAATAATAATAATAATAATAATAATAATAATAATAATAATAATAATAATAATAATAAACCAAAGTGTGATAATAAAGAAACGTCAAATAAGGGGCTTATAAGCGCAATTCTTAGCAGATCTTATCAGGACAGCAGAGGTCTTACCATACTTATTAGGACGCTCGATAGGTAAAGTTGTCATCGACGCCAGAGGGTTTACTATGTACGAGTCACATCATCGTCTGCAAACCTCCACTGTATGGAAGGAATCACTACAATGGAGACATAGAGCAACAACACTGAAGAAGGCGATATCTAAACAGAACATAGCAACAAGTAACACACGACAAAAAAAAAGTGAAAGCAAAGCGTACAATACGCTTAACAACAAGGATGATAAGCCCTTACTAATTAAAATATAAATCATAAGAAAGATTGTACCTTTGTCGTTACCGGAATTTTAAGAACATTTTGTGTTCTTGTTGACATACAAACTATAGGTCCCACAAAAGAAATAGAGCATACCTTTACAGTGAAATCATGGACAGTTTTACCCAAAAACCAGATCGTCATCTCTTCCTCTTATTTTCGGTGATAAATGATTAGAGATGGAAGAGTACATTGAAAAGGAAAAACCTGGGCTTGTAGGAAAATACTTGGCGTATCCAGTGAAAAACGACGTATCCAATACAAGCATGTAATAACACGAATAGCTTTACTAGGACGAGAACTGTATATCTTGAATGGCTACGCACATCGGAGCTATGCCCAATGACACGGCACTGGTTGCAGTGGGTAGAACGAGATCTAGCAACATCCTCTTCAGTACCCTCTGTTCTCCCTTCTACTTTCTTGACCTCTATATCACTTCTTTCTACGCTACCTCTGCCTCTCCTTCATATATTCCTCTGCTTCACTCACTCAAACAAATCTAAGGAAAACCCACAAAGGAATTCGCAAGACAACCAAAACCCAGAGAAGACTTTACCTTGTGGTTCTGTCGAATTTTGGTGGAGCTGGACGCTGCCACTTGGATCTATGAGATTGGTTGGTTTTGGTTCAGAAACACCTGCAAAACAATAAAGGCACGCCGGGGGTTGATTTCCGGTAGGCTCCTCCGACTCTCAAGTCAGTATTTTTGTGAGGGTTTTGGTGGCTGGTGAATAATAAAGAATAGGGATTTTGGAAATCGTACCTTTTCAATGATGAGGTAATGAATTTATATGATTATTACCTGTAGGAATTAGGTCAATCCCCAAGGGATGGGCCGATCGGCCCATGCGCCGTTTTGAGTATGGGCTTGAGCCTAGCACGACCAACCCAACCATAAGCCCCCTACTCTTCGAATCTGATCAAGGAGAAGGGTCAAAGGAGTACATAAGGATTGTACAGTTTGTCTGTAAGACAGCTCGTGATAGGCCCGATCGGTCGGACATCAATGCGTAGTACATGACAGCTCGTGCTAGGATCGGTCGGTTGAATGTCCTGATCGGTCGGTTGAATGTCCCGATCAGTCGGCATTGATGCTTAGTGCATGATAGCTCGTGCCAGGATCGGTCAGTTGAATGTCAACGCCGAGCGCGTGAAGGCACTTGGTTTAATCATTACTAACGACACGTTCTCTGGCAGGTTTTCAAAATTTCAAACGAGGTGTCTCTTTAACTGCTGCG
This sequence comes from Erythroxylum williamsii, assembly GCA_027564335.1. Taxonomy (NCBI): domain Eukaryota; kingdom Viridiplantae; phylum Streptophyta; class Magnoliopsida; order Malpighiales; family Erythroxylaceae; genus Erythroxylum; species Erythroxylum williamsii. Next base: position 20,945,436 of record JANITW010000001.1, on the reverse strand, counting down.
CAGCTGTCATGGGCGTCCTTTCAGCTGTTGCGCCATTATGGGTCATGTGGTAACCCTAATTTGGACGGCTCGGAGTTTGCTACGCGTCCAAGTTCCATCCGTACGCCCGCTCAGTATCTTGTTATAAATGCTCGAAATTGGCACATCTCTTCACTTTCTGCGTGTTAGATTCTTCAATCTTTGCTTTTTTTCTTCATCTCCCTATTTACAGCCGTTGGAATTCCCTTTTTCACCGTTGTCCAAATCCTTAACTCCAGTTGCTAAACTAGGTACGTCCTTCTTCCTTTCCTCGTCTGTAAGTGTGATTTTCAGTAACTATGTCGTCAACTAGCTCTAGGAATGAATCTAGCTCCCCCTCTCCTCCGTCGCCTCCTCGTCAGCCTTCGCCACTGGCATCCCCGAGTCCTAGTGGGGAAGTAAGTACGGTTCTGAGGGAGTTCCATCAGGAACTGGTCGCCGAAGGAGCTTCACAGGTTGTTGGGTCATTGGAGATAGCGGCAGAAACGGTGGAGGCACCGGAAGTCGGCGGAAATGAGGCATCGGAGTTAAGGGAGAATGAGGAAGTCAGAGCGAGTGCTCAGAAGGATGGGCAAATTGTTGAGAAACCACCGAGCGACCCTTCGACGATGACCAAAAGGGAGCTGAATCAGTCGGTTATTAAAAACAATATCCCTTTGTCTTGGGGGCCTAGGCTGGCTGGCCAGAGTGAAAGGATTTATAGCAGTGGGGGCGGCTACTTTACTATGACAAAGAGCTTTTCTCGATCAGTGGTATGAAGCTTCCGTATGCCCCGATCATCGATGAAGTATGGCGTGCCTACCAATTAGGGCCGAGCCAAATTCCCCCAAATGGTTGGAGGTTCATTAACGGTCTGACTTTGCTGTGTCATCATTTCGAGTGTCCTCCATTAGTTGGTGTCCTACGGCACTTTTTAAGAATGAACCAGAGCTCGAGCGTCGGGGCCGGGATTCCTCACCTCCAGTATAGGGATGCGAGGTATCGTCCTGTTGGAACAGTAGGATCAATCAAAGCATGAAAAACGAAGTATTTCTTCGTGAGGCTCCCAGGATCCACTTTTGAATCCCGACCGTGGAGGTATCCCCTGGCCGATCAATGGAATGATATTGCCAACCTACACCTTTCTAGGGAGGAATGGAACGTGATCGGTAGGATCAAGGCGCTCGGTCGGTATTCTTTTGACCGTCTCATTCTGGGGTATCGTGGAGGGGCATCAGCCGATGCCTTTTTGATTGATCCCCCTCCTCGAATAAGAGGACTAGAAGAGGAGACTGCCCCTCCTGGTTAACTCTTCGTAGTTTATTTATCTGCTGTATTCACAAGTATTAATTTCGATTTCTAACTTGCTTCTATAATTGTGCAGCCATAGTGAAGGTCAAGGAGTTCGCCGGGTCCTCCCGTTTCCTTAAATCCAAAAGACAAGCCAAGGGGCCTAGAGCTTCCTCGAAGGTGAAGAAGCAAAGGAAGGAGGTAGAGGCCAGCGAAGACGTCGCTCAGCCAATGGAGTTAGACCAATCTATAGCGTTGTTGGCCCTTCCGTCCACCGAGGGCCAACCTGGTTTGTCAGCATCGTTGCCGGTCCAGCCAATGAGTGCGGATCGAGCGGATTCGGAGGAGGAAGAGATGGAGCCGCCGCTCAAAAGAAAGAGGACCGCTCGGAGTGCTGGTGGATCATCCAGTCAGCTGGACAGAGGAGTGGGGGAAAAGCAAGCGCCCCGATTGGATAAGGGCAAGGGAAAAGAGCGAGCTTCCAGCGGTAAAAAATGGGTCTCCACGATCAGTCTTGATAAGACTGTATCGCTTAGAGACGTCAAAGTCGCTCTGCATGTTGCCCAAAAGGTTATTCCTCCTGAGGACAAGAAATTTTTGGATACGCTGAACAATAAAGAGCTGATGGCTCGTCTCGTCCGCGGCTGTGCCAAGGATCTAGCATTCGCCTCTGTAATGCATCAACGTATCGATCAGCTCGATGAAGTGAGCCAAACAATGAACCGGGAGGTTCATGACCTTCTTGAGCAAGTTAATGCTGTAAGAGCTGAACTTTCAGAGGCAAAGGAGGAGAAGGACGTCTTGCGAGCCCAACTCTCTTCAATGGAGGAGGATAAGAGTATTTTGGAGGATGAGAAGGGCATTTTGAGAGTTCAACTCGCTTCGGAGGAGGAGGAGAGGAGTAGCGTGATTGCTTCCAGGGTCGAGTTGGAGAGTGAATGCCCAGTGTTGCAGCTCCGTGTTGAGGACCTAAGGCAAAAGGTGCTCGATGCCACTGGAAGGGCGAAAGTGGAGGAGGAGCTCCGTTAGAAAGCCTTCTGAGAGTGTCACGAGGCGGTGACAGAGAAAATGAAGGTCGAGAAAAAAATGCTGGAGCTGCAAGGCTCCATCAAGGAGTAAAGGATTGAGGCGATCAAGCGATGGAAAGAGCGTTATTTACACGAGGAGTGCCTGGAGTTTGCCTGTGACTTGGCTCTTTCCATCTTGAGGAGCTGCCACAATGTTTGCATCCCTGACAGGTCGGAGGGTCCTTCATTCGAGGATTATGTCGAGCCGATGCTTCCCTCCGAGCTCGGCCTTTCACTTGAAAAGATGAGAGAGATAGCTGAAAAGGAAAGAGAGGTCTTGGCGGATGAGATGCTGGACCAGAGTTCAGATGAGGAAGAGGATGTCTCTCCATTGTCTTCTCCTGCCGATCCGGCTACTGGCCCTTCCTCTCTCCCCGAAAGATCATACCGATTTTTTTTATGCTCATCTGATTTAGCTTATGACCATAACATAAATTTAAGGAAATAGAATTCTTTTATTTTCATCACTTTCATCTGTCGTGTTAAGATTGGACGATCTTTTCTAATAGCAGGTAGTGAACGAACGCATTCGATGTGCGTCGATCGGTTGTAGGGTCTGAGAGAGTCATGGTCAACCGAGGCCAGAGAACTTGGCCGGGAGATTGTGAGGCCGAGTGATCCAAGATTTTTGCTCTTGGCATCGCCTGATTCCAAGATCCCGTCTTGGCAACCTGGCCAAGCGATTGAGGTCGAGCAATCCAAGATTTTGGCTCTTGGCATCACCTGGTTCCAAGATCCCGTCTTGGCAACCTGGCCGAGCGATGTGGACGACAATCAGTTGGTGGAATTTTCTCCTCTTGCCAAATTTAATGAGATTTTTCTTGCCAAGAAATTTGAAACCCCTTTATTGACGATGACAAGGGTGTGGGCCGTTAAAAAACCTGACTGGCAGGGCTAGGAAAAAAGTACCCACAACTTGCGCGTACAATAAACAACAATAAACAAAGAAATAAGAACTAAAATAAGGCTTATCTATTGGTAGAACGCCTTCAGGTTTTGAGAGTTCCAGGGTCTCAGTAGAATCTTCCCATTTGTATCGTGCAGGATGTAAGAGTCATGTCCGGCTTGCTTGACCACTTGGTAGGGTCCTTCCCACGTCTGGCCGAGCTTTTCAGGATGCTTTCCAGCCACCTCGGCCTTTCGTAGGACGTACCCACCGGCCTTTATGTCACTCGGCTTTACCCTTCTATTGTAGAACTTCGTTGCTTTTTGCTTGACAGCTTCTGAACGAGCGGCTGCCCTTTCTCTATCTTCACTGAGAAGTACCAGTTCTGCCTTGTGGGCCTCATCATTCCTTTCTTCTTCGCAACTCGTAACTCGTTGGTTATGTAGTACTACTTCTATTAGGACTAAGGCCTCTGCCCCGAAGGTCATTCTGAACACTGTCTCACCAGTGGCCCCGTTTGGGGTTATTTGGTACGCCCACAACACTTCATCCACTTCGTCCACCCAGATCTTGCGTCCATCTAAGCGCTTTTTGAGAGCACTCATTATTTTCTTGTTAGTATTCTCCGCTAGACCGTTACTTTAAGGGTGAGCTACTGAAGTCAACTTGAGCCTTATTCTCAGTCGTTTGCAGAAATCTTTGAACTTGTCGTTATCAAATTGCTGACCATTGTCTGTTACCAAAACCATGGGCATCCCAAAATGGCTCAGTATATTTTTACGTACGAAGTTTTCGATTTTCTACTTAGTGATGGTGGCGACCGCTTCCGCTTCTACCCACTTAGTGAAGTACTCGATCGCTACTATCAAAAACTTCTTCTGCCCTGGGCCAAGAGGAAAAGAGCCTAGTATATCCATTCCCCGTTGAGCAAAGGGAATGGGATGGCTCACAATTTTTAGCTGCTCGGTCGGCTGGTGAGATAAGTTGCTGCTCTTCTGGCAGGCCTCGCATCGGTTAACTTTCCCTTGACAATCCTTCTTCATTGTCGGCCAGTAATACCCCTGCCTGATCAATCTATGAGCCAACATTCTGCCTCTTAAATGATTTCCACACATTCCTCCATGAACTTCAGCCATTGCTTGTTCTGCCTCCTCCTCATTCAAGCAACGTAATAGCAGCCATTCGTAAGAACGCTTGTACAGAATGTCATTGATAATCATGTATTCCGCCGCCTTTACCCTTAGTTTCTTGGCCTCCAAAGCTTCCATCGGCTGTGTTCCCTTGAGAAGATATTGCCTAATCGGCTCCATCCAACTTGATCGTTCATCTGCTTGAAGGACTTCAGTAGCCTTCTGGATGCTAGGTTGGTCGAGCCGCTCGACCAAGATGTTTTTCCTGGCCTTTGGATCGGAAGCCATCTTGGAAAGTGCATCTGCCTGAGCATTTTGAGCCCGTTCTATTCTGCTGACCGAGTATTGCTCGAAATTACTCAACTCCTGTTTTACCAATTCCAGGTACTTGATCATGCTGCTCCCCTTGGCCTCATACTGCCCAGTGACTTGACCAACCACTATTTGGCTATCGCTGTACACCTTCAGATGCTTTAACCCCATCTCCCTTGCCAATTGGAGGCCGGTTATCAGAGCCTCGTATTCTGCTTCGTTATTGGAGGCTCTAAATTCTAACCGAAGAGCATATTTCACCCTTTCTTCCCGGTGTGGGCTGATCAATACCACTCCTGCTCCGCATCCCTGAGCGTTGGACGATCCATCAACAAATAGGCTCCAGGCAGGGCATTGCTCGCCCTCAGAGTCAGGTTGACTCATTTCTGCAATGAAGTCCGCCAACACTTGGACCTTGATCGTCGTCCGAGGCTTATATTGTATATCGAACTCCCCCAACTCTACTGCCCATTTTATTAATCGCCCTGAGGTCTCGGGCTTTTGGAGGCACTGTCTGAGGGGTTGGTCGGTCCATATCTCGATGGTATGACTTTGAAAATAGGGCCTTAATTTCCGCGCCACAGTTATAAAGGAGAGAGCCAGCTTTTCTATGAGCGCATACCGTGTTTCTGGTCCGTTCAGCACCTTACTGACGTAGTCGATCGGGAATTGCTCGTTTCCCTCCGATCAAACAAGGACTGCACTGATCGCCCCCTCTGTGACTGCCAAATACAGAATCAGATTCTCCTCCTCAACTGGGCTTTGTAAGATGGGTGGACTAGTCAGATACTGCTTCAAATGTTGAAATGCTCTTTCGCATTCATCCGGCCATTGGAATTGGATCACATCCACTTTCCTCAAAATTTTGAAAAACGGGAGGCACTTGTCCCCCATCCTGGAGACGAATCTGCTCAAAGAAATTATCCGTCCAATCAATATCTGAACATCTTTCAAGCACCGCAGTGAGGGCATTTGGACGATAGCTTCGATCTTTTCTAGATTAGCTTCAATCCCCCGCTGAGTAATCATAAACCCCAGGAATTTTTCAGATGCCACACCAAAAACGCATTTTTCAGGATTCAGCTTCATCTGAAATTTTTTAAGGGTCTGGAAAAATTCTTTGAGATCTTCCACATGCTCAGTGACCGTCTTACTTTTCACCACCATATCATCCACATAGGCCTCAACTGATCCACCAATCTGTTTCTTGAAAACTTCCATAACGAGCCGCTGATAAGTGGCTCCTGCATTCTTCAAGTCGAACGACATTACTTGGTAGAAATACTTGCCCTGGTCCGTTATAAAAGCTGTCTTCTATTCGTCTTTGAGACTCATTTGAATCTGATGGTAGCCTGATAAAGCATCCAAGAAGCTGAGAAGTTCATGCCCTAACGTGGAGTCTACCAACTGATCGATTTTGGGCAAGGGGAAGCTGTCCTTTAGGCACGCTTTGTTTAAGTCGGTGAAGTCGATGCACATTCTCCACTTTCCTTTTTTCTTCTTCATAAGTACAACATTTGTCAACCATTCAGGGTATTTGACTTCCCGAATGAACTCAGCACTAAGCAACTTTTCTATTTCTTTGTCAATCACTTCCTGCCTTTCTTTGCTTTGCCACCGCTTCTTCTGTCTAACTGGCTTGCAATCTTTTCAGATACCGAGAGAATGCGATGCGACCGATCGAGAAATTCCAGACATATCGCTCAGTACCCAGGTGAAGACCGATATGTTTTCTACCAAACAATCCGTGATTTCTTTGACTAGACCCTTCTGAAGCTCGGAACCTAGATTTGTGAACTTGGAGCGGTCTGCTTCATCCAATATGACCTGCTGCGTTTCTTCTATAGGGTTCATCCTCTCCCTTTCTTCATCAGCTCTCACGTCAAGAGAGCTTGTCAAGACTACCGCCCCGTCTAGTGTCCTTATTTCCGCTAAGTAGCACTCCCTAGCGATTCTCTACTGACCCCTGACAACACCGATTCCATGGGACGTTGGGAACTTCATCGCTTGGTAGTAGGTGGAGACAACTACTCTGAGGGCGTTTTGAGTGGCTCGTCCGATTATCGCATTGTACGCCCCTACAAACTTTACAACCAGGAACTCGACGGCCTTCTCTATCTAACACGGCTTTTGTTTGAATTTTATT
>JANITW010000001.1:20919025-20938508 GCA_027564335.1 Erythroxylum williamsii | reverse complement strand
TCAATACTTAGAGAGTATTTTCAACGATCATACGAAATGATAATAATAACAATAATGAGGTAGAATAAAAAATTATCAAGTTGAAGTAAAAAAAAATCAAAATTAAAAGTATATGTTTGGTTTTAAATTTTTATTGAAGCAAATTATCAATTCAGCGGTGTATAATTTATGAATTTTGTACAATGGGTCCACAAATAAGTGACAAATTCTGCAAATAATAATAGTAATCATTGAAATGTCAAGAAGCAAACAGAAACGTTCAAATAAAATAGGAGGAAGGAAAAGCAAGCACGACATGGCTTAATCAAATGGACTCAAATGTCACTTTGTCCTTGTCCTTGAATCCAGCTTTCATGTATATACTAGAGAAAGGAGATGCTAGTTCTCTTCGCTAGGCCAAGGGAAAGGTTCTCAAATTTGGTCGTCATGACGTGGTCGGAGCCTCTACATGTGAAAATCCCAAGCATGTTCAATACGAAGTCAACGAGGGAGGCTGCTTCTATAGGTGTTATGAACCATTCCGTGGTTGAACTTTGTAATTCACTCAACCATTGTTGTATGTTTCCAACCATCCGTTTAATTGTAATTCAGTAGCGATTATTTAGAAGTTATATGAGATGTGATTGATAAATTTACTATTTACCTAATTTAAATTTAGTTGATTTGTTGAACAAACTCAAAATCAACTAAATTTAAATGGGATCTTAGACCAATAACAAAGATTAGAGTAATTTTTTCAAATAATTGTGCGTGCATTATTTTGAGCGAAATAGTAGAAGTAACCAAATATATAATTCAAGTATTAATTTTATTTAGTAGTCATAACATATAATTAATTACTTGCTTTTCTTACATTTATATTATATTTTAAGTGAAATTTACCTTATTTAGTATAGTTTATACTAAGTTAGTGAAACTAATTTCTTAGATATAGTTTATGTTTGGGAAGGGTTCTCACCCGTTATGTTATTTTGCTATAATTTCTATTAAGGATTTAGTGATAAATTTTTTTGAGATATGATAAAATCATATAGATGACAAAATATAATAACATTTAGAGTTGACTAATATCTTTTAGACTAATGTCTCATAAACTTCAATGACAACATGTAAGAAGCATGCCAACACCATGATAGCAAGATGCAAGTGATTGCATAGAGAATAGTTGAAAGGTATATTACTTTGATGGAATTGTTTCATTTAATTTAGCTTACTAAAAACATAATTCATCATCACACCCAGTCTGAAATTCCACAATAAAGCAGGGTCTGGAGAGATCAATTGTATGCAACCTTATCCCTACATAGTAAAGAAGCTGTTTCCGGTAGACCCACAAGCAGATGTGACATGGAAAAAAAATGATGCAAGACACAAGAAAATATTTACAACAGTTAAAAAAACTACTAAACTCTACATCACTTCTTTCTATGCTACCTCCACCTCTCCTTCATCTATTCCTCTGCTTCACTCACTCAAACAAATCTAACGAAAACCCACAAAGGAATTCGCAAGACAACCAAAACCCAGAGAAGACTTTACCTTGTATAGCTCTTCAAAGTCGAAACCTTTAATCGTGGAAAAGAAAACCAACTCAGATATCAAAGGGATAACTAAATATTAGATCACAAACAAATACATAAGCAGAACCAACGACGATGTTGTTGATGTGGATGAAGATGAACTGAACTAGAAACCTTCCTCGTTATTATTCTTGCATCTAAAATCCTCCAGTGAACCGTTTTTCCAGAAACTAAAGGAAACCCAGATACCAAATCACCGAAAGTTTCAAACTTTACCCACAAAAATGAGAGAAATCCTCCATATTCAAGGTGGGCAACAGGGGAACCAGATCGAAGCCAAGTTCTGGGAGGTGATGATGTACGAAAAAAAAAAAAGAACTACAGCAACCCAAGCACCTGATCCGCTGATCTTTCTAATAACACGGTTGATTTTATCAACAACACAAACATTCCCTTTAAGATCAATAGCAAAACTCCTTGGCCCATTGAATCGAGCAGAACTCAGTTTCCCATCTAGGTACCAACCAAAATCAGTCGAAAATAAAAAAGATCTGGAACTTAAGGGGCGATTAAAGGGGAAAATTCCCAAAAAACTAACATTTAACATTGCCAAACAGAGAAGGAGAAAAGATGAGTACCCTAGCTGTGTAAGTGATGTTCTCAAGTTCCTTTGAATATTTTATGGTTATCCATAAGCTCAATGATTATCATGAATGAGTGGTACAAATAGCAAGTACGTTATTTACGTATGTGCATGTTTAACTTATGATAAATAAAAAAAATTAAATTGAATAATTGTAACCAATGTTTTTAAAAATTGGAGCAGAAATTAAACCAACAGGACACAATGTTTGAGGTTTAAAAGATTTATTAGACCATTATAAAATCGGTTAAAGATTGAATAAAATTAAAGAAAATAAAATATGATTGAAAGATATTATCTTTCTCTATCGAAGAATTTAAAGTTTAATTGAAAAATATTATTAAATGAAAATGAATTAATTTATTTTGGTTTACAATAATTTATTAATTTATGAAAATTGACCAATTTGATTAATTTTTAACAACAAGAGATGTTAAAATATATTGAACAATAAAGTTAAAAATTGAGCCAAAAAATATTTAATTTGAGATTTAGTATTTTTGTTAAGTTTATTGCTACATTTAATTTATGTAGAATGCTATGATAACTTTTAATTCGAATGTTAGATTTGAATTTAAAAAAATTGAAACTTATTTTAACTATACTAATAAGTTTCAAACTAAGTACTTAAATTATGGAAGTTTATTCTTTTTAGATAAATGATCAAAAATTTATAACAACAACAATTAATAATAATAATAATAAGGAGAATGTACTAATAGAGACTATAATAGATATTTTAGTATTTTTGTTAATTATTCTTTTGTCATTCCAAATTTAAATTTTAAAACTAAATATTAGTATACATTATTATTAGAAATTCTTAGGAATAAACTAAACTAAGTAATACCCATTTCATTTCGTTTCTCATCTATTATATTCTTAAGAATAAATATTAAATTCCTTATCTATTTTAGCCGATAATCCAAACATCCTATAAGAGTTTAATGAAAAATTAATTTTGAAGACTAAAGAAACAGTTGAATGATCTGAATAGGGCAATGTTTATTGGCACTTATGTTAGCTTAATACAACTACCTAAGAAAGTCCGCCTTCAAGCAACTCTTTGTTTTGTTAATTTTATCAGAAAGACAAAGAGGCCCCAACAGATCAATGAATGGTTTTGATGATTTCACTCTTCCCAATCATTTAAGTTACTTCTAATCACATGCTCACCTTTCATACTCCCTTTTCAGTTTTCTAATATCCTGCCATGCCAACAACTATAGAACACACAAAATGCTAGGTGTGACACAATTTTGACAAAATTGTTAGTATAACAAACTCTAAGAACATATTAAATGGATTTTTGAAAGTACATATTAACTTTATAATATGTATTTATGAAATTAAATAACAGATTTGAACAAAAATTGTTAGTATAACAAACTCTAAGAACATATTAAAAAGTACATATTAACTTTATAATATGTATATATGAAGTTAAATAACAGATTTGAACATCTGTCACAAAATATTATTCTTAATTAAACAATCCTAAGATATAATGACAAATTGTTTAATAACAAATGATAGTTGGGAATTTGACGTGGTAACTTGAAAGCAATAGATGAAACAAAGAACTAAGGGAAGGCAACAGCTAGAAGTTAGAACAACCCTTATTCATTGGTATGTTGGGGACTTTTTGTGTTTCTGATTAAGAAACAGCCAAATGTAAAATAGAAAAAGTAGAGTTTCATATGGCACAGTCGCGATTATGAAAACCAGAAGAATGTTAGTTTTGTTGATCAACAGCTGCATCAGGGCATTTTCTTCCTTACCATAACCCCCGGAGATTCTTGTTCTCCAACATGTCTGAACAATAAGATCCTCCAAATAATCGCCATCCAGTTAAAAAGCCAATCCAAATAGAAGCGCATTGGTGTATAACATGTTTCACGATTCAAATTTAAATATCAATCGTGTCGCTACCATTACATTGAAAATAAACAATTCTGCAACCAAATATTTATTAAAACCAGCTGTTGGTAAACAAAAGAAAAAAGAACTTGCAGAACTAGTCCATAAAAGATCCATCTATTCATTCTCTTCAATTTAAACTACAAAGTACCAAATGTAATCAATACCAATAGGTTCTTCACTTAAAATTGTGATTCCTCAATATGTCTATAGTGGCATGAGTCTTCTGTATTTAAAGAACCCCAAAAATGCACAAAATATAATTATTCCACTGATCCCTGTAATTATCAGAACCCACTTGAATGCATATGGATTATCAAACAAGGAAACCGTAAAATTCATGCCAAAGATACCTGCTACCACCCCAAATATGGCAACAACAAATGTTGCAGTCGTGAGTATCAGTTCAAACTGGATCAGTTGATTCCGAACATTATCCTGCAACAAAAACAACTCAATTTAACAATTCACTAACCAAAATTAAATAATTGCTGCAGAAAGAAGAAAAAAGCCATTGTTTTTACTTTATTCTTTTAGTTACATGAAACAGGAATTGATTCATTTTCCAATATCTAAAAAGGAAGTATAATTTGCACCAAATTTTAAATGAGGTGCTAATACTTATGGCAACTTTTAACTCAAAAGTAGCGTCCAAAAGACAAGAATGATGAATAGCAAGTGGGAACTGTACCAGTTGGATATTAATGAAATCTTCTGTGTCATCTATATACTCCTTCAGCTGAAACATTGAGAAATGATTACAATTCTAAATAATAAATGATAGAATGAATTACATTAATGGTAGTTCTTACCGATGTCAATTTGTTAAGAGTGCTATCGATGACAACAAAGTATGCTTCCAGTAACATCTCCAACTCTTCTATGCTCTCTTTAGCACTTTCAGAACTCCTCATGCTATCATGCCGGCTCCTTGCCATGCTCAAGCTCTTCTCAAGCCTCCGTAACTCAGGGGGTGAAGAAACAGGTGAAACCGGAGCAGAAACAGATATTCCGCCATCATTTGATCTGAATCCCATTAGTGACTGATCACCATAGACTGACGACTCCATCCGCCTTTTCTTCTCAGTTAGATACATTTCAGCCATATCTCCATCATCATCCATGAGCTGCTCTATCTCATCCCTAACCTATGTGCATGTACAAGACAACAAGGCATATGAAGAAGAGGATAAATACTGGAGAAAATCCATTTGCAGATAGAAGAGGCTTCCTAAGTAGTGAACTTGGATCGAGAACAAAAGCAATACCTTCTGAACTCTCCGAGTCAATGCAACAAGTCTGCTTTTCAATCTTCGCACACGTTCCAAATTTAATGTACTGACCTTCGATGTTAGCTCATCAAGTAGTGGGTATGCTTCAATTTCCAATTCTGCTGCCTTTGGGAGGTTAAATTAGATGACTTAGTAACTCAGCTCATTAAAAATGAACTTTTTAGATATTGCACGGTCCACTGATGTAAATAACAATTTAGAGCGAAGCCAGAAAAATAAACATTATTTGCTAACATCTACAAGTTCCTATGTTGTAAAATGGATGACTAATTCAAATATGGGGAATGGTCCACCTAAGAGGAAAGGTAAAAATAAAAAGAAACTAAAAATAAGCATATCAAACATGACATTATCTAGAGATGATTTCTTATCGAGCTCATTCAAAATCACGCAAATCAGAGATACATGTCTCTCTTTTACAAACCTGAGAATCAAGGAATGTACAAGCTGCTTCCAAGGCAACTTCAAGAGCCCTAAACTCAAAGGGTAAATAATCAGGAGATGTGTTCTCAAAAACATAGTCAAAGTTTCTCCCCCTACTTCGATTGAAGTCAGATCCTTCTGACTGCCAAACATCACTTACACCAGGTGCTGTTAGTCTTCTTTGTAGCTCTACAACATACTGCAACACATAGCTATCAAGGGAATTGAGCAGCAGAACCTCATCAGCTGTTATTATACACCGAATCTGCTCTAAGTTTACTACAATAGCCTTCTCTCTACCAAGAATTGTTGAGGGGTAAACAAACAAAGGATCAAGCAAGCGCAGATCACGAGCAGGTAGATCACAACGACGCATCATAGTGAACTTGTCAACCTCAATAATCTGGGAGTTTCCAGATGCATCAACACGAATCCAAGACCGAAGACCCTGGCCACGCTTTTTCAGACCCAAAACATCCACACCTTGAAAAGGTTGGCGTCCAGAGGCAGATGGCCGATAAGATGCTTCTCTAAGGTTCATTGCTGAAGCAGGTTTTGGAGGCAGTAGACGTTCTTTGAGGTCTGCCATTAATAACAAGCACTAGATGCTGCATCGCGAAGAGAAAATTAGAAAAATGAGAAACATAAAATAGCGTTAATATTAATTTTATTCTTATTTGGGGTGAGAGGTGACTGAGAAACCTAATTAGATGTGTTGTAATGTATAGAAATTTTCGTCCTTCTGGCTGAACAGAGAAACACTTCTTCTGACAATTTGAGACATCATTACAAGGGGGAAACTTTCAGATCCAAAATCTATATCCATGAACTACTGTCCGCAGCATACAAAGAGCCACGCAAAAATTGGCAGCCACCCGTGGACTCAAACCACTAAACCGTCAATTATCACACATTCTAGAACCCCAATACAGATGTTTCATCCAATTATAGTTAAAAACCCCTCCCCCAGCATCCAACAAGATGTCTCAGGATTAGATGCAACGCAAGAAGAAACGAATTTTAACTATATAAAATATTGACGCTACGACTCGAATAAAGTTGCAGGAAACCGATAACAAGATAATACGAACAGCAAAACAGAGCCAAATCAGAACAACAATGATAAAGCTCAGAAGACAATCGAAGATATGTTCTGCACACAGTGAGGATTCAAGCTACAAAACTCTAGCTACCCATCTAAACATACATAAGAGTTCTATATTTTATTCAAAACAATTCCACATCGGGAAAGAAAAAAAAAAAAAGGGAATACCTCCAACAGAGAATCCGAGTAAGCCCACCGAAAGAAACCGGTGAAGTCAGGGAGGCCCTTAAAAAGATTCAATCTTTAACACCTGAAGCTACCAAAACATCGCCAACTGGAAGAAAGGACAGAGTTTACACGAGGATTCCATAAAGGAAGTCTCCCAGGTGGTGAGCAAGGCAATGATTGAGAATTTCGTTAGTTTTCAATTTTCTAATAATATTTATATGAGCAAAAATACATGTGAGAGTTTGCTTGGAGGTTGGAAGTTCTTTCGTAATATCTTTTGGTCATGGGGACAGCCAAAATCACTGAAAATACGGGTCCTGATTCCTGAATTGGCGAGGTCAGACTCCGAGCACGACACACAGTGGGCATTTGCACTTGGGTTTTTTAAGTTTTTAATTAGTCTTCTACTAAATAGTAATCTAATTATTTTTGTTTCCTGGACTTACTCAATTTCATCATTTAAAACCAATAAATTTTCAATGACTTGTGTTATGAATCTTTATTGTTTCATGATATATAACCATGAATCTATGTAGATGCAGTTACTTCAAGTTGTGTCATGTTGATGACTCATTCTATGAGCCTTTCCTTCTTAGTAATAATAGCACTGTTTTCTAAATTAAATTCATTTTAATTAATATCATTAATTATATAATATGTAATTAATATTTTCAGTAATTTATATAATATATGTATATATTAGTATACGTTTTCTCTCTATTTTTATTTTACTTATAGTAGTTATTATCAATTATTACAAAAAAAATTATACTAAATTAGTAAATATAATATTTATAGAAATATTTTAATTTTTATGATGAATAAAAAATAGTTATATGTAAAGTTTTTCCAGATTGTTGAAAAAGTTGATACAGTTATATATGGTTAAGTTTAAATTATTTTATATAATGTGAATTGATGTTATTTTCGGTAACAATCTTCTTTTACTATAGAAGTAGCTCCGCTTAAATTGTAAAGTACTAAATTATCTTGCTGTTTAATTAAAAATAATTCTTCTACTATTTTATTAATAGGATATGGTAATTTTTATATAAAGATATGTATATATATTTCTTTTTCAGTATGGATTAGTTTATAATAATATTTTTTAAATTCGCAAATGTATTCTTCTAAATAACATATTTCACATATTCTTATATTATTTAAATGTCATAATGCATTTTTTTGTTCTTCATTTTCGATTTCTTGTTTATATGAAACTATATCTTTGCCAACAAATTCTTTATAAACTTCATTAGTTACTACTTGAAAGGCTTTTATAGGTTCAAGTGCATTAAGAAAATCATTGATATTTTTTATTCGTACTTCATTATCGAGTAAAAAGTTTAGTAATATACTAGTAATTTTATGTTATAAAGTTCCATAAGGTTCTTATATTAGTTAATCCTTCAAACGGTTTTTCTAATTGAATGACTTGTGATAATCTATTAGACTATTCAAGTAATAATTTTTCTAGGAATAAAACACAATCCAAATTTAAGATTCCATCTGGTCCTAATGTTCTACGTTTTGGTGAATGTTCAGTTAGAAATTTTCGTATTTCATTGTCTTTTCTATAATAACCAAAATGATTTAGTTCTTCTTGATCAAGTGGTCTATAATTCCAATCATAGTTTGTTTGGTTTTCTTTTTTTTCTTTTTTATCCATTTTGACTTGTTTCAGCTTGTTCAACAAGTTTTTGTGAGAAAGAAGATGGTTGTTCCATATATACTTCTTTAACTGATTCATATCCATAAATTATTTCATCGTGGTCAGTAATTGGGTTTATAGTTTCATATTTTAAATAATTATTTTCCTTATCTAAAGTTAATGTATTACTTAATTGGGTAATTTCTTCTAATTGATTTTTTATATCTATTTCTATATTTGCATGGTTTTACTAACGTTATATTAGCTGAGGCTGATGGCTCTAATTCCACTTTTGATTTTTCTAGTTTTTCTAGTTTTTCATCTATTTGATCTAATTTTTTATATTGTTCAGTTCATTATTGAAAATGATTCTACTTATAAAGCTACTAGAAGAAGATTATAAAGTAAGTATATTCTTTTTATGGGACTCTTTGTGCTTATCATTGCATTGACTTAATGTTGAAAAATATAAGGGATGCTAGGTATTTTCCTATTATTGATGAGATTGTGTAGAAAGCAAAAAAAGGTAATCAAGTTCATCTACAATTGTGTATAAGTCTTGAATTTAATGAAAACGAATTTTATCAATGGTAGGAATTTCTGCTATTACAAGATTTGCAACAAATTTCTTATCACTTCAGTATTTTATTATAATGAAGAAATAGTGGAGACAAATGTTTATAAGTGATAAATAAGTTGTATCTTAGCACGCTAAGTCTAATGCTAGATTAGAGATTTTCATAATTATATTTGAAAATACTGAATTTTGGTTTCAATGTCAATCTGTCATATGAGTTTGTAAGCCTTTAGTGAGGGTACTTTGTTTGAATAATAATGATGAAAAGACAACAATGAGTTTTTTATGAAGCTATGGAGACGGCGAAAGAAGCAATCAAGGAAAATATAAATATATGTCTTTTTTATATGCTCCATATCTTGCAGTCTTCAATTAAAGATAGGAAAGGAAACTTTACTCTCTGTTGTTTGCAAATTGGGGTCTTTTTGAATCCTAATGTTTATTTCATACTAGGTTTTGCAAAGAAACTTGAAGTTAATAAGGGGATGTTATTAACTATTATAACAATTGTTGCCCATGAGATGATGCATGATCTCCTAAACTCACAAATAGAGACTTATAAGGAGGCTTCTGTGGATTTTGAAAAGCAAATTGCTATTCGTCAAAGAAAAAAACTTAATCCAGGTATATATTTGTTCACTTTTATTACTTGTTAAAAATTAATCATCACTTTATTTTGTTTATATTACTACTTTTGTTGTCATATGATTTACAATTTCTTAGTGGAACCAAATTAAAAGTGGTGTTCCAGAATTACAAAGGTTTGTAATTTGAATTCTAAGTCAATATATGAACGCAACAAACCGTGAAAGGAACTGTAGCACATTTTAATTCATCCATTTCAAGCAAAGAAATAGATTGGAGCACACAAGATTGAATGACTTTGTCTTTTTTTGATATAATTTAAAGCTTCAGAAAATACATGTTATTATTATTATTAAGCTATATATAATTTCTTATAAATTTTAAATTTTAAATTTTATTGTTTACTAGGGCTCTTAATAGAACAAGTAGTTCAGTAGATCCAATTTGTGTTGATAATATTGATCTTTTGATGGATTGAGTTTCTGAGCAATCAGGTTTGATAAATGAGAGTGACTTGGAAGATAATCTTGGATGAGAAAGCATTGATATGTCATTTGGTGCAATGAATTTGAACGATGGTGATGATAAGACTCCTCTGAATGATGAAAATATTGTACCAAATGAGAACTATGGTCAATGCAGTTATAGTAAGTTTTTGATTGAATGAAGTTTCAGGTTTTTATTTTTCCTCTTCTTTTAATTTTACTTATATTTGATATATATGTTAAATTCTATATATGTACTATAATTGTAAATATTTTTGTTTCTTGTTTGACTTCTAGTTAGTTCTTTGATATGAATTCTTGTTGTAAATTGTCAAAGTTAGAGAATAATGGATATTTGTTATCCCTTTTATTTGATGCTTTTGATGTTATTATTATTTATTATATGATGAAATTGGAATATTTTAAATACTTTATATATTATTCTTAATTTTATATTTACATGATATTAAATGATCTTTTCTCATATTAATTATGGTTATTATTTATATGTGAAATATGTTAATAAAAATAAATAAAATGTTGTTATTTTAAATTCCTATAATTATAATTTTAATATACGTTTGATCTAAGATTATAAAGTATACAATACAATATTGAAGGAATATTTTGCAATTTTACAAAAATTCAGAGACTATTTGATAAATTTAAAAAATTAACTGATATCGTACCCAATATTAACCGATACAATACCATACTAAAACCAAATCTAATATCAGTATCAGTACAATATTCATAACATTGGTTGTAATAATCTGTAACAACAACATTGGTCGACTAATTTATCGACCAATATGACAAACAAATTTATTGTCTACAATTTTTTCACTTTTCTTAAAACATTGATCAAACGTACATATACATTGTTCTATGTCTGAAAACATGTTTTCAGAGATTTTTGAAGTTCTTTAAAGATCAAACCACATTCCTCTAGCTAAAACTTGATCCAAAACCTTAATACCTTAAAAACATATAATATTAGTAACACACTCTCTAAATTTCTGGAAGTATTAAAAGGAAATCAACTAGCTAGGGAAGGAAATCGAGAATAAAATAACGTGAACATATCCTCAATGCAATCTCAAATGGAAAAAATTGCTCAATGTTATCTCAACTTGAGGTAAAGTAATAGAGCCTTTGGAGTATCAAAGTGAGAATAGGGTGTATAGTTGTGATATGGACATAAGGTGTTGATCTTTTCATTTATATGTAGCTTAATAGTATGGCTTTGAAGAGGCACATGAGTACCAACAATCATATGAAGGAGCTTCATCTTATGGTTACTAAAATTGTATTTGTTGATGCCTGATGTAGTCTAGTCATCTAGCTATCAACTAACTGGTAACCCATATAATGAAGAGTGGCGGAATCAAAAAAGGTGGATTTGAAATAAAACTCATCATTAGTGGATAGAATATTAAAGTGCTGAAACGTAAGGCTAATAATAAGGTCATATAGGATGTGTTGATTCTTTTTCTTAGTACTATTAAACTTGAAAAATACTACAGCAAACATCTGAAAAACAAACTTTATCAACTTCAATCCATAATCAATCTTAAAAGAAAATTTCACTTTATATATGAAATTCAAAGGTTAAAATCAAATGAACTATGTCAAGTTAACTAAAATGTCAAAATTGAATTGTTCTTAACCAAAATTGATCAAAAGCAATAAACTCAATCAGGAAAAGGTTCAATTAAACCTTTAATGTATCAAAACAAATGATAAATAGGTATGATTTGATGGACATGTCCATAATTGTGTCTAATTTAAAAAATTCAAACATTTTTTCAAAGTAATTATATTGCAAAATTTAATTGGAGCAAGAATTGACAACGTTTAAATTTTTTTAGAATTGGAAAAGTTCAGAAAAGAATATGCAATTTTCAATAAATCCGAAAAACCTCAAAATGCAATTGTTAAAAGTATAGAAAGATTTTTTTATACTTTTAATTTGGATTTAGTTCAAAATTTGAATATCTCCTCTTCAGATCATTTTATGCGTCCTGGAGGGGATTGGTGAGTCTTTAGACATCACAATCATATATGCTTCCGACTTTGAATTCCAAAGAGCTAAGCTTTGGGAACACTTTAGGATAATCCAATCTTTTATGAGTGGACCATGGATGATGGGTAGGGATTTCAACTGTATTCATCAATATGATGAAGATCAGGGTAACAGTAATTAAAGGACAGGGAAAAAAGCTATAAGGAGTTATGAATAGACCTGGAATCATGGACCCAAGATATGGGAGAAATCACTTCACCTGGAATAATAAACAATAAGTGGTATACCACATTAAAAAAATGGATAAGGTTCTGATAAACCACTTATGGATAAGGTCTTTACTGATTCTTTTGTTGTTTTTTGAGGCCCCTATGTTCTGATCATTCCATAATTGAACTTCAGATATCAAAAACTCCTTATGTTTTTAACTCCCATTTTAATTTCTTTAATCTCCCTGACTATACCTGAGACCAGATGCCAGTGACAAAACCATTTGGCTTTCTGATACAAACAAGGGATTTAGTAATCAGCTTGTATAAACCTCTTCAAACCTCAGGACTTAAAGGTCAATCAGTACAACATAGTTTAGGAAAACAATCTTCGTCTCAAAGCCTCCTTCATCACTTCGCTTGTTTCTAGAGGTAAAGAGCCAAAAAGAGAATGCATAGATCTTTAAACTCTCTTGGTACCCTATATAAGCAGGTCCCTCAATCCATTCCTTATTTGCTTTTTCAGTGTAAATTCTCTACCTCTATCAAGTCAATATTTTAACATATTATAAAACTAAATTGTGCTGAAGTTGAATGGAATAATATTCTAAGTTAGGCTAAGAAGCTCCACAACAGTATGGGGTCTGATAAAACCTGCTTCAGCCTTACTCTTAATTGCTTGGTTTACATTATATGTCAAGGAAAGCTAATTGGACCATTAATACTTTAATAATGAAGAAGTATTGGCTACGATTCCTCGTGAAATTAGAAAGAAATTCCGATGTTACATTGACCACCACCAATCAGGAAGACATAATTTGGCACTTCCTGTTAGTGTTTCGGAGAAATCTGTACAAAAGAAAGGAAATGGACATCTAATTCTCTATATACAAGAAAAACTCCAAAATGGGTTTTTCCAAAGATGTGGGGTCATAACTTAGTAGTGCACAATTGACAATAGTTTCAGGAAGTCTGATTCAGACTTTAAATGAAAGGATTAATATGAGAAGAGTAGTCGCGAATTCCAGCTCCTTCCCATCCCATCCACTCTTCCCACATGTCCCAATCTGGATCGTTCATCCCCCTCATTGGCTCATCGATTCCCTCATCGCACGTCTCATAAGTAGTCTCGAACATTTGATTGGTGTCGGAATCGCCTCTCAAGTTACTCATCACCGTCTGGTGCATGAATCAAAGGACCTTGTTTAGACATCGAAATTATGCAACAGAACGGTTCATCTATGCAGAACTCGTGCAGGGTATCTTAGTAATTGGGTAATTAAAGGAGCTTTTTCCCATCGACACATCAAAGTAATACCCACATAAGAATATCTTCACCCACAATTTTCGCTTACACCAAACGTCGAATTTACCCATTGCCTATTCGCTGCTTCTTTGTTTGGTTTAAAATTAAGAACATGCGCAAGAGAAACAGATTATAACTTACATCATATGCGTCATTAATCAGATTAAACTGCACGCCGCAATTGCTACCTCTGCAAACATCCGGATGATACTGAAGGATAAAAAAAAATTCAGAGAAAAAAAAACTGCATAAGCTAAACCACCAAAGATCAAACAAGAACGAAAGAAACCAAATTTCTAAAATAGTTAGAGAAAATTAAAGAACCTGCAAAGCCAGTTGTCTGAAAGCTTTCTTCACCTCCGATTCCGAGGCACCAGGCTGAATCCTAAGGGTCTTATAAGGATCCATAACGTAAGAGGAAGAACAAACAACCTTAACTCTGTTCTTCATCGTGCTATTTTTCTTTCTATTCTTGATCTGGAACCACGAAGACGAACAACCCGCACACCCATTTCCACCAACGAACCCTACACCACAAGTTGCCATTCTTGCTCCAAAAATCAACCGCAAAAATGATGGCTTCTCAAAACCGGGAGATACCCAGATGCCGTGCTTAAAGCTTGAAAAAGGAACGATCTATGCTATGGCCCAATCAATAGAGGTTCTAAAAGTTGACTCTGGAGGAATAGAATGGAATTGCAATGTAATGAAGAAGATTAAGAGGTGAGTATTGCAATACGCTGATGGCAGTATTTAATATTTATTGATACGAGGTCCGAGTCCTTATCCGCTTGGTCCCACTTCCTCTGAAAGGATGTGTCTCGTTTTCTTTTCTGTGCTTATCTTCGGGTCCGAGTCAGATTTGGGGCATTAGCATTAGACTTTTGTTTTCTTTCTTTTGTCGTCTTATCAATAAAATTGAGAATTTATGGTAACGTTATCTTTGGAATATTCTGATGTCAAATTATTATAAAAATTTTCTTTGAAATTTTAGAAAATTTTTATTAAATTTTATTAAAAAGTATTAACAAAATAAAAATATCAGATATAAACTAATCAAATATCATTAATATAATAACTCAACTCAACTAAATTTTGAAATAATTAAATTAAAATTCTCTTAAACTTAAATTAAATTAATTGAATTAATAATTTAATTTAAGAATTGAATCGTTACATAGTTAATATTTAATTTATTCAGTTATTTTGTGTATATTTTATTTTAAATTCTATTTTATAGCAAAGAGTAGTAACGAAGGAGGCCATGGATTGCGTAAAATTGGGGGCCAGATCCTCTGGCTCCTTATTCTGACCCTACTCTGGCTCTAACCCATCTGAGCTATCTATTCAAGTGAGTCCCACCTGAATAGATGGCTCAGATGAGTTGAGACTAGAGTAGGGCCAGAATGATCCCCTCCCGTAAAATTGACAGTATACTCTGTACAGGGGAAAGAAGTGAAAACTAAAGCCGACGTTTAAGCGCAACGCCTGGCAGTATCGATGGCCTGTGGGTCCTTTTTTGTCTTTATGGATAATCTCAGAGACTGGATAAGATTGTTTTACACGTGGAACACATGCGAGGACGACTGTATTTTGAGCTAGTAGAGTGGGGTTTTGCGTTCATCTGCACTGCCCTTTTTTGTCACCTAATTTGGAATGGTTAATTGGTCTTTTCCAGTAATTTAAAGATATGTTGTAGATATATGTAGAGTTTACTTATATCATCAACATCCCAGATTTAAGGACGGATATAGTTAAGATTTACTGATTTAGTCCGTTTATATATATGTTCTGTTCAGAAGAGACAAAATATAGATTAGGTTTTCTACTCTAATATACTCCACTTTCTCATATTCCTACCATTTGACTATTCCCTTACATCACAAAATTAGGTAAATAAAAAATTTCAATTATTCAAAAAGTGAATCAATCTAACCATTTTAACTATAAAAATTTAAATTAATTTTAAGTTTAATTTATTTTAGTAATCTTTATTATTAAAAATCAATTAATTAATCGACCAAATCTCATAAACTATCTGATTTTTATAATCTAAAATAAATTTTATTTAACATTATCTTCTTTAATTAAATTCTAATTTTTTTCTAGTTTGCTTCTTTAATTTTTTAAGTCTTTAATTTTTACCGTTTAAACTTTTAAACATTTAAACCTTTTATCTTATGAGTTTAATTTCTGGTCTAATTTTTGAAACATTAAAAAATACAATAAAAGGTGAACCTAATATTTTATTTATTCAAACTTAATTTCACGTATACTTTGTGATTTGATTACTCTTCATTTTATTTAATATAACATCTCACAAGATTTTTGAGTTTGGAAGAAAGAATTGATCTTGAACATAGTTCCAAAATTTTCTCCAAGTTTTCCTGACAGATGTTTAATCCTATAGTTTATTCTACATAACCGCGGCTGAAAGATGCCATGCTACAAACCTTTCGCTGCCGAGTTGTAAGCACACCCAAGCACTTACAAGTAACGTAAATAAAATGATTATTTAAATACTTAGAAAGCTATCTAGCGAGCATGTGGATAGAATGTTCACTGCTTCTGGTCGAATATGGATCAGCTTACTTTCTATACATGTCTACTTGCGCAATGCAAGCAAAAACCTATTGAAGATCACAATCAATTAACGAAGAATATCTTTTGATTTGCATTACGAATTCGAACAGATTTTTTACATGTTTGATTCTTCAAGTATCAAATAACTTTTTTTAAACTTATTCAAAATAAATAAAGTTTGGTTTATGAGAGGAAAAACCAAGTTTAGGATTTTTCATACTTTTTGATACCCTTGGAAATTCTATTTTACCACTTCCCTCACAGACCCAATTAAAAGGCTAACAAATGTTGTTTAAAGTGAAAAATAAAAGATGTTATTTTGAAGTAGTCTTAAAGGGAGGATTCAATTTGCATTATTGTGGTCAATATCGATGAACAGGTTTGACCAGGACTCCAACAAAAGCCACCGGCTTATAACGATGCCATATTCCGTCAGCTAAATTAATTTCAACTAAAACGATAAGCTTCTGTCACTCATCACTAGTTTTGAGTGCAAGTTGCAAGTTTCCAATATCTTAATGGATTAGATATTTGCCATTCAATATCTACGTGACTCCATGTTTTCTTTTGGCTTATCCATTTCAGGTCATAAATAACTTTTCATTGTTTGTCATGATAAGGGGCAGGGATGTACTCTTTATGGTCTCATTGTGATTAAATTAAATTCTTTATCAAAATATTCGAGACCAAACCTATGAGAATTGTTGCTTAATGACTCAAATATACCCATGAAGGGTATAATGGTCAATGTTCTTCTTTAAATAACTATCAAAGGTAATTATATGAAGCCCATATATGAACCAAACGTAAAAAAAACATACAGAAGTGTTTGTATGTTTTTTTTTTTTTTTTGGCTACATCTTCCATTAAGTATACAGAAGAATAACAAAAAGATCTATGCAAAAAATTGGTGACAAAAAGAAAAATGTTCTTTAACCGGTAGAATCACCTAGAATCACAACAAAAATTTAAGTACGTAATTCTTTGTTTTATATGCATATAAACAGATCCTGTTTGACATGATTTTGTGATTGCACTTTATCTTTGATTATTTTTAACATTGGTATAAGAGCAGGGTTAATTTTTTTATGTTATATGCATGCATAAATATGAAATTTGGTTGTTGATGATTTGTGAATAATGATATGCATTTTTTCGAATATTGTGATGTTTGTGATATGCTATTTATGTTTTTTTTATTTGTCTCTTTTTTCATGAGTATCGAGAAGATGATTGTTGATAGTGAAAAATGAATGGTCTTCAACAGTAAAAAAAATGATTCTTAAGAAAACATTAAGAACAAAAGAGAGTTTTTTTTTTGTTTTTTTATGAATGGTCTTCAAACAAAAAGATAACGTTGTTGTTTTTGTTTTTTCACTTTAGGATGTTTTTATTTTTTCCGAAGCCAAAAGAGTTGTTTTTTTTCCTCATTTCTTCTCTTTAGGATTAAAAAAACAAAAATGACACGTAGACAAAAGGAGGAAGAAGACGCCTTTCACAAAGTATGTGATTTTTCACAAACAACTCGTGAAGAAGACAAGATGTAGCATCCCATTACCGATGCGATGAGCATATTGGTACGGGTAGTTCTGTTATTGCATAAATTGTGATCGAGTGCTTTGTGGCCTCTGATTATAAAGAGATAGATCATTTTGCACAAGCACATAGTGACATGCATTCATGATTGTTCCAGCATTTAAATTGTGATTATGAGTTGAATTGTGAATTTTGATAATTTAAGAATAATTGGATTGTATGGGTGAGTGAGAATGAGAATTGAATTTTGGAGAATTGGAAATTTAAAATTGAGCATGGGATCGAGTGTTTTCCATTTTTGAGGAATTTTGGGAATTTGTCCAGAATTTTTAGAGTTATGTGTCCGGACCGAAAAAATGACCTAGAGACTGGTGATTTAGATTCCGGTTCCGGAATTGTCTGGCAAATGGCTTGGAAATTTAGATCTGTGAGTTTGAGAATTATTGTGATGAGCCAGTGAAATTTAGAGACTGAGATTAAATGAAATTGAGGGCTTAGGAATTTGTGAGCAATATGTTTAAATCTTTATATATATAAGAGTTAGGTTTTGAAAAGTTGAGTTAGGCAAGCTCTTCTTTCTTCTCCTTCCTTCAACGGTGTGAATATCTTCCCTTGGAGGTTTTGTTTGTTTCCCTTTTCTTGTGGTTGAAGAGCTGCTAGAGATCTTGGAGATGATGATGGTTGGCTTGGATTGAGGAGTTTATCGTGATTGCTAGAGCTTGAGAGAATTTCGGAGGATT
Organism: Erythroxylum williamsii; assembly: GCA_027564335.1. Lineage (NCBI taxonomy): Eukaryota > Viridiplantae > Streptophyta > Magnoliopsida > Malpighiales > Erythroxylaceae > Erythroxylum > Erythroxylum williamsii. Next base: position 20,919,739 of record JANITW010000001.1, on the reverse strand, counting down.
TAGGGTTATCGATCGATCTGTTATTTGGTAAGTTTATTGTGTTTTAATGTTATATTTATGGTTATTTATAGCATTTATGGTATTTAATGTATTAGATGGGGTAGTTGAATGTGTTAATGGTGGTTTTAAGAGTATTAATGGCGGAAAAGCCGATCGGAGAAGACGGTCGAGTCGCACGTCACGACGTCTGGAGCAGCCTCGCCGCGACGAGAAAAATGAGTACTCGCCGCGACGAGTGCGCTCGTCGCGACGAGCGAATTAAGTTCATGCCGCGACGAGCCAGTCGATTCACGCCGCGACGTAGGTTTCATGGTCGCGACGAGTGGCGGTTTTCTGAAGTGATATAAGTTAGCTTTTAGGGCATAACTTTTAGTGTAGACCTCCTATTGAAGTGATTCTTAATTCGTAATGAACTAGAGATAGAGGTCTACAATTGTGATAAAGATTAAGAGTTCGAAATTTTAACTGGTGAGATAACAATTATCAAAAGAGAGTCAATTTTAGTTTCTAGTGCAACCAAAGAGTTATGTTTTGACTAATGGGAGTATAATTAGAGTTTTAAATGAGGGATTTGAGAATCGATGGATGCTATTGACCTAGTGAATAGTGAATTTTGGTTATGAAGCGAGAGATAGCGGATTTGGATAGAGCGCTGGAAAATCATGATCATGCATTATATAATTTCAAATTAAGACATGTGCATTAGTGAATTCA
>JANITW010000001.1:20890990-20918925 GCA_027564335.1 Erythroxylum williamsii | reverse complement strand
ACCCAGAGGGCTCTCCTATCCCTAATGTGAGCGGGCAGTAGTGCATACCCTGAGGGCTCTCCTACTTGCCAAAAATGTGATTACTGTGAAATGTACCCGAATCGGGACAACATTGACGCTCAGTCACAACACTAACATAAAATGAGAATTTGCATACATTATACGTCTGACTGTGTTGTAAAAATTGAGAATGCGTGCGATTATGTGATAACTTGTGAAAAATGACAATGTGTGTATTAAGTGACGATTGCGTAGTGATATGTGTGATTTATGTGATTGCGAAAATGTGTAAATTGTTTATAGTGTTTCGGATGTGTTAATGTGTAACTATGTGATATATTATGTGTATATGCATGAGTTGAGTGAACCATCGATGATGGTTTCTCATTGAGTTCGCAAATTCACCCAACATTGCAAATATTTTTCAGGACAGCGTCAGTAGATTCCTAGCTCCCGTGATAGAGTTTTCCTGCAGTGCGAGTGCTTGGACAAGTGAAGCGATGGCACACAGGTCGGTTAGCTGGGACGATTTTTGGGGATGACTTAGTATAGACTTTTGTACCAATTTTCTTTTTGGGGATATTGTGTTAGACTGTAGGGAACTGATAGACTTGTCTATATTTTGGATTGATATTATGTAATAAAAGACTATTGTGGTTTTCAATTTTAGTGATTTGCATAATGCGGTTTAATTGTATCGATGCCATGCGTGTATTTAGTGATCGCTTTCGATAGTAGCACTTCCTTGCTGTGGGATATGCGTCGGAACGACCCACGGGCATCCCGGTGCGTACCCTACGATAAGGGATGGCTACACAAGAGGCACTTGATCTTTCATAGATTATGTGATTTTTCACAACCCACACGCGAAGGCGGACCTCTCAACAGTTACCAAGTACTCATATATAAATAAACACATTCGTGGCAGATGACTCTCAACATACATTGTTATACATATAATTATAATAAGACAAAAGTCTTAATAAATAGGTTTTTGGATATATGTTTTAAAATGTAACTTAAAAATTAGAAATGCATTTTCTAATTGACACAAACTAATTAGGTTAGTTAAATTAGTTTCTAATTAATATAAAATATTAAAAATATGTTTACATGAATTTTATATAGGAATTTGTCTAGAGTAAAGTAATTAGAATTTAATTGTTGTATGAGTGATACTTATAAAAAGCGCCTAGATGATATAATGCAAAAGCATATGAGGAAATGTCCAATATGGTAAGTGAGTTACGTAATGTAGGTAATGATCTTTTTGATGAACAACAAGTACAAGCTGTGATCTGTTCACTACATCATAGTTGGGAGTATATGAAGATGCACCTAACTCATAATGAAAACATCAAGACAATAGAAGATGCTACGAGGCATCTCATGTTGGAAAAAGAGCGTCTTGAAGCCTCAAAGATATCTTCTAAGGCATATGCAGTTAGTTCTAGCTCACATAGAGCTATGAACAAGAAACACAAGCATCATGGTGGATATAAGTAGAAGAAAAATAAGAAATTCAATCGCTCTCCTTAGGAATCCAAGAAGGCAAAATGGAACCAATGTGGAAAGGGAAAGCGTCCCTTAAAAAATAAGAACATGAAACATGTGAAGTGCTATAATTGTGGTAAGAAGAGCCAGTTTGCTCGAGATTGTACCGAGCCTAAAAAGGTACAACTTTATAGTACAAACATTTGGTCTGTGAATTTTTTTGTTCTGTTTTTCTAACTGAATCACATTCTTTGTAGATTATAGACTCAGGAGAAACCAACCATATAGCGAAGGATAGAGATGCCTTTGTTGAGTTTTGTAAACTCCCACATAGTAGTCAATGGCTTTATGTAGGTGACAATTCCAGAGTTGTTGTACAAGGAATTGTCACATGTAAATTAGACATGCGTGAAGGACGACCTCTCATTCTACATAAAGTATTATTTGCTCTACAAATTTGTAGGAACTCTTATCTATGTTAATGTTGGTTAGATTTGGTTTTAATATAAATTTCCATAGTGATGTAATGGATTTGTATCTTGGATCTATTAATTATGGTCATAGTTTTTTATTGGATGGTTTTATTCTATTAGATGTGTTAAAGGAAAATAATAATATTAGTTATTCATTATTTACATTTAGTAATTCCAATAATGATGTAAATTTGTGGCATGCTAGACTATGTTATATTGGTCAAAATCGAATCATTCGATTAACTAAAAAAGGGCTTTTAAGTAATCTAAGTCAAGTAGATTTACCTACATTTGAGCATTGTTTAGCTAGTAAAATGGCAAGAAAGCCATTTGGAAAGGGAACACGAGCTTTATATTCATTGCAATTAATTCATTCTAACATTTGTGGTCCAATGAATGTAAGAGCTCGATTGGGGCAGTTTATTTCATCACCTTTATAGATGACTATACTTGGTATGGTCATGTTTATTTGGTTTCTCATAAATAAGAAGCATTCGATTATTTCATAAAATTCATGAACTTGGTTGAGAATCAATTATATAAGAAAATAAAAGCATTATGAACTGATAATGGACAAGAATGATTGTTAGAAACGTTTAAGGCTTTATTTGATGAGAAAGGAATAGAAAGACAATTAACAATTCCTAGAACCCCACAACAAAATGGCATTGCTTAGAAATGATTAAGTCCATGATGGCCCAAACAAATTTACCAATCACTTTTTAGGGTAGTGCATTGCTAGCAGCCACCAATGTAGTTAATCGTGTGCTCACGAAATCAGTTACTAGCATACTATATAAGTTGTGGGTTGGTAGGAGACCTGATGTATCAAGTCTTAGACCTTGGGGGTGTGCAGCCTATGTCTATAATCTCTCTTACAAACATGGGAAATTAGGCTCAAGAGGGAGAAAAATTATTTTAATTAGATATTCAGAATACTTAAAAGGATACATGTTCATTGGTGAACAGGGTATTGGAAGTGTAACTAAATTTGAATAACAAGATGTAACATTTTTAGAGAATGATTTTCTCTAAAGACCTATTGTTATATGAGTCCTTTGATTAGACTAATTCTATTATGAAGAATCAAAATGAGGAACTTCAACTAAGTGGGAGAAATTTCACAGAAAGGATTAATAATACCAAATCTTAAATAGGGATTAATAATAAAATTGCATAATATAAATACAACTTTTCTATCTGACATTGAGAACTCTTCTTAAATATATCATATGTTTGAGAAATTTGGTTCACTAATTTAGTATCAACCATACTAAACAAGATAAATGCCATTTAGAACAAAATATAAATGTAAGAAAAGCAAGAAATAAATTATATGTCATAACTACTACATAACATCAGAACTTTAATCATGTATTTAGTACTCCCATGATTTTATTCTAAATAGTAATCTTTACTATTATTTAGAAAGATTACTCTAATTTCTTTAGTGGGCTAAGATCTCTTTCAAATTTAGTTGACCTTGAGTCACTCAATAATCTAACTAAACTTAAATTAGGTAGATAATATACTCATCAATCACATCTCATGTAACTCTTAGATCTGTAGGTGAATATATAGTATATGTTATGCCTAACTTTGCCTCAAAATTACTATCATTATGAGTCACTCATCTAAATAATACAAATTTAGTTAAGTAGGACAAATTAATTTAAGATAAAATATATTCAAGTTGAAGGATCCTTGAGTCACTTAACAAGCGTTATAATAAATAGAACTATGATTTTATGTTTAAATAATAAAAGCCAATAATCACATTTTCAGCATGTATTTGATATTTAATGAGAGATTTAATTTTATTTATCTCATCAAACAAAAAATTGTATGTAAAAATATCACACACACACACATATAACATAAGCCCTCCTATTCAAAATAAAAGTCGTTTTAGAGGGATGCACACTTATTAAGAAAGCTAATGAAATGTATGATATACCCTTATTAATGCTTGATAAGATAATGATTTGTTTGCACAAAAGTCGCACATCTATCTAACCATGTAATTAGGATGCCAAAGAAATTAAAGGGTAATTTTAGAAGTAAAATTATAAACATACCTGAAAAGTCACAAATGACACTTATTTTGAATAAGTGTACATCCTCTAAAACGATTTTTATTATGAATAGGAGGGATTACAATTTAATATACACCTAATATATAAATCAAACATATAATTAAAGCATGTAACTTATACACTCATAATTAAACATATAATTAAAGCATGTAACTTATACACTCATAATTAAATTATATGCACGAAATATTATGCTTTATTTGATTTTAGTTATCAATCTTCATATTCTAAAATAATATTTTCAGCTCTTTGGATAATTAAATTAAATTAAACTCATTGATTCCTAAATGAGTTAAATTTCTATTCTACATAGAAATTTAATTTGATTTGAAAAAAATTTCAAATTTAATTGAAAACTATTTGCAATTATTTTGACTATTTTAACAAAATTGAATGAAAACAAATTTTAATAAATTATGCTTCTTATTTATTATAATTTTAAAAATCTTTTTAAATTAGATAAAATAATTTTAATTAATTAAGAAAGTCCTTCATTATTTATTTAGAGATTAATTAGAAAATATTTAAATAATAAATAAGAAAATTTTTAAAATATTGAAAAGCACAATTTTCAATTAATTAATGAAAACGCCTTTTCAAATTTAATCAATAAAATGCCTTTTCTAGTAAATCAATAAACTTATTATTTATAAATAAAGAAACAATTTTCTAAATAAATAGAATAAAATTCTCTAAATAAAAATAATAAATCTAATTTATTTCAATCAAACTTAAATAAATAACTTTAATTAAGAAACACACTTCTAAATTACTTAAGAAAACTCTTTTCTCAATTTTAAATGGTCTAATTAATTAATTCTAATTTAATAGAAATATATTTAATTTTAATTTTAAAAAATTTATAAATTTTAGTTAGTAACTAATTTAATTTATTAAATTAAGAAAAATAATTACTTTAATTTTGAAAATAATTTTAAATTTAAAAATCCTTTTAAATTTTGTTTAATCATGGACTAATACATAATTGGATTACTCATAAGCCAACAATTTAACAAATCTAAGTATAGAATTTGTTATTCTAATACCTAAATAACTCTTATCTAGATCCTATAATGCAATATCCTAATAGCAAATCACCTTTATTCTAGCTTTGGATTTCACTGACCTAATTGCCAAATATTACTTATTTCACCCCTAGAATAAGCCTAACCTTAAGTCTAAACTACCCTCTTCTTCTCTTTTCAAAAACCTCATAACCAAAGTTTAAAAAACCTTAGGTGCCCAAAATGTTTAAGCTGTTGCCAACCAACACTTGTAGTTGTTGCCATTTATGGAAATACCTCGCTATCGACAGCTAATCCATTAAACATCCAAAATCTCTAGTGGTAGCCATTGACTTTTACCTTCTCTAAGGTTATTTTTAGAGCTTTATGGTTTACACACCACTGTCATACACGACGTCAATTGCTTTTCCACACTATAGAGTGCAACATGCTACCACCTATTAGGTTTCTCTAGTCGCTAGCTACTCCTCATGTTAGGAGACAATAACACAACTCTCTAAAAGATCAACCAAATATTAACAACAAAAGTTCTCTTCAAATTCAACCAGCAAATCAGTATAAGAATAAGAAAATAATGAAACAAACACCAAGATTTATATTAAAAACTCTCCAGTGTAGAGAGAAAAGCCACGGGCTAACCTAATAAGTAAATCCACTAAACTCAAATGAGGATTTACAATGTTTGATCTCTCACCTCATAACTAGTTGTCTCACAAAGTTTTAAGATTGAAATCAAAGTTGATGTAATCATCAACAAACTCTCAAACCAATCCCAAAAATAATAAAAAGGATGAGGATCTTATACTACTTGCCCTCTCTTTATTTTTCCTCACTTTTGGACATTATGACAATACTCTCATGCAAATAATACATATTTTTTTCTTTATATCTAGAAATAGGTTTTTCTCCACTGTACACAGTCATATATATGGTCATGTAAGTGATCGTATTTCTTTAGTATTGCCTTACTCGCAGGTGTACACGATTATAGATAGATATACAATCATCACACAGGATTGTGTATGATATGAACACAGGCGTGTATACAACTGTGTATGCCTTCACTCTTTGCATCTTTCTTCACACAATTTTAGAGAATTACATGATTGATCCACACAGGCGTGTAAGTGGAGAATATGGACATGCGTCACTTTACAGTTGATATACACGGTTGTTTAAGTTAAGGATACAGACATATAGCATCCTACATGGTTGTGTCTCTGCCTAGAAGAGCTTCATCCATTTTGTCTTCACTTGTTTGTTATCCCCATGAACCATAAAGGCATCTACTATCACCAAAAGTCTCAAAACTGGCTGAATACTCAACAATCTCACCGTTCATTCTAATTACAGGAAGACAATTTAATTTTCAATCATCTACTTGAGAGACATCTTGACAAGCTTAGAGAGTTGTGTTATTGTCTCCCAATAAGTGGTATCACAAAGTTTCAGTATTGAAACCAAAGTTGATGTAACAATCAACAAACTTTCAAACCAATCCAAAAAAATAAAAAAGGATGAGAATCCTACCTTATTTTCCCTCCATTTGTTTTTACTCACTTTTGAATGTTATGGATGCACTCTTAAACAAAACCTATGTATTTTTTCTTTCATATCACGAAATAAGTTTTCTCTATAGTACACAATCATATACATGATTGTGTAAGTTACAATGTCTCTTTAGCACCATCTTACTAATAGATATACATAGTTACAAAGAGATACACGATTGTCACACACAACTATGTATATTGTAAACATGGGCGTGTACATCATCGTTTATGTCTTCGCTCTTTATGTCCTTTTTTTCACAGTTATATAGAATTACATGGTTGATCCACATGACCATAAAAGTGGAGAACATAGACGTGTATCACTTTACATAGGCCTATGTGTTTACACGGTTGATAAATATGATTGTGTAACACGTATCCTTGTCTCTACCCAAAAGTGCATCATCTTTCTTGTCTTCAATTGTTTGTCATCCCCACAAACTATAAAGGTGTCTGTGATCATCAAAAGATTCAAAATAGGGTTAGACATTTAGCACCTCTTGTCATCCCCAGAATCAAAAGTTTCAAGATAGGGTTGGACACTTAATACCTCGCCTACATTGTATATTACTTTATTGTCAATCATCCTCTAGCATAACCCTAATAAAATGATTTCAACAACTCACATAATCCTAAAGGCAACTACAAACCAATAGTCATACAACATAAACTCACCGTTGGTCATACAACATGAAGCTAAAGATCGCTTATTCTTAATCCTAGAAGCACGAAAACTAAGCCAAGAGGAACAATCTGCAACAATCATATGCAGTAGATTTCAATCCCCTCTTTTTGTGAATTAAAAAACCAGCATCTATAATTAGAAAATATGGTTTGATTTTCTTTATTGCTTATAAGCAGGCCATGTTTAATTATTCAAGTTTTAAAACTATTAATAATTGCTTTTCAATATTGTTGACACTTTAATTCTAAACTGAAAGTAAGGATTTAAAACTTTCAATGTGAACTTTTTTTTTTAAAAAATTTATAGCTTATGAATAAAAGATATTAATATAAAATTTTCATATTTTAATATTCAGATTTAATATGCAATTTTTTAATTTTATTTCTAAAATATAAGATTAATAAAAATTAAATAATGTGAATTAACATCTAAAATTAAAATTTGTTTTTAATACAATAGTGAGAAATTAGGGTGAGACTGAACCTCATGCATGGTAAAATAATAATGAAATTCTTTATTTTGATTTCTCGAAAATCAAGATCAAGTAAAATTTTATATCATGATTAATAAATCAAACATAATAAAATATGAATCATAATTCGTATCTTATTGTAAAACTTGATTATTTTCTTGTCATTTTTCTCGAATCATTTTTAAAATTAATTCATCTAAACCACCATAGTTATATATGTGATTGACTTCTAAAAGTATCCACATAATGAGTTAAGAGAACTTGGAGTCCAAGTCTACTTATAATATGTTTTGGAAATTTTAGTAATTTGATTGAAATAATATTATAATTATAATTATAATTATAGTTAATTCTAATTAAATAACAATTATGTCTAAGTAAGATCCAACATCTCATATTGGTCCTTATTTATTAAATATCTAATATTTAGTCATAAAGTTTCTCAAACTTTACAATTAAGTTTAACTTGATTATAACACAATTTCTCTTTTTAACTCGTTCTTTGTGAGTAACTTTTTAGGTTCTCAAATATGTTGAGAATATATATAAATGATAACTCTAAATCATATTTAAGATTATATAAATTAAAATATTTTAATTTATCTTTAATTTTCTAACTAAATAATTTATATCATATATCAAGAATGATAACTAGCAGCGCATTATAACCAGCCAAATATTTAAGAATGTTAAAGTAATTTTGACTAATTTTATTGTGCATGATTTTATCGTATAATTCATTCTTTTCATCATACAATGTTGATTAGATATGAAGCATGTAATCAATGTCTACTTTATTTGAATATAATCATATTAGTTATCGACCATTAGTAATTGATTTTATTATTGACATTTATAAACTATTTTACAAATTGTCATTTCACCTTAGACAAGGAATTTCCGAATCAATACTAATCTACAATAATAAATTATTCTTCCTAACTAATTTAGGATGATGAATCTTATATTAATCATTCAACTATTTACACATAGTTCATGCTATATCCAATGATTATTGACTGAGTTACACTTGACTAGAATAGTTTATAAGTAGTATCAAAATATAATAATCTCTATATGAGATACTTTCATAATCTCAAGTTAGGAAATCAATTATACAATTATCACAATGAGAATTTTCATATATAAGTAATGTTCTAAATCAAAATCTCATATGGTGTTGTTTCAGTGAACTTATTCTCTAACAAATACTCATACATTTGTTTAAGTTTCTTTATACTTTAGTCTATGAGAACAACTACTTCCTTCATAAGAAAAAAATAACATGTGTTAGCCTTTTAAGTTCTATTAATGTCTATTGTTAATAAAACAATGATTATGAATGATTTAGGAAAAATACATAAATACAATATAAATATCATAATTATAATCTCATCATAATTTTATTTATAATATATGTTTACTCTATGAACTTAATCATTACATTTGAGTATCTATAATATAAAAATTGTCTTTAAATAATTATATTACTAAACTTAACTAACTAATTGATTGTGGGACATAAACTAACATATATTTGGTATCAATTTATAATTTAACATTATTAAAACAGTACTCATTGCAGTTTAAATATGGTATAAAAGTGATACTAAAAGTAACAACAAATATTTACTTAAACTTTTTATGAGATGTTAAATTACAAATCACATGATTGACTAATACCTAAATAAATTATTTAAATTCATGTCAGAATCTAGTAGGTCTAAATTACTTAATTATGACCCCACATAAGCTAATTTGATAACCCAATTACTACGAAGCGACAAAAACTTAACTTTATTAGAGTTTATGATGTTATTATTACTATTTTAAAAATATAAAATTACAATGTGATATCAAAATTTACTTATATATGTTTTTTAAAAAGGTTAATTTTTGATGTATGCCTTTGATCATTTTTGTTTTGGATTAGCAATGTGTCATATGTGAATCAAAATAAGTGGTGCCCAAAAGTATATAAGATTTAAGTATATTGTTATTTTTTTATTATTATAATTTATGTACAAATTAATATGACATATGGTTTGCTTACATGATATTTCATGCTAGCAACATTAACTATATAATTAACAGTAAATTATATTTTTAATAAATTAAAATTTTAAATATTAATTAAATATAATATATAGTTACAATTAGTGTTATAAAATCAAATAAAATTCTAAGTTTAAAATGTAATATAGTCTATCATAAAAATTGGATACCTTGATATCTAATAGAAAATATCTATAATTTATCTCTTGTTCTCTTTTAAATAAGGTTTGTAGATAACGCTTAATGTTTAAAAATCCAAAGATTATGTATATATGTCTCTAATAGTTTTTTTTAAATAAAATCTTTGATATCCCAAAAGTTTGTACATAATTCATATGCTTCCTAAAACTTATTTTTTATATTAAAATAATTACAATAGCTTTATTCATTTGGTTATGGGATTATACGTCCGAGCTTACATGCAGTGATCTTACACTAATCTTCATATAGTGTATAAATTCGATAAATGATTAGTTGGCTTACAAGTTAGAACACTACACTACACTACAAACTACCAAATGCCAAAGTCGATCAAATTCTAGAAGTCAAAAGAGAAGAGAAAAAAACATTGCCTCAACTAATTGATCAGTTTTTCTCAATCTTAACGTACATTTGTCGGAAATAATTATACCCAATCATTTTATTAAACGTAATCACTGATGACATAAAGCCTTATCCTAATAATACGGTGCCAGTGACGCGGAGATTAAAAAAAAAAAAAACCCAGCCCACGTGCAGGACGCGTGGCTGCCTCCGTGGGATTGTTATCTGCCATTGTTGTGACACTACTGATCAGTTAGCTGTATTTAAGATTTTGTGAACGTTCTAATGGAAGAGAAGAGCACCATATTTCTCATTTGCCTCTGCTCCGTGTGTGGTTGACCTGTACGGTCCCTGCAACTGTCGAGTGAGTAATTCATCTCTCTCTCTCTTCGTTCCCAATCAAGAACTGAATAATTGCTCTCATTGTTTTGTATAATTTGTCAACTACTTTTCATTATCTGCTTATGTGCTTGGTTTTGTTTTGGAGATCCGTTCGGTTTGCGAGAAAAGTAGGGGGATTGGAATTTCTTCCTTTTTTTTTTTTAATGTCCTTGGATTGTGTTAAATGAGGCTGAAATTAAAGTATTCGCTTGATCATGGTTTTGCTCGGCTTGAGGTCTGATTTTCATTTTTGAGGTGGTGTTCTTTTTAATATAAAATTTCTTTGGTTCGTGGATTGTTTGTCTCCGATTCAGAATTTGTCAATACTTTTAGTTTGTTGTTTGATCTGTGATTAAAGCTTGGATTGTTAATAGAACATTGCGAAATCACCTGGAGATTCAGTATGAACAAAACTGATACTTGGATCGTTGGATGTATGGAAATGGTTTGTTTGATGCATTTACTAATATCTGATCTCAAGAGATTAAAGGATAGAAACAGAATCGGAAACTCTTCCTCAACAATAAGAATCAAGTAAAGTAAATGAACACATGCACATATTCACTTAATCTACGTTCAGGCATATCTATGCCAAATTATGGAGATTGTGATTTGTTTCAGATAGCAATGGGGGTATATCTCAGCTCCCCTAAAACAGAGAAGGCATCAGAAGATGGTGAGAGTGTTAGACTTCGATATGGGGTCTCCTCCATGCAAGGTTGGCGTTCAACAATGGAAGATGCAGTGAGTATTTTTGATTTCTTTCTTTACCTTACTATATTTAAATTTACTAGCCATGAATATTTAATATCGAGGTGTCAGTAAAGTTGTAAGATGACATTACTTGATGAGGCATGAAAACCATCTGCTGTATATATTTTGATGTTTAATAATGTGGTATTTGTTTGAATTTATCAATTTGGATAATGTATTTGAGCTTCATGTGGTTAATGTCATGGTTGTTCTACAGGTCAAGAAAAGGTGCTATGCGAGCTCTAAATTGCTCAAAGACATGATATCTTTAAGAATTTTTATGTGGTTAAGTCCTTTAAAATATGTCATATGATATGTTTGTTGGTTTGCTATAGGTTTATTTTTATTGAAGTTGAACAAACTAGATTTGTACAATTGAAGGTGACCACGTGGTAGTGTTGTTACTGGTCACTCTCTCCACAGACTTAAATGTTTCAAGGAATTGATTGCAACATTGTATCATTTACAGCTTTAGAAGAAATTACTGAAAACATCATACAGCCTGTTTTTCTTGCCATGCTGCAAGCTTTTAAGGCAGTTTAAGGAACATCGATTTGAGTCTCTCAAACTACGCTTGTTAGGGTGTGAACCTCTAATGTTTTAGTGTTTTCTCCTTGAAATTGAATTACCACCTAAATCCCATTTTTTTATCCACATTTGCTGCTAAAACTAGTTGCCTCTTATTATGTCTCCCTGATGTTCAATGAAAGATGTAAAAGATGGAGAATATCAAGGAAAGCGAAAGAATTGAAATAGAGTCCAGAAAGGAAGCCACTGTGTTGGAAGAACAAATACGAATATTACATTGCATTTCTTAAAATATTGTAATGTTGAAGCATCATCTTGAAGCTTGTATTCCACGAAACACATAAAAACATGAGTGCTATTTGTCACTGCAGCTTATTCATTTTACAAAGTTCATTTGATGAAAAATCAATTATAGCTCAACTAAACAGGCTGTTTTCTGGGCTGACGAAGTTTGAATAATTTTATGTCTATGTGATTATGGTTTACATGTGCCACTGCAGTTACAAATGGTTATGAATTGGATATTGTCATTGTGATATAAATTTACATACCATGTTAAGAAAGTAATGAAAGTAAGACGAGAGACTTAATATATCATTAAGTAGTGTAATACATTAATTGTAGTCATAAAAGTTGTGATCAGTGGACTTACACTAACGATTAACATAACTATGACATGTTACTTATTGCATGCAAAACTTATATGATGTGTTTAACAGCATGCAGCTTATCCAGATTTGGACAGTTCTACATCTTTCTTTGCTGTCTATGATGGCCATGGAGGTCAGCTGTATTGTACTGCTTGTTATGAGTCCTAATATAATAGTCTTATTTATTTTGTATAACTTTTCACATTATGAATAAAAAAGATTGCCCTCTGTTTGTGGAACTTTAATATCAACCTTGTACTTTTTCCTATTACATTATCCTTAGTACTTTTTTCCTTGCCACAATTTTAAATAGCATTTACTGCTTTTCATATCCTCGTCCTACTTCTCTAACAGGTCCATCTGTGCAAAAGATCAATTAGTAGGAAGAATTATGTTTGGGCAATTCTTAGTGGTAAGGGTTTGGGATCAAGGTTTGAAGCTTTTGGCTATATACGATTCAACTTGTGTGGGCATACTTATTAGGGATGGGTTTGATTTTGAACAAGAAACGTCAGGTGGAACTTAAGATGACCATTGATGAGGATGCTTAAATGTGAATATGACTTGTAGAAGAGTGATAATGGGGAAATGACCTACATATCTGTGATAAAGATTGACGAATGGATCCAAAGTTCTTGCTAATTTTGTGAAGTTTGTAACGTTGAGTTGAGAGCCAGTATATTTTAGTTGTGTCTGAAATTAGTAGTGAGCAACCGAATTCCTTAAAGTTCATTGTGTTCCAGGGCAAGTGGTGGCTAGATTCTGTGCCAAGTTTCTTCACCAACAAGTGCTCAAACATGAAGCTTATTTGGCTGGAGATATAGGCACTTCATTGCAGAAAACTTTCCTCAGGTAAATTCACTATCATTTGCTCTAATATGTCCATTTAATGCGTCTAGATTTAACATAGTTCTGGGAATTTCATGACACTAAACCTTCCCAAGACTGCTATAGTGTTTTCTTGCATTATATGCTTATGATAGCCCAGGCCAACTTGGCAGTGGCAGTATCATAGTGATCTGACGTGTATGCTATTACTGTGAATAGTTTAAACTAAAAAGCATTTATCAACTGTCAGGTAAGCTTCTCCATCTTGGAGATTGGTATTGGAATGATTATCTTGTTCACTAGGCTCTATTGTTGTTTGCTATCATACTTGTGTCTCAAATGTTTCTGAAACCTATATGTTGCAATGCAGTTTTGGTTATGTTTATGGTCAGATAAAATTGTTCCGCATAGAATAAATTACTAAGTTTATTAGTGCTTCCTGCAGAATGGATGAGATGATGTGTGGACAAAGGGGATGGAGGGAATTAGCTATTTTGGGTGATAAGATAGATAAAGTTTCTGGCATGATTGAAGGGTTAATATGGCCTCCCAGGAATAGTGAAGCCAATGGCCATTTTGCTGAATGGTCATCTGAGGAGGTATTGCCGGAAATTGACAGAGATTTTTTTTATAGCTCATCTGATTTGTTAGTGCAGGTGAAAATGGTTATCAATTTAACCGTGCTTTCCTAATCCAGGGATCTCATTCTGAATTTCATGGACCAACTTGTGGAAGCACAGCATGTGTAGCAATGATTCGAGACAAGCAACTTATCGTTGCAAATGCTGGTGATTCACGTTGTGTTATTTCCAGGAAGGGACAGGTAATTGTATTTCATCTCTATTGGATTAGGTTTTAGCTGTAATGCCTTCTAAACAGTTCTTTCCCCTCAAGAAATGTCAACATAATTGCATTATTTGAAATTTCTTTTCTCGCAAATTTTGCTTTCAGAACAAGATGATGTCCATTCGACCACCTCTCTCTCCTTTTTTTGAACACTTATTTGATCTTTACTTACACAAGCAGTCACTCTTGGTCAGATGTTATTGAGACCAGATGTGAGAAAAATGAAAATAATTGTAGGCAGGAGAGAAATCCATTCTGAAAGTGGCTTCTACCGTAGTTGAGCAAAGTTAAGAGCACTTGTCATTATATTTATTGAGGACAATATTTAAGCTGATTAAATTAATTTCCCGTTTAGTCTCTTGTGTTCACTTTTGCTGTATCTCTATCTCCCTCCTGTCACCACTTGTTAAAAGGCTGATCAACGTTCAAGTCATATCCTTATTGTAAACTTTATCGAAGTACATCAATCCATCTCCATAATTGCATAAAACTAGCCGAAACAATTTGATCATGTTATACCTGTCCTCACTGTTAACTGAATAATGTCAAAGCCTAAAAGACCTACTTTGTTCTTTCCCTTTTCTTCCAATTAATTGCAAGTGAGGGCACTCTCTGCTGAAGAAGATAAGCATGTCTGCTGAAATCCTTTAGAGTACTTAAATTGCCCAAAGAACTGAGAAGTTGGTGTCTAAATCATTTGAAATCTTGTTTTTGTACCTGTAAATATACTGATAATGTGTTCCCATGTGACCTTAGATGGTTACTGTCAAAACAGTGTCTCTTTGCAGATTTCACTGCAGTGTCTCATGTCAATAGTTCTTCGCAGGCATATAATTTATCCAAGGATCATAAGCCTGAACTTGAGGTTGAGAGAGAGAGGATTCTGAGGGCTGGTGGTTTTATCCAAGTGGGGCGAGTGAATGGAAGTTTAAACTTGGCAAGGGCAATTGGTATGTGAAAATGGTCGTAGTTCTGTGGGAGAGAATAAGAAAGCTTCTCTACTCTGCTTCAATTATTCTCACCTTGTTAATGCTAATATTTGAAGGTGACATGGAGTTCAAGCAGAACAAAACGCTACCTGCTGAAAAGCAAATTGTTACTGCTAATCCAGATGTAACCACTGTACGCACCATTAATACTGCAACATCATTTTTTAGGTTTCATGTTCTTGTTCATTTCGTTTTTCACTTTTTTCATCATCTTTGAGCTTGTGGATTGAATTTAGTGGGCCTTAGTTGTTGATCTAATTATAAGACTGCATAAGTTTACTATCATTTGAAGTGGCTTTCACATCTCAACTTGGAAAGGGAGGGCTTTTAGTTTGAATCCCTTGTGTCCCTAATTGTGGATTATTTGTCTGTGTCGAGTGTGTTGCTGACACAACTTTTTTCTTGTTTACCATTTGTACTGATTGAACAGGTTGAACTCTGTGACGATGATGAGTTTCTTGTCCTTGCTTGTGATGGGATTTGGTAAGTGCTGTCATGCGGTATGTCATAGTTTTTCTTATTCCTTCCGTAGCTTTTCCTTGAGCTATAGACTATAGTGTAGATGATTAATGGACTACAGTAGTAGATTTTTTTTTTTTGGGGAAAATTGGGAATCCTTAAAGCGACTCTAAACCTAAAGCTGTCATCTCATAAATCAGTTGCACCGAGTGACACGTGTCACTTAAGAGGGCTTAATGGGGTTGTATAGGTTGCCTCGAATGCAGGGTTATTAATCCTTACCTGTTAGGTTCCAAGTAAATGATACCTGTTAGGTTCAAGTAAATTCTTTTATTATCTAATTTGACAGTATATTAATTCATTGGAACGCCAGTTCAGACCAAACACTTCTAAGCTTTTGCTTGTACAATTACTACTGTTACAATATTGTTGATGCTGCTGCTGTTACTATCCCCACAGCAGGGCTTGTTTCTGTATGTTGCCTCTGCTCTTAGTTGCACCTCTTAGGACCTTTTGTTTCTTCCAAAGTCTGGACTTGGAAGCAACAGTTGTATTGTATCCTAGAGTAAATGCGCGTAATCCAATTTGGAAGGTGGAGTTGAGATAATTCCACCACTTGTACATGCATGCATGAAGTGATGACTAGTTCTACAACCAAACCAATGCAACATGGGGATCATGATATCGCATGTCCATAGCTGTCACCATCCATCCATCTCTCTTTCTCTAGCACAGCGATAACCGAACTTCTTAGCTCCGGTTGGCTTGTTTGTATTTGTTATTTGCAAATTCTGACAAAGCAACTATACTACTAGGGATTGCATGTCAAGTCAACAACTGGTGGATTATGTGCGCCAGCAGTTGAACACTGTAAGTTCGGAACAGCCTTGTTAAAGCTTTACGCGTATGCAATTCACGAACAAATGTTTTGTTGTTCTATTCCATCCAGGAACATAAGCTTTCAGCAATTTGTGAGAAAGTATTTGACCGGTGTTTGGCACCCACAGCTGGTGGGGAAGGATGTGACAACATGACCATGATCTTAGTTCAGTTCAAGAAACCTGTCCATTCAAGTGGTTCTGAGCAACACCAGCGCTGTTCCCACAATTTGTCTGACGTTCAGAACAGTGGGTTGGACAGTGGCCAGGGTTCGTTGGAGACCAATACAAGTAATGCGGAGACCAATACAAGTAATGCTGGTTAATGTGACTTAAAACTGATTCATGACCATTTATCCGCACGGAAGCTTTGAGGAGTCCAAGAATCGTGAACCTAAATTTCCCTTCAGGAACAGGATTCCTGTGATTGTAAATGGTCTAGTTTTTCCAGTAATTGAACTTTTCTATAGGGTTCTGTAAATATGTTGTTGTTTTTCGGTTATCTGAATCGTCCTCCCAAGTGTGAATAGGATCTCTTCTCTGTGATGCCGCATGTTGATTTCATAAACGAGGAACAGTGAATCACATGTTACAGTGAAGTCATTAAAAATTGCCCACTGCACATGGGAGTTGAACCCTATAGATCGCATGGCTCCCAACTTATAGAGGGTAACGGCTATATTTGATCCTTGTTTTGACAGTGTACCTATAACAAAAAGAAAAAGGAAAACGAAGTATATATAACTTGTATTAAATACTTAAAAACAGAGTAAAAAGTCTTTACTGAACAACGAAAACTTCTCTGCTCCTAGTTTGACATTTTCACCAGAACGGATCAGTACTCTGGTATGTTGCAGGTATGCCTCTACCGTCGATAGCGTTGCTGCCTCCCTTCCTGGGATTGTTTTCTTTTTTATATAGAGCCTTTCCTTACCAATTTAACAAGAGCCATGATGTTAAGGTAAATTGCCTAACAATAAACATATCGTAGAACTCTTTGCATTTTTCAAACTGTATATAAAACCTGTTTTTTATTTATTCATGGCAGGCCCTTCTTGATGTTCCAATTGTTCGTTACAGCAATGGATATGTCTCCAAACCGGTGAGTGAAATGGGATCTTCTTGACCTTGCATATACATATACATGGAAAATCATCATTGTCTTTTTGTTTGGTGTAGGCTTACTTAAATATGTTTTCTGCTGCTGAATTATGTGGTTAGTAAATGAATTTCGGACGTTGCTGGACTCTCTTGATGCTAGTCTCCTGTTCTCTTTTTTAAGTTTCCTTTCCTCATCACTCTTTTCTGGTTTTCTTTCAATAATTTCTATTGATCACAGCCTTCCTCTCCTCTTCCTCTTTCCTTATCTAGGTAGTTTTGGTGCCACTCTTATCTTTGCCAGCCTAGAGCTTCATACTTCTTGATTTGAGTCTTCAACCTTTCTAGTTTTCCTAGCTTGATTAAAGCTTGGGCTAAACCCCTCCTTACCCTTAATTTTCTTTTGAGATATATTATCCTTAGTTTTTCTTTCCAAGAATGTCCGCGCTGGCTTTTATTCTAGACCCTGAGAACTTTCATGTTCTGAAAAATGGAAGCATTTTTCCTACCTCTCCTTCCAATGCCTTTGGCACCTTTGAACCCCCTTACAACTCCTTAGAGTGTTGATGCTAGTCCCTAAGAGTACCCGGAAAGCATAGAAACAAGTCTCTGGAGACTATTATCTGTCCACTAAAATTACATAACTATTCTCCTACACCTTAGCAAAGGGTGGGGGATCTCTTGTAGTTCCTAAAATGGAGGTTCTCAATGAAGGTATTGCTCAATGGGAGTCTATCCTGGTAGGGTACTTCTTGCAGAAAAGGCCATGATCCCCAACCTTCATCTTTAGGGTAAACCAAAATTGGAAAAATTTGGTCCTGATAGAGGATATTATGAATGATGAAGACTTGTTCTTCTTCAAATTTATCTCCCAATATCTAATTAAGAGAGTGCTAGAAGTTGACCCTTGGCACCTAAACTTTAAACCTATCTTCCTTCAAGCTTGGAGGCCTAGTCTCAATCTGCATAATATCAAATAAAACAAATCCAATTATAGCTTAACATACATCTTATCCCTCTTAAATATTGGACTAAAAAGGAATTAGGCACTTAGCTAGCTATATTGGGAAGCCCCTCTGCCTAGATGAAGTAATAACCCTTGTAAAGAGGTTAAATTTTGCTAGGGTGTATATTCTGGTTGAGCAGGATCAAAAACTTCTTGACAAGATCCTTTTAATGAGGCTTGATGAGAATAGTGAGCTCTTTGAGGATGATGTATTAGTAACTTACACTTGGAAACTTAGTCCAACCTTTCAGAAACAAGTTTGGAAGCCTACAAGTACAAGATTCTTAAGTGGAGAGTACTTTAAACTATCTCAACAAAAACAATAGTAAGGTTCTTAGAGGGAGGTGCTATTGGAGAATGTAGATACTATGGTTCCTCAAGAGAATCCTTAGGCTACTAATACAAACCAGTCCTAAAAGCTTGCTAAGGGCCAATACAAGGAGTTGCAACAGAATAATATACAATGTATTTTTAATTTGGTAGAGGTAAGGGAGACTGTCATAGAGAAGGAGATCAATAAGGATAAGGATAACACGCATAAAGATCCTATGATTCCTACTCCATGGGTAGCTAGCTCCTCAAAGGCTACATGTGAAAAAGATGAAGAGTTGAGGGGGCCTTTGAAGGAAGAAGAAGGCTTCCTTCTTACCTATAAAATGATATAATTTCCTAGAATATTAGCAAACTAAATTGCCTTTAAAAGCAAAATTGGTTTCAAATGTTGTCAGAGAATAACACTTTTTTGATAATTTTCCTGGAAACCAAATCAGAGAACATAATATAGGAAGGATAGCCTTTTTGAAGGAACATTAGAGTTTTATATCCAACTATCAGTGCCACCATAATGGAAGAATACTCATGGATTTTGATACAGATAGACTGGAGGTATTCCAAACTTTAATGGAGAGCCAATTCATTTATCTTCAGGTGAAAATGAATGTGGTAAGAGCAATCTTTAGTATTACTTTTGTTTAGGGCTTTAACCTAACCTCTAAAGGACCACTCTTTGTGATAGGCTTAAACAGATAGGTGATCAAATGGATGAACCTTGGATAATTATTGGCGATTTTGACTCCACCCTACACTCAATAGAAACTAAAGGGAATATTGGTATGAGGAGTTTCTCAAACGATTTTAAACAATGCACTAGTTATATCCTAGTTACATACTTAAGGAAGTAAGAAGTTCTTCACACCTGGAGTTATAAACATCATTGAAAATGGTTCTTAAGGAAGAAGCTAGATAGGGTTTTGGTGAGTAAGAGATGGTTAAAGATTTCTTAAATAATAAAGTTGTTTTAAAAATCCTATAGTATTTGACCAGCTTTCTATATTAATCTAGGATATGTTATCCTTTAAAAAGAGACATTGTCCCTTCAAGTTTAATAATTTCCTCATTGAAGGGGAGGTTTTTCAAGAAGCTATTTCTAAAGGACCAAAATTTTAAGTATAGGGGTACAAAGAGTTTGTGTGCATGAGAACATTAAAAAGGAACTCAAGCTCCTTAACATGGCTAGATTTCCTACTACTTTATTGGCTATGAGGGAAGCGAGAGCTAGATTAGAGACTATCTAAAATTCCCTTTATAGTTCCCTTAAAGATCAACATCTATTAGCTGTTGAAAGAGATGCTCTATTAACATATACCCAGGCAACTAAGGCATATTAGTCCTTAATGAAATAGAGGTCCAGGATACTTTAGTTGAAAGAAGGAGCCAAGAATTTTAACTTCTTCCATAAATCCATTCTATCAAGGAGGAACTTTAAGATAATCACTATCTTAAAGGATGAGGAAGGCAACTGGCAAACCTCTGATGACATGATCCATCAAGAGATTTATTTATTTACTTTGAATTATTGGGATTTCCTACCCAAGCTTCCTTAAGCATTCTAATTTTGAATTCAATAATTAAATTCCCTTTGCAAAGAGAAGTAACTAATGCCTTGATGAGACACTTCATTGCTCTAGATATAGAGAAAGCCCTCTTTTCCATAAGCCCTAATGAAGCTCTCAATCTAGGGGGCTAAATGTTTTTTTCCTCCAAAAATCTCAGAATCTTACGAAAATCATAGTTATAGAGGGGATTCTTAAGATATTTAATAATGATAGGTTACTAAAGGAGATTAATAAGAATTTTATATATTCAATGCCTAAAGTTCAGCCTCCTAGTTTCATGAGTGATTTCAAACCTATATCATTTGCAATATTCTCTAAAGGAGCTCATACCCCAAATGGTTGATGAATCTAGGGTGCTTTCATAAAAGGAAGATCTATTAGGGATAACATCTAGTTGGTTTAAAAACTTCTTAAAAACTACAACAGGAAAGGCTATAGTAAAAACAATACCATCAAAATTGACTTTAAAAAGGCATATAATTCTTTGGATTGGGAATTTATGTTAAATGCTTTACATTCTTTTAGAATCTTTGGAAAGCATTTGGGTTGGGTGAGACAATGTATCACAACTGTCTTTTATGGGATTTTGGCAAATGGGGAGCCTACCAAGTTCTTCCAAATAGCTAGGGTCTAAAGAAAGGAGATCCTTTTTCCTCTTTCCTTTTCATGCTTTTCTTGGAGATCTTGACTAGATTTATCAAGCATGGTATCAATATGGATAGAAAATTCACTTACCATTCACAATGTAAGGTATTAAAGATTTCCAGTGTCTTTTTTCTTCTGATCTAATCTTGTTTTCTAAGATAGACTCAAATTCAATGATCACCTTAATGACAAGTTTGAGACACTTCAAGATACTATCTAGTTTAAGCATTAATCCCTTTAAAAGTCAAGCTTTTCTTTTCATTGGTGCATTGAGTCTCACCAACTATGTACCATATTACCAGCTTAAAGTCTTCTAAGCTTCCCATTTTTTATCTAAGAGCACCTGTTTTTATCCAAAAGGCTTTTCTATAATAATTTTTGGTCTTTTTATAGATAAATTACAGAGGGGAACTGCAAATTGGCGTAACAAAAGCCTATCCTTATCTTGATGGGTCCAATTAATTAACTCCATCTTAAACTCTTTACATTTCTATTGGAATGCTTACCTATGGTTTCCAAAATCCCAAATTAATACTATAGAGAAGATACTAAGATGATGATTATGGGCAGGTTATGATCTAAGTCTTTTCCCAGTTAAGGTGAAATGGATAGAGCTTTGCTTAACAAAAAGGTAGGGGAGTTTAAGCATACACCCAACCAAATTTAGTTCACTAAAAGAAATTGTGAAGTTTGCAGGATAACATCTTAATGTAGGTAAAGTGGATCATGCTTTTTATATAAAATAAAATAGCTTCTAGTGCATAAAACCAAAGGCTATCTCTTCTTAGTCTATGGTACATTTACTAAAGCTTAAAGGAAGGGTAAGAATGGGGTTCTTTCATCAATTAGGAGATGGAGCTTCATCATTACCCTAGCATGATAATTGGTCCACTCTTAGACCACTGAGTGAGGTTGTTAGCCGTAATCCTGTTAGGAATGTGATTACTAATAAAGCTAAGGTTTCTTAACACTAATATGTGTAGTTATTTAAGGAGCCATCCCTTTAAATATAAAGTAATGCCAGAGAAAAGGGATAGTCTATAGTGGTTACTTAACCCTTCTAAAGCTGTCACTAACTGATCTTGTAGGAATCTTTTAAGGGAGAAATCCCCTAAATTGCCTTAGTTCAAGCTAGTATGGAACAACTAAGAGCTTTAATGACCATATGGTTAGCTATTAAAGGTAAATTAAACACCTTTTACAGAGTGAGGAAGTATATGGTGGTGCAAGGTACTTGTGTAAAACTCTTAAGGAATCCATAGATCACCTGTTCTTTGAATATAACCTATACTATAATATCTGGAGAATGATCTTAGGCTATGTAATCAATTTGCACCTAACGTGTGGATTGACTTAATCAATTAGTGATGTAGGTGTCAAAAGAGAAAACAAGGGGACTATAATGCTTTCAAGGTGGTATTATCTTGTACTGTACACATGATTTGGCTTGAGAGGAATATAAGATTTTTAGGTTGAAAACTATTAGGGGAAAAAGAATTATAAATTTTATTGTTCAAGTCTCCAAAGAATTGTTGTTGGCATACAATGAGGAGTTTGCAATTTTTTTTTAGTATCTTCGGAAATGATTGTTAAATCATATGATTAAGAATGTAATAAATGAAATTCAAATTAACTAGTAGATTATGGTTTATGCACATACCTTTTAAAAAAATATAATTTACAATAACGTAAATAAAGTAATTAATATGGATTCTGACAATGTAATATAGTTAGACTCTCATGTTGATCCGAATTAATCATCTTTTCTAGAGATGTCAACCTTTGCTTGATCAGTGGAACCTGTTATGCTATCTTATCCTTTTACTCGTCAAACTTTTGCTTTAATTTGATTAGATGTCATTGTAAATGTAAACGAATTTTTTATTGTAAAAAAACACTTAGTATATAAGTTATTAATAAAAATTCAACTCTTGGATAAAATTTTAGAATACTTCTGATTTTTTATAATTAACATGAACCTAAGATCTTTAATAAATTATTAAAATGTAAATTATTCAAACAAGGAAGATGAAACACGATTCAGCAGGAGAGGAAGAGGTAAAAATTGGAACAAAAATATCATTTAATTTGTTGATCCTAAAAAAATGGATAAACAAAGTTCTATCATGGAGTGAGAAATGGAAAATTCATGGAAAGTTACAATCCTCATCTTAAAATATTGCACAAACGCATCTTTATTAGCATTAGACTGATGAAGCATCAAGATTATATTAGAATTAGGATTGAGAAGAAACTTTGGCGTTTATTACTTGGATTATATTTGTGATTTATAGAGGATGAATCTATAAAGAATTCACCTATCCTAATAATAAAAAAAAAACCTAAACTGAATGATCCTATGTTAAGAGCTAAATTGGCTACTCCAACTCATTTGTAGTGCTGAGATGATGGAAAATTAGCATTTGAGATGTACAAGAGTGGGGTTAGGGAACTATATATCTATTAAAGCTTCTTAGAATACTACTCTGTACTGAAACTATTTGAAGACTCAACTTTTATGTGATATTAAAAGCAAATGGAAAAATTTAGGTCCATGCATGAATAGATAACAAAGAAATTGTATTATAGTGTTACAAAAGAAGCAAGGCAAATGTTACTCACGGGAAAGGAGTACTAAGTGAGCTTGAACCAACTTGACAACGAGCACCAACAAGCAAGCGATGAAACAGGTCTTGAAGCTACTCACAATGACTTATATTTGAAAACGATGTACAAAGAATAAAATGGTAAGAGAATGGTGTAGAGAGATTACAGCTCTCTTTAAGAAATTAAACTCAATTTTGTAACAAGTAGGTGGCTCGTCTGTGGGACGTTTGTCCTTATGTTTTCCTATCCATAATAGTTGTGGGTCATTTTGGGCCAGCTATTAGGCTTCTTGTAAAGGGTTGTTTCATCTTAAAACAAACGTTGTAATAATTGTTTTAAGATTATTATATTATGTTAATATATTTCTTTAATTTAAAAATATCGTCTTTTAAAATAAGAAAAAATTTTAACAACATATTCAAAAGAGATAATCGCACATGTTTACTTAATAGAAAAATTAAGTGCTTGTTTGGATGAGCTTATATCAGTAGAGCTTTTGTCAGTAGAGCTTTTATCAATAGAGCTTTTTTTAGAAGAGCCTTTCTAAGAAGTCAGTTGACTGTTTGATTGCCAATTAAAAAAACAGCTTTTTAAAAAGAGCTTATACAGTAGACTGTTTGGCAACATAAAAATAAAAACCACTTTGTTAATTTTAACTATATTTCATTTTATAATAAAAATTATTTATGCATATAAATAATATTTAAAGTATATTAAACAGTACACAAATCACAATATATTAAGTTTACATTTTAATTGGCAATGTTTTGCAGAGCATGAATTACATGTCAAAGCAAAGATGGGAAGGGTATAGTTAGAGCTATAAATCCAATCTAAATAACTCATTCAGCACCAACAATTCCCTAGTTTCTGACAATGGAATGAATTAATTGGCGTGCCTTCATCTATCATTTACTATAGGACAATGAACGGTTTTATTTAGTTCAGTATAAGATCTTTAAATTTCATCTGTTCAGAGTTTGTGCATGTACAAGAAAATGTAAAAAGATATGAGCTTTTACAATACTTTTACCCTTTTTTAGTGGGTTGGGGAGAAGTGTATACTTTAGCATTAGTTACTGCGTTATTTATGCATCGGATATTGATAGCTTTAAAGTTGTTCAAGCAGGAGCCAAATGAAACAATGTTACTAAATGGAGAATTTCGAATTGACGCTTACCCTCTTGGATCATGTATGTGAGCTAATGTTGTTGGTGATTGTATAAAAGAGGGGCTGTAGAAAACACAAGTTTCATTTCTTTCCACGGGAAATCTGAATCTTTGCTTTTGCTTATAGGTTTTAGCCTACGAGAATGTAGGAAAAGACATGGTTGAGTTCAATGAAACATAAAAAGTATCCAACTTTCATCAATCCCTTGTCAACAATCAAAAGGCTCTGTTACAATTCAATGACCTAGAATTGTCACTAAAACTTGAACTTTAAGTTACAGTTGAACTCAATCTAGCTCATCTAAGCAAAAAATGAACAAATTTTTACCAAATGTATGTAAAACATGACTGATTTATCAAAATGATAGGAGTTTGTACAACCTTTTGATGATTGGTAAGTGATTCCAATGGAAGGAATTGCCCATCAACAATAAGACCTCTAAGCTCATAGATATGATTGACCAGTGCTATGAGTTCCATCAGGATAGTACACATAAAGCTTCCCTCTTAAGACACAAGACTTGGCATGCTCTATTGTGTTGTCCCACATCCTATTGGACATTCCACTTCCAAGGATTTATAGCAAGAACATAAAGTCTATGTCAAAATATGAAGAATAGATTAAATCTTTGAAAGAGGAATATGAAGTCTATAAAACCATTCTTGATGGAAGACATGAAAGCTAGAGAAAGGGACATCTTACACTTCTTAATTTCTGTGGATCTCTTACAAGAACTCTGAGAAAATCTTCCATTGTTACAATTTTAACCTTTAGCAGCTTCTTGTGCAGTGCTCCATCCTTTGCTATTCTATCCAAACTCCAAATTTCATCGTGCAGAGCTAGTGGGTAATGTTTCTTATACACTACAGATAACATAAAGAGTTTCAGTTGTAGCTGTTATAATCAAAGACATCTAAGAGAAGAAGAAAGTTCCTAGATTAATTTCCAACTTTGAAGTCATGTTATCAGTAGTGTTGTAAATATCAAATAACATAAAAATACACCTGAGGAATCATGTTCAGACCTGTTTATGTTAAAAACCCCGTCAACTCTTTTTGCACACTCACACTAAGAAGCATGACTGTACGACATTCATCAACTCCTAATGTAGAGAACTTAATATATGTTAAATTTATGCTTTAATATTAATTCTTAATAATTTTCACTTACTAGTATAAACGTTGCCTCCTAATAGGACCAAATACAAGAAAACATTTAGCAACAGTCTTAGCATGAACAACTTGTTGATGAGAGTCAGATATATCTTGATGCAGTGGGAAGTAGGGACCGTCATGGAAGGATCTTCAGGTTACGTTTATTTGCGAACATGTGTTATTCGTAATCCTCCACGTCCAACACAAACGATCAATAACCAATGAAGTTAATGAGCTTCAAACCAAAGTATAGACATTGATGGAGTGCATAGCTCAGCTAAGACATAAGGACAACAAGTTAAACGGGAGGGGTAACACTTTAAAGCATCTGCGATCACCAGGTTAGTAGGATTGTTGTAGTCATTTGATTTGAATTACAAAGACTTACTATGTACACTTTAATATTTTTATTATCAATTAAGATAATTTTAACTTTATATCATCAATCAATTTTCTGTTTAAACAAATTAAATATATAAACAAATTAAAATATTATGCATATATAATTCATAACTTTTGAAATTATGCATTAATCATAAGATCATGAAATAAAAATTGATGTCAGGATGTTTTAAAATTTTTTTAATTTTGTTTATTGACAACAAATAAAATTCCATCAGCAAAATGCACTATATTTACCGATGGCAAAGCATAAACCATCGGTAAAATTTAAAATATTTACCGACGGTTACTCTTTATTCCGTCAGTAATATTGCAAACCGACGTCAACTTAACCATTAGGATTTTATGAACCGTCCGTATACTCACCGACAGTCAAACATAACCGTCAGAAATCTCACCGACAGAATAATAAGTACTGTCGGAAAATGTTCCGACGGAATATTCAAGTCCTTAGTTAAATTTGTCAACGGTTCACAACAAATTTGTTGATTTATTTACCGACGGTTACATAATATGTCTGTTGATAAATTTACCTACGGTCGTTTTAATGACGTTGTTGTTTGTCGGTTGATTCTGTCGCCAATTTATAGAACCGATCAACCGATGGAATACAACTCTTTTTTGTTGGTAATTTTCGTTGTTAAACGATATTTTTCTTATAGTGTTATGCAATTAACCCTTATAAAAACAAAACAAAACTTTTGTCTATGATCAATTTCATAAATTATGAAAATTGATAAATTAAAATTAAAAACTAAACTAAAACTAAAACTAAAACAAACATAAAAAAATTTAAACAAACAGTTTTTTATTAAATTTAAAAAATAAAATAAAAATAATCAGTCTTAAACGTAGAACCGGCATATTAATGAAATTCCAACCTTATCAGTAGTTAAATTGTATAACTGAAACTGAAACTGAGACTGAAACATTAGGTTTCCAAAATGAAAATACCATTTCTGTTAGTGAGTGAAAATACCTGTTCTTAAAGCAAATTATTGTAGCTAATTTGGATCAATTTGTTAAATAGCTCAAAGTGGTCCCCTAAAAACACAGTTGCCAAGCAACATGTCGCTCTTCACTGTACTATTAATTCACGTTACTCTCCCTCGTTCTTGGCCGTGAAAATCAAACCCACCATCACAAACTTATCCAAAGGGGTCCCATTCCCGTTTGCACCACACATCATAATAATATCAAAAACAGTATCTACAGAGAAATTAGCTTTCCATGTCCATGCAAAAACAAT
>JANITW010000001.1:20875980-20890890 GCA_027564335.1 Erythroxylum williamsii | reverse complement strand
TCCAATTGCTTCTTGAATCTTGATT
Organism: Erythroxylum williamsii; assembly: GCA_027564335.1. NCBI lineage: Eukaryota > Viridiplantae > Streptophyta > Magnoliopsida > Malpighiales > Erythroxylaceae > Erythroxylum > Erythroxylum williamsii. The sequence goes on along the minus strand of JANITW010000001.1, from coordinate 20,890,865 downwards.
TCTCAATCTTCAAGCTTTCCTTTTTCTTTGATTAATTCTTAACTTTCTCCTCCTTTTGGATTCTTCAACTTTGACCTCCTTCCAGCTTTCCTATATCTTGGCAAAAAGATCCCCTTTTCATCCCCTAAAAACTGCCTTTGATCACTGGAAAATCGTCAGGGAAAATTGTCATACACGGTCTGTGTGAATCTACACGGTCAAACCATGTAACTTTCAGCAATGATTGTGTGCTCACGCTTCAAAAGACACAGTTTGTGTGTATCTACACGGTCAGACTGTATAACTTTTGGGTCTTCAACTTTGAGCTTCAACTTTACACAGGCTGTATGTTTTTACATAGGTAGACTGTGTATTCCTCATATTTGCTGCATTATCTCCTCAAAACCCCTACAAATACAAAAATCAAAGGAGCAGTATCAGATTCACAAAAACTAAAGGTAATTTAACATCATTTAATACAAAATGATGACAAGATAGAGCTAAAATATATCAAGAATAACAACTTATCAATGGTCAACAACCAATAAATTCAATGAGCTTTGGACCACAGTGCTAACTTTGATGGAGTGCACAGCTCAGGAGGTGGATGATGAAGGAGAAGGGTAGCATCTCAACACATCTGCGATCACCAGGATAATAGTGTACTTATAGTCATTTGGTTTGAATTACAAAGACTTATTATGTACAATTTAATGTTTTAATTATCAATAAAGATAATTTGTATCATCAATCAACTTTATGTTTAAACAAATTAAATATATAAACAAATCAAAATATTATGCACAGATAATTCATAACTGTTGAAATTATGCATTAATCATAAGATCATGAAATAAAATTTAATGTTGGGATTTATACAAAAATTTTAATTATTTATCGACAGAAAATACAAATACGTCGCTAAAATTCATTATATTTACCGAAAAAAACGCTACAAACTATCGGTAAAATGTAAGATATTTACCGAAAAAATAAAGAGTAACTGTTGGTAATATTGAAAGCTGTCGACAACTTTACCGTTAGGATTTGCTGAACTGTCGATATACTCATTGACAGTCATTCATAACCATCGATAATGTTAATGACAAAATAACCAATATCGTCGTCAAATATTCTGATGGAAAGAAAAAGGCCACAGGTAAATTTACTGACGGTCATAGCCAACCGTCAGTATATTCACCGACAATTACATAAAATATCCGTCTGTAAATTTACCTAAGGTCGTTTTTATGGTGCCTTCGTTAGTCGGTTGATTCTGTCCCTATTTTATATTACCTACAGAATCTAAATATTTTTCGTCGGTAATATCCATCACTAAACGACATTTTTCTTATAGTCTACTTTAATTATGTTTCAATTCCTATCCATTCCATATCCAATTTCCAATTCAAATCATTCATTTGGTAGCTCACAAATTATAGTCTTTCATGCATCATAATTAAAACAAAAACTATCATTCATTTGATCATACATGTAGTCCTAGTTCTTTCCCATTTCAAGATCACTATATTAGCACATTTCTTTAACATAAATTCACCTTCATTTTACCTCAAATCTCAATCTAATTCATCCATAAAACAATCCATAACTTATGGTTTTTATATATTAAGAACACAACAAAATGGTATCCAAGTTGATGCATAAATTTCTGGCACATTTCATCATCAACATCATATACAATTCATCCTAATTTCATCAGCATAAACTTTGTATTTTGACACGCCATAAAGAACAATCTTTTACTTACTTGTCTAGCTCAAAATTTCCACCTCAATGATCAAGCTAATTAAGCTCTCCATGCATGCAAAATCATCCAAGTACAAGATGAAAGTAGGATGTTTCCTGCAAAGGTAAAATGATGATAGCAAATTATAACTATCTTTGAGCATATTTTCTTGTATGGATCTTGTAGTGTGTATGAATGAAATGTGAGCAAGGTGCACAAGTTGGGAGGGTTTCATTAGGCATGCCTTCCATTTATCCCATAGATAAGTTGCCAAATGTCACGTTTATACTAGGCCATTTGTCACTCAATGATCAATGTCATTTTTCAATTAATTAGTTATGTCAAATGTCACTCAGTTACCTATGCCAAATGTCAATTAATTATAGGCTTAATCATCCTAATTTTCATGTGTCAATTTGTCTTACCACTTGGTATTTTTCCTAGACCAAATGTACATTTTAATTCATCAATTTTTCAATTGTACCAATTAATTCCAAATTTACTACTTGTAATCAATCGAACCAAGATGCAATGAAAAAATGATACACAATTCACATCATAATCATTTTAAACCTTCCGTAAACTGGAATAAATCAATTGAGTGCATATACATTCTTTACAATATGTACTAAATCATAATTCATGTGTGTATGCTATAATTATGCATGTGAATGAAATGCAATTCATGAATTCTTAATGATATGGCTATGTGCAACAATCTAAGCCTCTAACCCTCAATATGGAAAATGGCTATTATAATAGAAGTCTAGTTGCTTGCTTAATAGCAACCAAAAAGGAAGAAAATGACAATGAAATTGTGGATAAATCAATCCAAAATTTAGGAAAAATGTAGATGAATCAATTCAAAGTTCAATTTTAGATTATGATAGTGATGACCGTGATGACAGTGACTCAAATTACAAGAGGAAGGATATTTGCAAAGCTTATAAGTTAACTTATGTTAAATGGGTCTAAACATGTAAGAAGAATGAGAAGTTGAATAATGAAAACTCTTCTATAAAGAACATCATTCAAAATTTAGAAAAGAAGTTGTTATCTACAATAGATGAGCTTGATGAAACAAAGTTGAAGTTGGTCAGTATGGAAAAAAGAATAAGAATGTTAAATGGAGGTACCGGAATCCTAGAAAAGTTGCTGAAAATTGGTAAGACTAAAGCAGACCTTCAGGGCATTGGCTATAAAGCTAAATTTTCTAAGTCAAATGATGAGGAAAATGGGTAATCAAATCTGTATAAGGATAAATTTAAGGAAAAAACTAAAATTTATACCTACTTGTCACTTTTGTGGGGTTAACGGACACATAAGGTTGAATTGTTACAAGTTGCTACAAATGATATTTCAAAGGGGTCAAAACTGAAAATTAAGACATTCTTCGTTAAACCTTTAGCAGTAGCCAATGATACGAAAACAAACTTGAGTTATTAGCCTCACACATCAGAACAGACACACAAAGAAGTTAATATCAAAAACTGTTTACATCAACAGTTAGTTGTTATTGGAAAGTAAATCAACTAGATATATGATGATAGAGATGATGTGACGAGGAATAATGTCAGGTTTGAATTTCTTTGAGAGGCACAAGAACTATGTGCTTTACATTTTTGAAGTATTTTTGATGTAGTTTATTAAAAAAAAGGACATTTGAAAGGAGTTAACTTCTACATTTTTTGAGTTTTTATTTATGGGTTTTCTAAGATTCAGTTGATTGATATGTATTTGGCTTTTTTATTATATGTGAAAATGAGGCTTTGTTTGATGTTTTGAGAGTTTTGTTTTTGGACTTTGATTTGTGAAGTTATGTCAAGAAAATGTTGATGCTTGGTTGGAGATCTATAGGAAGATTCAGATTTTCTATGATTTATTTTTTCAAGTTTTACTTGGTTTCCTTATATCGTAGGCTGTGTGAGTTTGAGCAATATGCATTCATATGGTTTATGTGAGAAGGTTGATTAAGTTTGATTATGATTTGTTGAATGCATTTTTCACGTTTCTAAATTTAATGGGTCGTATGCAGATGGCTTGGATGTAAGTAATGATATGTTGACTAGTGTTTTGACTATGGTAAATGGTCATCTTAACATACATATGATTTTTCTATTGTAGCTACTGCTAATTTTTATGCTTCTTTATTCGTTTAGAATGATCGCATTAAAGACATTTTTCATTTTGGCATTGTTTTGTCCCAAGGGGGACATATGGGACTATTTCATCTTATATAATTGTTCAATTTAGGGGGAGATTTTAAGGTATCTCCTTGACTATTAGTCTTGTTTTTTGGCATCTTTTTATTCCAAGAGGAGAAATTTTGATGATTGAATAATTGTGGGATTATTGTTTCTTTGGAAGTTTCTTAAACTTGAAGAACTTATGGATGTTCTTTGAAACTTTTTGAATGTTCTTTGGAACTTGATGTTTGCTTAAGAAGGAGTACTCATATGTTTTCTCAACTTGGTACTATGCATCCAATTATCTTCTTTAGGGGAAGTTTCAAATATGTGACAAATAATGCCAAAAAGGGGGAGACTGTTAAGATATAGGTGATGATATCGTATTATTTAATTTTAGATATTATTTGATAATTAGACCTATTTATGTGGGACTCTTCCTAGATAAGTTTGATAAGGTTTAAAATCCTAATTAAGATAAAATTTAAGTGGATAGTCTATTTTGGGATAATGGCTAGCTAAGGAAGTAAAATTATGAAAATTTGACCTAATTATGGCAGTTGAATTATAGCTAAAATTTAGGTGAGATATGGGCTGAAGTGTTAGTTTTCGTATGAATTTTGATAACTATGATTTTAATAGTTATTTTGATGATTTTCGGTAGCAAATTTGGGGTGGATATTATCTTGTGTGTTGTTGAATTTTTGGATGATGGGTTCACGTAGTTTTGTGGCTGAGATTTTGGTTGTGTGTGATTTTCTATAGCTACATATTTCTTTCATCCTTGAATCAAAATTGAGGGTGATCTTGCATCATATTTGTGGCTGATTTTTGTGAGATATGATTTTAATTGGGTGCTACAACTTTCTATTAAGGTTTTACAACTTTGTTATTCATTTTCATCATGGGATATATTTCTTTTTCTGCAGCTGCACATTCTTCTATTTTTGAATAATCATTAAAGGTTGTATTATATTGTTGGATGTGTTGATTTTGATAGCTAACTATTCTCCATCTTTGCAAGACAACAGAGGGCTATGTGATTGTTGATTTTATGTGATTTTGGTAGCTACTTTTTTTTTTTCTATTTTTGAACGTCCATTGAGAAAAATTGGGCAACTGGTTTTTCTAGTATATGAATCTTTGGTGGCTATTGATTGTCGATAGAGTATTAATGGTGTGGTTGTCTTTTAGGATTTGTGATGTATGAAAACTTCAAATGTTTTCATGATTTTAGTAGTTACTATTTTTGACTGTTTGAGTGATTTGTGTTGAGTTGATTAGGAGTTAATTGTGTGTGTTTTTAGTGGTCGTTGATAGTGGTGGTGAAGTGTGTAAAATTCCAGCAGGCTTCGTGGATTTTGCAGCTCCGTTGTTTGCAACATTTCCGTGAGGAAGCATGTATTTTATTAGTTATTTTTCCAAGTTGGGGAGCTGTATTTTTTGTTTATTGTGAACAAATTTTTAGGTTGACAATTATAGTGATTTTTGTGTGAAAAACTTTCAGCAATCTCGGTGTTTTTGCAGCTTCATAGTTACAATTTGTAATGTTTTATATGGAAAGATGTTTGTTTCGTTGGTGACTTTTAGCTATTGTACATGGGATGTTTCAGTGACAATATTGAAGCTTCATAGCAAATTCTTTTGATGGATAACTTCTTATTCTTTTGTTGACGACATTGTTAGGGAAGTAGTTTTTCAATCTTAAATGTCTTTGTTTATGTTCGTTGTTATTTCAATCACATGAGTGATTTTATTTTCATCCTTTATTATCAAATATTATTGAGAAAATCCTCTATTGAGGTTAGGACGAGATAGTTGTACTATTGAGAGTTATTTATTTTCATGGGTAGTGAGAACGAGGGATAGTGTCAAGGGTTAGGAAAGTCGGCTCTATAATGTCTTGAATAAAACTATTGTTGTACTTTGATGAAAGTGATTAATCTGAGTGAGGGCTTCATAAACATAAGCAAGGCATGCCGAACTGTGTTACCAAATTTTGGGTGTTGATTTCTTTATTTTGCATTTAATTTTTTTATTTTTGTTTGTACTAGAAACATCCGTGACTGAACTAGATTTTTACAAAACAACATCCTTTTGGATTATCAGTATTGGTCTTTAGTGTTTATTGGTTTCTTTTAATAATTTCCCAGTAAAATGACAAGCTCAATTGTCAGCTTATGTTTTGAATAAAAGAATTTGATCGCTAAGTACATGATATTTAGAAGAAGAAATATCTTAAAATTAACAAAAATACAAATGCTAGAGTAAGATTTGTGTATTACCAAACATATTAAAATAGTTACTTTTTTATGTAAGAGAAAAATAAATAGAAATTTTGTAACTAAAGTTATAGGCTTCCTTAACCGTATGTTGAAAAAGAGTATCCTAAACAACAAGTTTATGCTTATGACAATCATTTTTTATATTTACAATTAACATTAGTCAATGGGATAAGGTTTATAAATTGTTAAAAAAGGGTATCCTAAAGAACAATTTTACTTACTTTTATAGCTTATTTATTATATACCGATTTTATAGCAGTTTAATACTGGTTGAACTTTTAAACCATATACTTTTCTTTTGATCGGTTTGATATCCGGTCTAGTTTTTAAAATATTAAACAAAACAATACTCAATATTCTATGAATACATTTCCCTAAAACACTTAATATTAGAAAATATTTAGTGATTTTATTTTATAAAACTACCATAGGAAGTTTTCTTTATACATGAAAACTTATGGTTTTTTTTACATTAAAGATAGAACATAAATTATGAAATTTTGTAAATGTTCTACAGCTAAATGGATATTAAAAAAATTTCTAATTAGTAATGATGCTTGATAGTTGACTCTTTTTGAATTCTTTATGTATTGCTCCTCATCAAATATATTTATTTCGTAAAAGTAACAATGGTATTTTATTTCATGAAAGAGCTGCACCGCCTGCACGTCGATCTCTTGGATCGTATATTCTTTTTATTAGTTCCTTTTGCATTCGTGGCATTTATAATTTTTGGTGCCATATATTTTGCTATTCTCTTTTTGTTTCTCTTTTTTACTTTTTTGACTTCTATTATTTGAATGTTCCATTTATTTTGTGTTCCTTTTATTTACTTTGAAGATTGCTTAAAAGAGAAGGAGGAAACCCACATCTTCCTTTAGAAACGTGATTTGCTTTATCCTTTTTTCAAGAATAATAGAAAATCCAATGTACACATTCTTGAATAGCTTTAGTGATATAATTTACACTTAATATTTTCCATTATATGTGGTTTCGTTTGATACTTGACATGATGAAAATAATAAGGGATAATTAAGTAGACTGAAGTTGATAATTTCTTGATTAAATCTTCTTATTATTAATAATTTTATTTTTTATTAATTAATAAGTTCTTAATTAAATCATTCAAACACGTAAATTTTAATACATAGTGCATTGTTGGTCTCAAGTGCATTATTATTACCAAATGAATAACATGGTGATGTGACATATTTACATGGTATTGTGAAACTTATAATGTCATTTGTGTTTTTATATAATAAAGTGAGATATATATGATTCTGACATCAATTTCATGCAAACGTAGCATGTTACGTTTGCTCTTTAGTTAATAAAGAGTAGTTGATTGAGAAAGTGCAATTTTTAGGAAAACTAAAATATGAATATAAATAAAAAGAATCAATTAAAAATTCGGCTAAATATATTATTATCATTTACTAGACAACATTTCCCCATTTACAATATTTCATAATAAATATAAATTCTTTTTTATTTTATATGACTGTATCCTCTCTTAAAAAATTTAAATGGTATTTTCAATTCGGAGACAAATGAGTTATCTATTGCATAAAAACATTGATAAAAAGAACTCAGTCATATGATATTATTTAATTTTTTATATATTATAAAAGAGATGAATTATATGACTATTATTTACCAGTTTTTAACACATATTAATTATCATCGAATTCACTAATCTCCAGCTACAAAATTTTTTTAGTCCAAATTACCCATGAGGTTGATAACTCCAAAGCTTTTTCCCGAATAAACATATGTTTCAAGAAGTTCAACCATTTTCTAGTCTAACTGGTCAAAGGAGATCAAAATTCAAAGCACGGCACAAGACCTGCGTTCATTAAAGAACAAGTCCTGCATGGACTGAAGAACAAATCCTGCATGAACTGAAGAACAAATCCTGCATGCATTGAAGAACTAGTCCTTCATGCTTTGAGCTGTATACAACGATAACGGCAGTGAAATTCCACCTACTCCTATAACATCGCAAAAAATGTGAGTTAATTCCAAATCTCGTCTCTCCACTCCTATATTCTTCTTTTTGGCTGATAAAATGGAAGAGTCTAATGCAGGCAAACCGTCACAACCACAGCAACCGTCGCCACCACCGAGACGGTCACTTCCCGGCTATATAGTTTGTATGGAGAATCTTTGTATTTGCGATTATGTCTTGGTAATGTATCTTCAAATCTCATTTGAAAACATTTTTTATTGAAAACTGTGGATGTAAAATCTCATATATAATCATGACAGCGTCATTTTCATGCACCAACTTTGCGTATTGAGGGTAAAGAGGTATTCAAACCTGTAAGTTAAATTGGCTGGTGTCCGTCGTCCATCTTCGTTCCTTACCTTATTGTGCTGCACTGTTATATATATATATATATATATATGGAGATTATCATTTTCTTTTCTTCATCTATTCCCTTGTTTTTTCGGTGCAGAAGTACTTGGAGATGTGTTCTCGTTTCTATTATGAGGTAATTACCGTTAGTTTCATTTTCAGTCTCATAGGTACCAGTAAAATTAACTTACGATTTTATCATTGTTACTTGACTAGCCATTAAGAACGATATTCGACAGCGCAATGCAAAGAGGTGGACGTCTGTCTTTAGCGTTTGCAAGATTAGGACACCATGGTTGGTTTAGAATTTCTATGTACTTCAGTAAATATCTTGAGGAGATTAGTCCAAAGGATTTTCAAGAAATTCTGGGTAAATGGTTTCTTTTCTTTAGCTGGTCTTAACTCTTGGTTGGATGGAACTTCATTTCTCACTAATATCCATTTTGTTTAATTCTGAAATATTCTGTTTCATTAATTCTTCTTTCTGCAATAAGCAATGCGTTTGTCTAAGAATTTAAGATAATATACAGGTAAGCTTTTTTTAGAGGGAAGCTATCGTCATCCTGCAAACAAGTTACTTATCTGTTTAAGAATTCCTAACATGGAAGAGGAATTCAATCGAATGCGTACGGAATTTGATTTCCCCATAGTAGGTAAGTCATTGTTTGTGTAATCAAGTATTATTTAACTCCCGTCTCCATTAATGGTTTTTTCATTCAAGTTTTATTTTGTACTTATAAATTGTGTTTTGGGTTTGAGTACAGGATGTGTTTGTGGGGAGTCGAGTGTTACTAACTATGCGAGTTATCGGGAGTATATTGAAGCTGCCGATCGTCCCTTTGCTTTTATGGTATGTTTTGCATCTCCTACAACATTTGTTTTCAATCAACACATCTTATCAACAATAGACTTAAGTCTGGCATTTACTTTTCAAGTAACATTTTTATCCCAAACTAATAGGCAGGTCAATCTAATGATGGAGAGCTGGGAAAACTTATAGATTGCCACGTAAAAGGTATGTGTACTAGTGATTCCATTCTATTAGTTTATTTTATACAAGGCGTTTAGATCAAAATTTCCGAGTTATTTCTCTGTAGAGAATTCATTCATTTGAAGACTAATTGTTTTTAAGTTTGTTCAATACAGTGATTTTTTTTTTAATTGTTTGCAGTTTCAAACAATATCGAGTTGCCTCCAAAAATGGTGGAGATCATGTTGTCTGAATTAGCAAGCAAACATAGGATTGAGTAGAACTGTAGTGTTATTGGCTTATTACTAGACGTTGGATATGTTCTCATATCATCTGTGGTTTACGAGTTTTTCATTAGCTTGTGCTTTTGGTATTATATAGAGCTGGATTTAGTTAGTTTTTTCTTTTTCGATCGGCCAACTTCAGGTCTGACTCTTTCAACAGTCCTATGTAGTGAGACGACGAGCCTTTAAAAGTTTTAATTTCTCATAACTTGTTTGTATTGAATTTTCTGACTAAGTTATAGCTTTAAAGTAATTATAATTCTTGGCATTTTACAAGTTAGATGGCAAAGTTAAACACATTGAATGCTTTAAAAATGTTGGAATTCAAATTGAATGTTTCAAAATGTTAAGGTTCAAGTTATTTTTTGATGTAAACGTTGAAGTTCAAAATATAGTTTTAATCTATAATTATCTTAATGTGGAAGTTACTATATTTCTCACATATTCTCACGATCACATATTGTATAATTCATGATTTGGTTTTTCATTATTCATGCCCTTGGATTTATTAACAAATATCTAAAAATTTTCATCAAAAGCTTATAGTTCAATTTGGCAAAGCTTGATAATAAAGCTAATATTGTCCTTAATAAAGTTTAATTTATAAAACTTAGATTTGTAAAGTAAGTTTACTTTTATAGGAATCAAGATTAATAAAGCTTAAACCTTTAGTCCAACTTTAATATAAAAAAATTGAATTCAACTCGAATTCAATATAATTTTAATGAATGAAAGTAATAAAGTTGAATTTGATTTATTTCATTTCTATGCTTATGTTTCAAAAGTTTATGGACTAAAACTTTTTATGCATATTATATTTTGTTATGTATCAAAGAAAATGAAGATGGTAAATTAAGAAACAATTTTTATATGTATATATGGTTGAGCAACATTAATCTTAAATCTTATAAAAAATGTAGTTAAAAAAATTTCAGATGGCCTTGAAATTAATTAAGTTTATTTTTATAAGTTTGATACTAGTTAAGAATTTTCTTGTTCTACTTATTGTTAATCATAGTTTTAAAAAAGTACGTTGTCTAATATATCTTAATTTTTGAAATATTATTCTCATTCATGTGGAAATTTTAGAAAATTTTTAAGAAATTGGATTGTGCTTTCTATCTTTTCTATTTTTAGTTTTTAGAGAAATTAGATACGGGATAGTGAAAGAAAAAATGAAAAGGAAATAGAGTGACAGTCTTGGACAAATTGGAATCATTGACCTTGGCTTCCTAATTTTGACATTCTTTTATTTTTATATTACACGCCTAATGTTTTAAATCACCATCCAAATTAGTTTTGATAATAACATATGATTTTAATGATGATCATGTTAATAATATTAGTTTATACTCTATAGTCAATCGATTAGTTATAATTTAGTAACATAATTATTTAAAGATATTATTTATCTTATAAATATTTACATGTATATGATAAGGCTAATGGGATAAATACAATAATAACAATAATAATATCCTAGTAGAAGTGCCATTGAACCCGAAGTTTGGGAAGATCCATAAGTACGCAAGTCTTAGAATAAAGAATAGAAATAGTTTAAGAATAATACATAAATATTATATTATTTCTATTCGTTGTTCTATTAAGTCTAGATTTGATAGAGTATAAAAAGATTAAGACATATTATGTTTCTTCCTTATAAAACAAGTAGTCGATATATCTTATATACTAACATATGGAGATATTTAAACAAACTTGTAGATGATCATTAGAGAACAAGCTCATTAAACTGATTCCATATGAGAAATCTATTTAGAATACAAATTGTATTTATAAAAATTTTCATTATGATGATTGTATAAGTAATCTTTGAACTCGAATTTTACAAAGTATCTTATAGAAGAATTGTTATATTTTGACACTACTTATGACTTATCTTAATCAAGGATAACTCAACAAATAGTTATTAGATAGTATGAACTATATATAAGTAGTTGAATAATTAATATATGATTCATCACCCTAGAATGATTAAGGAGAATATTTTGTTATTCTTATCATTAATAGAGGACCCATATAGAGTAAAATTAATTACATACTCTCGATGAAATAATTGAATTACATAGAAAAGTTATCCACGAAAAGGTTAGTAAAAATTACTTTGAAATTTCTAATATTTAAGTGGTCAATGATATATTGCTAGAAGTTAATCTTGATCTATAAATATAAATTATTTAATTAGAGAACTAAAGATAAATTAAATGAGTTTACTTTATCTAATCATAGATATGACTTAGAGGTATAATTTAAACCTATTATCAACATATTTATAAACCTAATAGATCACACACAAAAAACAGTTAAAGATAGAAAAAAGTATAGTAATCAAGTTGGTCTTGAATGTAAAGTTTGAGAAATTTTAAGATTAAATATAAAATATTTAATAAAGAAAGACCGATATGAGAAGTTGGATCTTGTTTGGTCCCTTTAGTATTTAATTAGAATTGACTATAATTCTAATTAAAGTTTAATTAAAATATATTAGAACTTCATTTTAGTTAAATTACTAAAAGATCAAAACACTTTATAAATAGGTTAAAATTTTTAAGGAGATAACACTTTTTGTTTACCCTTTTTACACTATTTACAAAGTTCTTTCAACACATTTATGTGGATATTATTAGAGACTAAACCTATATAAGGCCACAATGGTTGCACTGAACTAATTTTAGGAATGGTTGAGGAAAACTTGAAAAAAAGAGTCAAGCTATATAATAAGATATGGATTTATGATTTATTTTTTATTGTATTTATACATTAATCATTTTATATAATTTAAGTGATTTTAAATTCCCGAAAATATTTAAAAAAGATTTTGTGGATGTTTCGTTATGTGCAAGATTGGAACCGGTTCCAATTTTTTTAACAAATGCAAGGTTATTATTTTAGCCTCATCAGCTAGCTTGCTGCTAATGGTTAGTAGGCAAGGTTTATCCCATGGCCACGGTTTCCACAGGCTATCAAGTTCTCTCATAGGGGGATATATAGATTTAATGACTCTCTATTAATTATTATTAACTTTTCAGTTATAGAATTAGACACTTTATTTTTATTGGTAAGACTCCATTTTTCCTATAGTTTCTAATATTAGGAACGAAAGAGTAAAACGAAAGAAGACAACTTTAATGGACTTCTCATGAAAAAGGGTTTAATTTGGAAACACGGGATGGCAACTTGATCAGGGAAAGCGATGAGGATAAGTGATTTGCTCTGAGAATTTATGGCAAAAATTCAGCACAAAACATATTGTAGACTGAAGATGCAATGATATTGAACTCCCTAGTATTCCACTACCACCTATCAAAAACTATATTTGTGCTTGAGAATGCATCATTAGCTTCATCTTAATGATGGGAGAGTAATTCTCTGCATTAAGGAGAGAAGTTTTTCTTTTCCTACTCCCATGGTATTTTCTATTTTCTAGACTATGCATTCTGCATGTTTTAGTTAATTTTGTTTTTGAGCTGAGTTATTGCTTAAGTTCATTATAAAAGCTAAGGCCAACCACGTAAAACTTTCAATTCTGTATCAAAATTTTGAATATTTTTTGGACACTGAATTTGTTTATATCAATAATTATTTACTTGAAATGAAATGAATCAATGTGCTTATACAGTTAAATATACTCAAGTATACCTCTACAAGCAGCAATGTGCTTATCATGCAATAGCATGACAAGTTTCCGAATAACCTCTGCTTGGCCTCTATGAAATGAGTGGAACTGCTTCAGACAAGGTTCAATGATCTTTGGTATTAAGAAAGAGCTATGGATGCAGCTTCAAGTTCGTTGCTTTATATCTCCCTGGTTAAAACCTAAAGCTTTTTATTTCATTTTGAAGCTCGAGGCCATAATAATGGATTCTTTGTGTACTCCCGATTTAGGGATTACTTTTTGTTGGTTTTTAATGTGGGAACAATTTTTAATTAAATTTAAAACCATTTGCAACACAACATTTTATAGTGATATCTAATGCAAATTTCTGAAGACTAATGACCACAACCCTTTTACCTTTGATGAAACTATTAGCTATTTCTTATTCCATCGCAACATAGTCCTTAAAATGTATTACCTCTCCATAGAAAGCCTCAGGACCATTATTAAGAGGAAAGTTTGGAATGTTGGGGATATCGTTGAACCTTCCTAAACAAAGAATTATGAAGTCCTCTTTGTAAACCTTTTGTTTTTCCTTGCATGAACCCAAAAATATCCAAGTTAGATCATTATTTCCTTATGATGCTTTTATATATTTGGGTGGCAAACTTCAAACATGAAATATTATTGATATTCTTGTCTATGATGCTTTACACATACATATACATGTACCTCTTTAATTCACTATAAGAGAACACGGTTTTGGCAACGACAAATTTTTTCACTAAAGGACAATATATATCATAAAAAATTTCTACAACGGTAAATAATTGTCAAACAAATGGTTGCAAAACCCGATAGGAAATAATTACCTGCAACATTCTCTTCAAATCATTGCTTAAATGATTTTACTATGATCACGCATCCATCACAACAAGAAATAGGTGAGGAGGAATAAAATTGTTGCAAATGACATATTAAGACGTTTTATTTTTATAGCTAAATGTAATTAGCTTTATTAGCTTAGGCATAGGTAATAATTTTTGTTAAGTCCAAATGACTTTATTTAGAAATGATTTTGATGTATAACAAAGAGAGTAAATAAAAAGAAAAACAAAACAGACGAAGTCAGATGAAGTCAGACATAGACGAAAAACAAAACAGACGAAGTCAGACACAGACGAAATCAAAACAGACGAAGTCAAGACAGACGAAGACAAGACGGAATATGAAAAGCAGATGAAGCAAAGCAGACGCAGACAGAATATGAAAAGCAGACGCAGACGCTAAGCAAAGCAGATGCAGACGCTAAGAAATACAGACGAAGCGACGCAGACGCAGACGCTAAGAAAAAACAGACGAAGATGCGTATAGAAAAACAGACGCAGAAGAAGATTTAAGAAGCAGACGCAAGAGTCAGTTTGAGTTAGTTACAGGACTCAACTGATTAACCGTTTCTTTA
>JANITW010000001.1:20859570-20872856 GCA_027564335.1 Erythroxylum williamsii | reverse complement strand
AAAACATTATTATTAAGCTAATCAATTAATTGCCAAAATTATTACTATTTTTATTTTATTTTTTAGAATTAATAAATAATTATTAATCTTAATCTAATTAAAAATAATAAATACTATTAGAATTGATTTATATTTTAGGACTCTTTTAAATTCAAATTTGGTTAAAGGTAAAAATACAAATACAAATAAATATTAAGTGTGGGATAATTTCAAATTGAAATATTTTTTTTGAGAAAAGAAATAGAATTAATTAATAAAGAAAAGGCAAGCTTAAAAACAAGAGGGAGTACCCCTATCTAAATTATATTTGAAAGCAATGGATTAAGAACAAGAAAAATAAGGTGAAAATAAATGCAAAAAAGTTTGCACTAAAGATTTAGTGAAAAGTGTATGCTTGAACTACAAGTCAAGTGTAGGTTCTTCATCAAAATGAGTTCCTGGACTTCATGATGATCATTGATACCAAAGCTTCCTTGGAAGAAGATTTACTAGCAAAACATCTCAGGTTGTGTTCTCTTCAAAGTGTGTAGATACAATATCCCAGTGCAAGATTATGAATATGAAGATATGATTTTGAGTAGGCAGTTTGAGTTAAGATTCTATATGTAATGTCTATTAGAGAGTCCCCCATATTAGACCATGAACACTTAGCTGTAACTTAATTCCAAATGTAGTTGTTGAAGGGACATTCGAATGGAAGATGGTTCTGTGGATCATCATACAATGAGCACAATGAGCAAGATTTATCAACTTGTAAGTAAGACATTTTGTTAGTGTTGGTTAGCTTGTTATATATTGCCAACTAGAAAGTAAAAGAAATTCTTAAAACTTACTCCATATCGTCTTGACCAGGGAACATTGTTGCCTTGTCTATATAATTAATTAACTATAGTTTTATTGGTAAGGTTACTGATTGGTATATCCTTCTAGAAAAAGATGTCAGATGAGTGTATATTAAGGGGTATCCAAGTTCTAGATGCGCAAACAACGTGGGAAGTTCCAGGAATTACCATTAATGAATAAACAAAGCTTCGTGTGCCAAGAGCATATGAAGAAATAAACAAATGTTGAAGAGAGTGTATTAGTGGACCAAGGCTTGACCAATTATCATACTAAAATGAGACCAATATACCATTTCCTATCTTACAGAAGACCTCCTGTTGGAGTGTATCTCTTAGTTTCAAAAGTTGAGTGAGGAAGGGGGTGTGAGACCTTTGGCTTGATATCCCGTATGCAATTTCCTTTAAGGAAGTAACAATGTAAACATTTAATCCAAAGAGTGTTTTTTCCCTCCAAAATCCACCAGAACCTCTTCAGAATCAAAATGTGGTTTGTGGTTTTGATGAATAAAATGTTGAAACCACCTTCTTCTTTCAGATAACAAAGGTTAGACCAACTAACCTTAGCTACTCCAGGGTAACCATTTAAATGGGTCCATAAAAAGGATCTTAGAATAGCACCAGGATGTACAAAGATCTAAAGGAGCATTTTTGGTGGAAAGGCATGAAGAAAGATGTGGCAGATTATGCAAGTAAGTGTTTAGTGTGTCAGCAAGTCAAGGCTGAACACCAGGCACCTTCAGGCAAGTTAAGGCCATTGTCCATTCCTGAGTGGAAGTGGCAAAGGGTGACTATGGACTTTTTGTTGGGGTTGCCTAAGACCAGTAAGAAGCATGATGCCATATGGGTCATTGTGGATAGATTGACAAAATCAGCCCATTTTTTGGCAATCAAACAGACTGATTCTTTACGTGTGTTAGCTAATAAGTACATTGATGAGATTGTGAGGCTGTATGGGATTCTAGATTCTATAGTTTCTGACAAGGATCCTCATTTCACTTTGAGATTTTGGGGAAGCTTGCAGGAAGCTTTAAGAATCAGACTGAATTTTAGCACTGCCTTTCATCCTCAGATAGATGGACAATCTGAGAGGACCATTCGGACCCTTGAGGGAATGCTCAAGGCATGTGAGATGGATTTTAGAAAATCTTAGGATGAATATTTTCCATTGATCGAATTGGCTTACAATAATTCGTATCATTCAAGCATTCAAATGGCTCCTTATGAAGCACTGTATGGGAGGAGATGTAGAACTCCAGTATGCTGGGATGAAGAAGGAAAAAGGAAACTTTTGGGACCAGAGTTAATTCAGATGACAATTGACAAGGTCAAATTAGTTAAGCAAAGGCTTAAAGTAACTCAGCACAGGATGAAAAGTTATGCAGATGCTCACTGAAAGGAAATGGAGTATGAAGTTGGCAAAAAAGTCTTCCTTAAGGCATCTCCTTGGAAAGGAATTATGAGATTTGGCAAGAAGGCTAAGTTGAGTTCAAGATATGTGGGACCTTATGAGATTCTTGAGAGAGTTGACCCGTTAGCTTACAAGTTAGCACTGCCACCTGAGTTATCACAGATATATGATGTTTTTCATGTCTCCATGCTGAGGAGGTATAGATCGGATCCTTCTCATATCATTCAGACCCCTGAGATTCAGTTAAGAGATGATCTGAGTTATGAGAAGATTCTAGTGGAGATTTTGGACACCAAGAAGAAAGTCCTCAGAAACAAGACAGATCAACTAGTCAAAGTCCTATGGAGGAACCATTCGGCGGAAGAGGCCACGTGGGAGCCATTGGAAGCTATGAAAGAAAAGTATCCGCATCTCTTTAATGACTCAGGCAAGAATTTTGAGGACGAAATTCTTTTAAGAGGGGGAGAAATGTTGGCCCCAAATTCTTTCTTATTGAATAAGCATGATTACATTTTATTTTTGAGGTTTTGTTTGATAAATTGCTTTTGGTTAGAGTTTAATTAACATATAAATGGCTAGAAGATTTAATGCTTAGATTGATGGAAATTTGAAATATTAAATGGAGAAATTAAGATAAAGTTAGAGTATAGTGGTGTAAGTTAAATGGAAGGAATAAGAATGTATAAGGACAAAATGGGAAGATCACTTTAGTTAAAAAGGTATAAGGCTTACAAGGAGGGGTATTTTGGTCTTTTAAGCTTCATTAAAAGAAAGAAAGAAACAAAAGCATTTTTGTGTCTTGTTTTGGAGAGAAGGAACGAAATTTGTGAAGAAAAGGAGAGGTGAGTTTTGGTTGAGAGGGAAAGAAGTGAAGAAGAAGAAGAACTCAGGGTTTTACCTTTCTTTGCTTTAGAAGAGGGATTTTAAGGGTTTTTCAATAAGGAAAAAGAAAGAGGAAGACTTGATCTTCCATTTGAGCCAAAGAAAAAAAATCGTGGGTGGAGATTCAAGGTTAGTTGTTTAAAAATCTTTTGAAATTTTGAAGGAGTTTTGGTTCAAATGGCTTAGGAAAAGTATGGGTAGGAGTATTCTAGGATAAATTTCATGCCTTTGTTTCCTTAGGTTTTCTAATTTTAAGATCTCTTTTGATTTGGGTTTTTGTGATTGTGAAGAAGATCAAGGGAGGCAAGAGGAGCTAGAGGAAAGGCATCTTGAGCAAGTCAAAAGCGAGGGATTTTAAGGTGGGTAACATCTTTATAATTGAGAAAATGAGCTAGTAAACTTGTATGGAATTAAATGCTTTCCAACAATTTTGAAAATGTGTATTTATTACACTTTAGAATGATTTGAGAATATGAAATGTGTCTTTTTCTTGTGAATGAATTGTGAGAATGTTTTCATATTGTGATGATGATTGCAAAAGAATGTGACTTTTGGAAAGAATGCAATGGTTATAAAATTGCTTTCAGAAATGTGACATTTTGGCCAATATGCTTGAAAAATGTGAAATGTATGCTTCTATGGGTTTGTGGTGGTCCCTTAAGTGAGTCAAGTTCACTTGTCTATAGGCTTCTCCCGCCTACCTGCTAGTGGCATAGAGCTCCTCACGGACTCCCTTATGTTCACGGCTGCACATGACTACTACGTGGAAATATGTAGTACGTTCTGTTTTGGATCCACCCGAACCATTTCTGATGTGTTTATATGACTATGTTTTGAAATCATTTTGATGTATTCGTTGTGTTGATTTGTAAATGACTTGATAAGTTGTAAATTTTGGATCACATTGTGGCATGGTTGTCAATGTAGATTTTGCACTGGAATTAAATGATTCAAGAATTTTTGCTTGTTTCTTAGTTATAAGAATGTTACTTATGAGCCGTTGAGTTCACCCCCTTCTTTTCTCCCATCCACAGGTGATAAGCAAGAAAATGAGTGGCCGAACCGAGGTCAAGGCATCACTCCCGCTTTTATTTTTATTTTAAAGCTATATTTTGTAAACAAAGCTTTAGTTGCATTTTTTGAGCAAAATTGTTGTTCATGTGGTTTATTTTCTTTGTAATTTGAATTTCTGAGACTTTAATGTAATGGGGCTAGAAATGCCTACTAAAGCTTTGTAAGAACTCATATTTTGATATTATTGAAAGATATTCAAGTTTGAATGTGTTTTACCGATGCATGTTCCAAAGGTTGCTTTGCATTGTTTTTGAAAATGTCCATAAAGATAGGTTTGTGTATGCTATACTTTGAGGCAAATTCTGGACTGATATGGATTGAATTGAATCAAGTAGGCTTCTTAAAAGTATAGAGGAATTTCATAGCTTTCTAGCGATGTATAATATGCTATTTTTGGATGTGGGAGTTGAAAGATGTGAATTGTTGAAGTTGGGTGCAGGTGCTGTTAAGAATGGCAAATTTCGGGATAGAAATTTTGAGTGAATTTTTGACCCTCATAGAGTTAGAATTTTTGGACAATGGAGTGGAAAGTTATGATGTTTAGAAGTTATGTTGCTATTTAGGATGACATTTTTCTGACAGCCACTTTGGGGTGGATTTGGACTCCTTTAGAGGCCGATTTGGTTTTTAAATCCTTCATGGAAATTGTAGAACTTCCTTTTATCTTTCCATGGATACCGAATTTGCAAATTTTGAAGTTCTAAGTCAAAAGTTATGAATTTTGAAAGTTAGGCTGTTTGAGAAAAAAAAGACCAAGAGACTGGCGACGCACCCACCTTCACTCGCTCTAGCGAGGGTGATCGCGAGGGCGACCGAGTCGCCATGCGACGCCGTCGCAGCCCTTTTTTCCTACCCTTAACCCGACCTCTTTCTACTCTTTTGCTTATAACTTTTTTATCTTAGCTCCGATTGACCCGATTTTTAAAGCATTGGATTCCTAAGACTTTCCTCTACCTCTCCAATAAAATTTTGTAGGTTTTGATGTTAATTTGAAAAAGATGAATTGAATCAAAGTGAGAGGATTGGTTAAAAAAAGTCTAAACATGCTTCCGTATTGTGGTGATATCTCGACCTGTAGAGGTCCGATTGAGGTGATTCTTGTTTCAAAATAAACTAGAGACATGGAATTACATCTTTTATGAAGGAATCAATTTTCAATTTAGGACTCAAGACTTTTAATTTTTCAAATCTGTTTGGAAGTATGTATTTGGGTATTTTTTTGAGGTTTTGCTTGGTGTGGAATTCCTCCCTTGTGGGATACGTATTCAGATGTCACGTAAGACGTCGAGCATGTGACCCACAGGGGTAGGGTTCCAACACTTATGGTATCAAAGCAACTAGGTTTAGGTCCAGGTGTAGGATCAAGCTTAGGGGTTTCCGAAGCACGAAATGGGTAGGTTAAGTTATGAAATGTACATGAATTGTTTTAAAATGAACTACTTGCATTGTTTTAAATTGTTTCACATTCTTTGAAATTGCTTTATAACTGTTTTATATGATTTGGACCATTTTGTATACTTTGACATTTTTTTTTCATGAACTAAAGATTTTTCAATGGTTTTATATTAAAGGAGTGACTATGCTACCTCGGAACAGAACTCGAGGAGCTTTGCCTCATTCTAACTCTCGTCAGGGGAGCACGAATGAGTCACATGTCCCACAAGATGCGGGGACACACCTTGGTCCTGATTCGGAGGCACCTAGTGTGCAACATAAGGTGCCGCCTCCTCCTCCTCCTATGCCTACTATGGACCCGCAGTTCTTTCAAGCCTTTGACCAGGCCTTTACTTATGCCATGGGCCAAGGGTCACAAGCTCTAGTGCCAGCTCCAGTGGTTAGGGGCGGGCAGTATAATAAGCTTCGCAAGTATGAAGCGGTGTATTTTAGCGAAACCACCAGTCTAGAGAGGCTGAAGCATGGCTTAAGAGGACAGAGAGGGTCCTAGTGCAGATGAAAAGTACTAATGAAGAGAAGCTAGATTATGTAGTTAGCTTACTACAGGGGGATGCGTTCCACTAATGGGAATCGATGCCCCATAGTCAGGCTGTGCCTCCAGTGCTGACATGGAGAGATTTAGGGGATGTGTTTAGGAAGAAGTACCTCTCCCGAGTGTATATCCAAGAGAAGGCCAGGGAGTTCTTGAATCTCACACAAAGGGATATGAGAGTGAGCGAGTATGAGCTAAAGTTCACCCAATTTTCCAGGTATGCAGCTAGCATTGTGGCAAATGAAGAAGACAAGTGCTACAAGTTTGAGGGAGGTCTCCATCTGGGGTTTAGGGAGAAGGTGCTTATTCACAACTTCTTTGACTACCAGCAGTTGGTAGATGCTACACTTTAGGCTGAAAAGCTGAAGAATATCAAGCAAGAGGTGAGTAGGAAGAGGAAGAATAGAGAGCAGTCTTTCAAAAAAGGGGCGAGTGCTCTGATAGCTGACAAGGGTGAGAAGAGCTCCTGTACTCAGAGTCAGGTTGGCAATAGCACCCCTAATAAGAGCAAGCAATCAAGGGCAGTGTTAGTGCAGGCCTCCTCAGTGGGAGGAAATAGTAGAGCAGAGAGGAGTAAAAACTTGAACCCCCAATGTGAGCATTGTAGGAAGCTACACAGGGGTGAGTGCTACAAATTGTTGGGAGCATGTTTTCAATGTGGAGAAAAGGGGCATATGATCAAGGACTGTCCTCAAATGTCTAGAGAGGAAGGGTCAAAGCTTCAAGCCCCAAAAAGAGCAGAAACAGTGAGAACCAAGCCAGCTGCTAGGGTAGGTAGCTCTGGATCTGTAAAGAAGGCTATTCCTTTGGGAAGACCGAGGGGCCAAGCACAGGCAAAAGAGTTCGACATGAAAAGGGAGGAAGTTGCAGCCGCACCTGAAGTTGTCACATGTATGGCTCAGTTATTTAATTCTAAAGCTTATGTTTTAATTGATTCTAGTTCCACCCATTCTTTTTTTCTGCAAGCATGGCATTACCTGGTGTGAATTTGGTGCTTTTGGATAACTTTTTGATTGTTAGTACTTCTTTAGGGAGGAATGTGATAGTAAGTCAAGTATTTAGAGACTGTGAGCTCTTTATTGATGGATCTAGACTGGTAGTGGACTTGCTACCTCTAGACCTAAAGGGGTTAGATGTCATTGTGGGAATGGATGTTATGGAGAAGTTTCGAGCGAAGTTAGATTGTGGCCTTAAAGAGGTGGAATTTGATCTAGGCAACGGTAAGAAGGTGATTTTTAGAGGGGACAGAAAAACACCACCGCTAAGAATTATTTCGGCTTTATTAGCTGACAGAATGATGGGAAAGGGGTGTGAAGCCTTCTTGGCGTATATTGTGGACAATAGTGTGAAGGAAAGTAAGTTAGAGGATTTCCTATTGTGAGGAAATTTTTTGATGTGTTTCCAGAGGAATTACCTAGTTTGCCACCAGTGAGGGAGATCGAGTATGCCATTGACTTGATTCCCGGAATAGCCCCTTTTTCTATACCACCATATATAATGGCTCCAGCTGAACTGAAGGAGCTTAAAGAACAGTTGGAAGAGTTATTAGAGAAGGGGTCCATAAGGCCGAGTTCATCACCTTGGGGAACACCGGTCCTATTTGTTAAAAAGAAGGATGGAACCTGGAGGGTGTGTATTGATTATCGAAGACTCAACAAGATGAATGTTAAGAACAAGTATCCCCTGCCCCAGATAGATGATTTGTTTGATCAGCTGCAAGGAGCACGATCTTCTCAAAGATTGATCTTAGGTTTGGCTATCATCAACTCAGAATTAAGGAGTCTGATGTAAGCAAGACAGTCTTCAGAACATGGTATGGGCATTATAAATTTTTAGTTATGCCTTTTGGACTGACCAATGCTCCAGCTTCTTTCATGGATCTTATGAACAGGGTCTTCAAGGAGTATTTGGATCAGTTTGTGATAGTGTTTATCGATGACATTTTGGTATATTCAAAGAATGCAAGAGAGCATGAGGAGCACCTACGGATAGTATTGCAGAGATTGAGGGAGAGGGAGCTTTATGCCAAATTCAACAAATGAGAATTTTGGCTTCATGAAGTGTTATTCCTTGGGCATATAATTTCTGAGAATGGGGTGCGTGTGGATCCAAAGAAAATTGAAGCAGTAGTGAATTGGCATGCCCCGATGATAGTGACAGAAGTGAGGAGTTTTCTGGGTCTAGCGGGTTACTATAGGAGAATTATGGAAGGATTCTCCACGATTGCTGCTCCACTAACTAAGTTGTTAAGAAAGAATCAGAAGTTTGTCTGGAGTGATGAATGTCAGCAAAGGTTTGAGAAGCTCAAGCATAGATTGACAAGTGCTCCAGTTTTGACTTTGCCCACAGGAGAGGAAGGATATACAGTGTTTAGTGATGCTTCAAGAAAGGGGTTGAGTTGTGTACTGATGCAAGGAGACAAGGTAATAACATATGCCTCACGGTAGCTAAAGCCTTATAACTTGAATTATCCGACCCATGATTTGGAATTGGCAGCTGTGATATTTGACTTGAAAATTTGGAGACATTATTTGTATGGGGTTTAGACGAAGATCTTTACTTATCATAAAAGTCTCAAGTACCTATTGAGTCAGAAGGAGCTGAATTTGAGACAAAAGGTGGATTGAATTGCTCAAAGATTATGATTTGTTGATTAAGTACCATCCAGGCAAGGCAAATTTTGTGGCGGATGACTTGAGTAGGAAATCTTCAATAGCTTATGTTCAGACAGTTTATCTACCGCTATTGGAAGAGATGGCTAAGCTTAGAATTAGTTTGAAATAGGAGAAGCCTGATTTTGTTGTTGTTACGTTTAGAGTGAGGCCAATACTCAGAGAAAGGGTTAGGGAGTTACAAACACAGGATATAGAATTGAGCAAGCTCCGAGACGAGATTCAGAAGGGCAAGAAGTTCAAAGTGGTAGTGAGAGATGATGGACTCATGACTGTAAAAAATAGGTTTTGTATCCCAAATGCCAAGGAGGTGAAAGATGAGATATTGGATGAGGCACATAATGCACCTTATGCTATGCACCTAGGTAGAACCAGGATGTACAGAGATCTAAAGGAGAATTTCTAGTGGAAAGGCATGAAGAAAGATGTGGCGGAGTATGCAAATAAGTGTCTAGTGTGTCAGCAAGTCAAGACTGAACACCAGGCACCTTCAGGCAAGTTAAGGCCATTGTCCATTCCTGAGTGGAAGTGGTAAAGGGTGACTAAGGAATTTTTTATGGGGTTGCCTAAGACTAGTAAGAAGCATGATGCCATATGGGTCATTGTGGATAGATTGACGAAGTCAGCCCATTTCTTGGCAATCAAATAGACAGATTCTCTGCAAGTGTTAGCCAAGAAGTACATTGATGAGATCGTGAGACTGTATGGGATTCCAGATTCATAGTTTCTGACAGGGATCCTCGTTTCACTTCGAGATTTTGGGGAAGCTTGTAGGAAGTTTTAGGAACCAGACTGAATTTTAACACTGTTTTTCACCCTCAGACAGATGGACAATTTGAGAGGACCATTGAGACACTTGAGGGAATGCTCAGGACATTTGTGATGAATTTTAGAGGAGCTTGGGATGAACATTTTCCATTGATCGAATTTACTTACAATAATTCGTATCATTCAAGCATTCAGATGGCTCCTTATAAAGCACTGTATGGGAGGAGATGTAGAACTCCAGTATGTTGGGATGAAGAAGGAGAAAGGAAACTTTTGGGACCATAGTTAATTCAGTTGACAATTGACAAGATCAAATTAGTTAAGCAAAGACTTAAAGTAGCTCAGGACAGGATGAAAAGTTATACAGATGCTCATCGAAAGGAAATTGAGTATGAAGTCGGCGAAAAAGTCTTCCTTAAGGCATCTCCTTAGAAAGGAATTATGAGATTTGGCAAGAAGGGTAAATTGAGTCCAAGATATGTGGGACCTTATGATATTCTTGAGAGAGTTGGCCCGTTAGCTTACAAGTTAGCACTGCCACCTGAGTTATCAGAGATACATTATGTTTTTCATGTCTCCATAATGAGGAGGTATAGATCGGATACTTCTCATATCATTCAGACCTCTGAGGTTCAATTGAGAGATGATCTGAGTTATGAGGAGATTCCAATGGAGATTTTGGACACCAAAGAGAAGGTCCTCAGAAACAAGATAGTTCAGCTAGTCAAAGTCCTATGGAAGAACCATTCGGTGGAAGAGGCCACGTGGGAGCCGTTGGAACCTATGAAAGAGAAGGATCCACATCTCTTCAATGACTCAGGTAAGAATTTCGAGGACGAAATTCTTTTAAGAGGGAGAGAAATGTTGGCCCCTAAATTCTTTTCTTATTGAATAAGCATGTTTTCATTTTGTTTTTGAGGTTTTGATTTATTAATTGCTTTTGGTTAGAGTTTAATTAGCATGACAACGATTGGAGGATTTTATTGCTTAGATTGATGGAATTAGAAGTTTTAAATGAAGAAATTAAGATTAAGTTGGAGTATAGTATGGTGTGAGTTTAATTGAAGGAATAAGAATGTATAAGGGCAAAATGGGAAGATCACTTAAGGTTAAAAGGTATAAGGCTTACAAGGAGGGGGTGAATTTTTGACCCTCATAGAGTTAGAAATTATTCTTAGGGTCTTCATGAAAGTTTTAGATTGTCCTTTTAGCTTTCCGTTGATAAAAAGTATGACATTTTTGGATAATGGGTGGAAAGTTATGATGTTTAGAAGTTCTGTTGCTGTATAGGATGACATTTATCTGACAACCACTTTGGGGTAGATTTTGACTCCTTTAAAGGCCGATTTGATTTTTAAGTCCTTTATAGAAATTTTAGAACTTCCTTTTAGCTTTCCATTGATACCAAATTTGTAAATTTTGGAGTTCTAGGTCAAAATTTATGAATTTTGGAAGTTAGTTTGTTGTTGAAAAAAAAGACCAGGAGGTCGCGCATGCGTCGCGAGTGTAACGTCGCGTGTTCATACGCACTCGCGAGGGCAACCAAGTTGCGATCGCAACCACGTCACGAGGGCAACGCGACCCTTTTTTGCTACCCTTAACCCGACCTCTTTCAACTTGGATTCCTAAGACTTTCCTCTACCTCTTCAATAAAATTTTGTAGGTTTTGATGTTAATTTGAAAAATATGGATTGAATCAAAGTGAGAGGATCGGTTAAAAAAAGTCTAAACATGCTTCTGTATTGTGGTGATATCTCGACCTGTAGAGGTCCGATTGAGGTGATTCTTATTTCAAAATAAACTAGAGACATGGAATTACATCTTTTCTGAAGGAATCAATTTTCAATTTAGGACCCAAGACTTTTAATTTTTCAAATCTTTTTGGAAGTATGTGTTTGGGTATTTTGTTGAGGTTTGGCTTGGTGTGGAATTCCTCCCTTGTGGGATGTGCATCCAGATGTCACGTAGGACGTCCGACACGTGACCTGCAGGGGTAGGGTTCCAACAAACATTCCACTGAAACATAACTGAAACATACACCAACATTCCACATAACAAAACTGAATGACACATTAATATTTTGTATAACATAACTCAAACACCAACATTCTGCATTAACGTAACTCAAACACATAACAACATTTTGCATAACGTAAAACACACACCAACATTCCATATAACATAACTAAAATACCAAACAACATCCCACTTAACATAACTCAATAGCATGAATCCACAAAAACATAACTCAAACACATACCAACAGTTTGTATAACATAAAACATACAATAACATTCTGCATAACATTAATCAAACACCAACATTCCACATACGCAAACACCAACAATCCACATAAACATAAGAAAAATGCCAACATTCCGCATAAACATAAGTAAAACATCAATAATATGCATTACCATAACTGAGATATCAATAATTAGAATTAACATAACTTAAACGTCAACCTAGCATTTTAGAGAATATAAACAATTTATTTACCTTCAATCATATCATCAAGATTTTGAAAATCATCATCATTAATTACATTATCATTAGACTCTTCATAATTAATATTTGGTCAAAGTGTCATCATTGTCATTTAACTCATCCTAGGTATAGTCTTCATCTATTCAAATGATAAGATTGGCTTAGACTTGATCCATTTATACTATAATGGGATCAACATCTCTCCTATGGAATAATGATATATCTACATCTTCTATTCGAATAGTTTCATCATTGAACTTTGATTCAATCTCTTGATATACTTCATCTTATTCCTCTATGAATTGAAGGCATGTCGATGTTGAAAATTTTGAACAACCTTCCTATTGCTACCTAATACATTATCGTTAACGTAGTAAACTTGCTTTATTATACCATGTGGTAGTAATATTCCCGTTCACTTTCATATTAGTAAGATTAAATCATTTGAACTTAAATAGAACAAATTTTTTATCCTCAATGTAGTGCAATTCTAATATGATTATTTGAATCAAAAGTAATATAAATACTCCATTTATATATCGACTTTCTTGTAGTTGCTCAAAATATACAAATGGACAATTTCGAATTTGTAAGGCCCCAACATATGTAACATGTCTAGGGTGTATTAAGAAGTGAATATAACGAATTAAGTGCATCTAAGTATAGTAAGAGATGTAATGGTACTTAATGTGAAGGACATGGGTAAATGAGTAATTTGTTCATTTTGACACGAATATTTCATATAGAAATTTCTGATATGGTTGCTTGGATTTATGAATGTGATGTGAGGGGAGTTGGTAGAAGTATTCTAGTTACTTATGGAATTTTGTTACTTAAATTAGATGTGTTTTTACATTGCTCCTGTATGTTAAGACCAAAGTTAGTTGATTTAGGATGTGTACCTCGCTGGATGAATAGGTTTCACTGAATAGACTTTTGTAATTTAGACATATCTTGGCTTGTAGACCTACAAATTGGATAACTCAAATTGATTTTTAAACTAGAGGCATTGTAACATCCCCTCTCCTATGGGAAGGGCATTTTGGTAATTAGGATGGGTTCGGGATATTTAATTATATCTCGGCATGTGCATACAGCATATAGCCTCTATAATTACTGATTGGTTGCACATGCACGTAGTATACATGCATTCATGTCATATTCCG
>JANITW010000001.1:20787259-20798535 GCA_027564335.1 Erythroxylum williamsii | reverse complement strand
GAAAACAATTTATGGCGCACTCAGAATAATTTTTCAAACCCATTAACCACGTTAATCCCAATAAAATTGTCTTAGGCTCGCATACCGGGAATATCATGTATGCATGTACAGTTATTTCATGTGCACAGATTTCGGTGTCTACTAGTACCAGTATGCTTGGACAACACTAAGAAATCCCTATCAATCTCATCCTATGCCAAATTTCCTATTTTACCCTTCTAGTAGGGGGTGGGATGTTACACATAAGGTACATGGTTATTATATGAATAATTGATTTGTGTAAATTCCATGAATTCCTACTTTTTTTTTTAAGAAGCCATGAATTCCTACATATATATATGTTATGAACATGTATGTGAATTGAGAATTTTTTGTTAGGTTTAATGGTATTTTCTTGTATAAGCACATAGATCTTGGACTTTGGGAAAGTCCCAGAATATTTTTTTTTTGTTTTCCACACCGCTTGTATATGATGCACGTACTAGGATTTTTCTATATAATATGCTTTATAGATCCAAAATCTTTATTATTAATGGATTTTAAAAAGTCCTTTAATTTTTGGATTATTCCAACATCCTAGCCCACAATTAACATGCCATTTATGTACAGAAGAATAATGATGAAATTCCCACTTATGAACTTCATAAGATACACATAAGAATCGACATATGTTTGCTTATAACCATTACTTTTCATAAAGGAATTGAAATTTAAATACTACTATCTTGGTGCCTATTTTTACATATATAAACTTTTCTTTCTCTTGCAAACTAGATACTCGTGGCCTTTAACCTTGAATCCATGTGGTTGCTCTACGTATATCTCCTGTTTTAAATCTCCATATAAGAAAGACGTCTTAACATCTAATTTCTTGAGTTTAAGATTCAATCTGGCAGTCAAAACCAAAACAGTTTGTATTAAGATCATCTTGATCACTGGTGAGAAGATTTCATCAAAGTCTATGTCATTATTTTGGATGAATCCTAACTCCACTATTATTTCCTTATGCTTCACTAACTTGTCACAATCTTTCTTTATCTTAAATACCCATTTATTTTTCAATATCTTCTTTCCTTTTAGAATCTTCGCTATCTCATATGTTTCATTCTTCTTCAAAGAACTCATCTCCTCCTACATCGTTGCGATCCAAAGACCTTTGTCTTTGCTATTAAAAAGCGAGAATCAAAAGATAATGACATGAATACCAAATTTATATGAAAAACCCTCTATAGTAAATGGAAAAACTATGAGCCAAACTTATAAGCAAATATACTAAATTTAACTAAGAATTTACAAGAGTTTAAATGCCAAGTTATTCGTCCTTGCTCAAAACTATATCACACCACAGCTACAAGTTGTTCCACCAAGTTTTAAGATTGGATAAACAACTTAATATAGCAACTCAACACTCTTCTTAAACTAACGCCCAAAACATTCTCTCTATAAACAACTTGTTGCTATAAATTATCAACAAAAGAATGAGGAACTTTCTCTTCTCACTCTCACTTGGTTTTTCTTCACTTTTCGTTGTTCTATCCGCTCATACTTAAAACATATAACTTTTGTCTCTTTTACATCATACACGACTAGATAAGTGACGTGTCCCTTCCAACTTCGAAGAGATCATAGATGTACATGGTTATATAAGGACACATGGTCATCACACATAATTGTATATGCCATGAATAGAGCATGTACTCGATCTTGTATGTCTTTAACTCTTCACATCTTTATGCATACGTTTCTAGTGACTTATACAGTCAATCCACATAGTCGTTTGAGTAAAGGAAACGATTGTATAACACCCTACACGGCTGTGTCTCTCAGAAAATACTTCACTTCAACCATTATCAAACTTGTCTTCACTAGTTCATCGTTCCTATAATACATAAGAGTGATTATGATTATTGAAAGCTCATGATTTTCTTAAAATAGAGCTGGACACTTGATCAGTGTGAGTGTTTCAATCCACATATTGTCATATTGTACGTATTGCATTGGTGTCTTATGCTATGCCATATAACAACAAACATTGTTATTTCTTTGGTTTTTGTTAAGTTTTTTAATGAATATAAATAGTGGATAGTCGGTGTGTTACAACACTAAAATTATAGTGATGATTGATAATATTTAAATTTGAGGGCTTGAATTAAAAAAAAAGGCTTTTGTAGGTCTTATAAATTTAACTCAAAAACCATTGGTGCTTTTTGAGACCTTCACGAATTCAATTTCCACTAAAATTTCTTCTCGTTTTGGATTGCCTATCTTATGAATTATGTAATAGTATTTGCATTGCGACTTGTATGTTCTTTTCCTAGAAAGAACAAAACTAGTAGCTTGAATTGTTTGATGGATATGAAAGAAAACACAATGGGAAGATTAAAAATATAATTGGAGGGTGCTAGCTCTGGTTTTTATTTTATGAAAGAACCACAGTAGATGCAGCTATCACAAGTGAATAAACTTGAAACCGAAATTGTTTACAATACTGTATATTACTTTTCTACACCAAATTGTATACTTTGAACGACACTATTTTATCTTTGTATCATCTATTTACAGTTTAGGTTGTTGTCTTATTTTAAAATTTTACTTTAATCATTCAATAGATGCTCTAATATAATTCAAATAATTTTTTAAAAACAAAACGAATAAAAGAAGAATTCATCTAAAAATATCTTTCATACTCATTTAAAGACTTTTTACCATATTTAAATTATAGTTAATATTTTTAAAAAAGCTCCATTTAATCTTTTAATTTTATTAAAATTTAGTTTAGAAATTTAAATTTTATTTTTAACAATTAATTGTAATTAGATAATACTCTTAATGTATAGCATGCCTTTCATCGTAATTAAAAAATCAAAAGATATATAAAAAGTAATTGATAAAAATTTGTAATGTTAATATTTTATTAAAAGTTGAAGCTTTACGTAGTTTTATAAAAGAGTCTATTTCACCGCGGACCTGTCACCACACCACTATCAAATGGTAGTAATTTCCAACCAAAGACAAAGTCGAGCAAATACTACTAAATACTCAAAAAGTCGACTCCCATAATCCCATTACCTAATACTTGCGTCAGCTCCAGCTCTTAATGGGCTATCATAATACGTAAGCGTGCCCTCCTTACCAACCCTGTGGGGACGCTCCATTCACGAATCACTATATCGATCTTCTACGTGGCGCGTCCCAACAACCCCCCACCAAACATCATCCTGTTATTTGTTTACGGGGGAGGGGACGCCAACCATCTTGTCAGAGTTGGTGATCAGTTGAATTTGCATTAGGACACGGCCGCGTCCCCATCTCACCAACCGCCCACCACTTGCTGTTCTCACATCTCACTACTCACCCTTTATTTGTACTCAACTTTCCCCCTTTGTGTTTTCTTAATTAGTAAAAGAAAATATGTCTCATACGTTATAATACAATTGGCCTTACTCTTGTAATTATCAATATGTAATTCTGAAAATTAAAGCCGATGTAATTAGGTACGTGGAGATGACGAGATTGATAAATAGGGGCTGAGTTTGAATAATTTCGATTAGTTAAGAAAGCAATAAGACTTGGGGGCATTCCTTAGGTTAATCTATCGGCTTTGTTTATTCTAATTTTGTCTTTTAGGGAGTACCCAAGGTGTTTTTGCTTTAATCTATTCATTTAGTATTTTATATCGACAGTGCCTCCGTATACATAAACAAAGTTATTGAAACCATCTAAGTGGAGGCATTATAAAATACTAAATGAATATATTAAAGCAAATATACAAATATACGCAATCAAAAGGTGAGGTTATTATAGAAAAAAGAAGATTGTTTTCAATTATAAAACAAAACTCTAGGTCATCCTTTGCTATAGTCAACAGTGGTGGTCTAGTTTTACCAACAAAAAAAAAAACACAGGCGGGGCGTAAAATAATTAGAACACAAATCGACTGCGAATCTATTGCCCAAAAATGTAAGTGCAGAATTATTTGATTTGGTCAACTTCGAGGATAGCACTTCACTTCCCAGGTTTGTCATGAAAAGGAGAAAGCGTTGAGACTTGAGACCCTAAACTAAAAATGAATAACATTCAAATAGTATAATCAACCATAAACTAAAAATAGATAACATTCAAATACTGAATATATTGTCATGGGAGATTACTTGCAAATAAAACTTGATTTAACAATAAACTAGTCTATTAATTCGTTAAAAGTATATATATTTTATTTAAATGAAGAAGTTAGGATGAATTTTATTAAAAAAAATGTAACTTTGAATTTAAGCTTCTCCAAAATTTGAGGCGAACTAAAACTTTTGACTCCATTTCATTGTTCTGAATAAACGTAACAGAACATTATAACTCTATTTGACAATAGCAGTATTGGTAGTCAAGCAAATTTGTCGCAAACAATATCATTTACTTGCTTTTTTCTGTACGTTATGTTGGTTGGCAAAAAGGATAAAATATGGGAATATGAATTGTTTTAAAACACAAAATATATGATATATACACGTCCTGAATTGATAACCCCATCTTTTTGCTATTTAATTATGGCCATCGGTAGTCCTCGTGATACAAAAAAAATCTCAATCAATTAAATTTTGAAATTTTCAATTTTAGATATCTAACTATAGGTAAAGGAAAGCAATTACTTTCTTGTTCTTTAGGTGATCCAAATAATTAAAAAGCAAGTTTAAACTTTTCTTAATTCTCTATGTAGGAGAATAGTCGTTCTCATACTACATTTCATCTCATACCTTTTAAGTCCTTAAAGTTATATATTTCTTCAAATAGTATGTTTAATTTTTCATAATTTTTATTTATAAAAAAGTAATTCATATATAAAAAGTTTTTTATGTTCACTCAAAACTTTAAGATATTAATTTATATACCCAGTATTTGTTTATAAATAGTCTTCAATCTTTGTTGTTTCTCAATGTGAATAAAGTTGAATGGTTTTTGTTGGCTTTTTTCTCTACGTAACTTCTGATTAAGTTATTGGCTTTTTCTCTTACGACACTTTTTTTCTCTCCCATCTCTCTAAAATTATTACTCTTCTACCCTTTTTTAATTCGCTTCTTTGAATCCAAACTAGTTTTCTGCCTTACCTTGGTTTGAGTATCCCACGCTCTCTAAATATCTCCTTTTCTAAAGCCATTTCCCTGCTGACCAGGTCGTGCCAGGGCCTTGGAGAGTTTGGATGGAAGTAGGTGAGACTTCCCGGCATGTCGAACAATTCCCACCACTCTTTTATGATATTGTCAACTTGAAATCTTGGAAAGAAGACAAAATCCATCCTAAAGCAATAACTAACAAAAGGTTATCTGAACAAGGAGTGGCACTTACCGGCGCCTGAAAAAAGAGACTATATAGCTATCACAACAAAGGAGTCTTAAAACATTATCAAGATGTCTCGAGGGATGGAATAATTTTCCCTCTGAAGGAGATTCTGGATGCAGGAACTCAGAAGTGATTAACAACATTGATTGGTTTTTTCTAGAATAAGAGGCCATAATTTCCAGTTGTGGATGCTTGGGCAAAAGACCAGATTGAATAACACGGGACTAAAATGGGTGTTGCTTCGGAAAGATGGAACTTTTCTGTTTAAATTTGGGCAGGACAATGTAGTGTAGGAAATCTCAGAACAAGGGCCATGGCATAGGAGATCATCTGATATTTCTATAATATTGGAGCCTAGGCTTTGAAATGGGTAGAGAAATTATCGAAAATATCCTACTGTGGGTTCACTTCCATAACATGTCGATGGAATTATGGAAAGTAGAGGGGTTAAGCTTTGTTGCCAGCTATTTAGGCAAACCAATTGGCATGGACTCTCAAGCCACACAAATGGAACAAGTAGGATATGCAAAAGTTTGGAATATTACGTGATAACCTGTCTATAATGCGCTTAGGGGAGAATGGAGAGTTGGTCAAGAAGATGATACCACTACCCAAAGCTACTAACAAGTGGCAAACAACAGGGCATGTCTTCCTTATGGGCTAACGTAGAGAAGTTGTTGAACTAGAATAATCAGAACAGATAAGATGGGCCAAATGAGCAAAATGAACAATCAATGGACAAATGTGGAGAGAAACCTAACGGATGTTATCATAGTACTGGATTATTGGGATGTCAAATATGAGTAGGAATCCCATATTAGAAAGAGATAAAACTAGGGAAGGACATATAAGTGGAAAGGACCCATAAACCTAATGCCTTAAGGTTTTAGGTTGAAGTGTGGTATCAAATCCTACGAGTATGTTTCATCACTAAACCTGTGTAAATCTCTCATGAAAATAGGGTCCCTAATTCTAACAAGTGGTATCAAAGCCAATAGTTCGGCAAAGGATGAATATAGAGATGGTAGTCAGATCCTGTGGTTACTTCCCTATAAAGAAGAGCAAGGAGACTCCTGGTAGGCCTAGATCAGTAAAGTAAAAGGGCTTTTGGCGGCGCCATATTCTCGAGCTACTAAGCAAAAAAGGCTTTCACTCAAGACAGGGTCCAAACCCAATGTAGAAATTCACACTTGGGGGGAAGATTTTTAAGATGTCAAATGTGAGTATAAATCTCACATTAGAAAGAGATGAAACTAATGAAGGATATATAAGTGGAAAGGGCCCATAAACCTAATGCCTTAAGGTTTTGGGTTGAAGTGTATTGTCAAAGTCCACGAATATGTTTCATCGCTAGACCCATGTTTTAGATCTCCCATGAAAGTGGGCTCCCCAGTTCCAACATGGATAACCTCTAAGCTAGGGATAGGTGAGATGCTCAGAGGAAGGCCAACACTTATAATGAGGAGCAAATTTCTATTCTAGGAAGGGATGCCCCTGAGCTAACGATACAGATGGAAGATGGACAATAACTTAAGAGGGAGGCGATCCAAACTGATAATGTAGCTACAGTCTCTGATCTAGATTGTTCTATTGATAAGGAGATTTCATCTAATTTAGAACCCTCAGGACCATTTACAATTCAAATTTCTACTACTAAGTAAAGTGCGACAAGGAAAAGAGGTAAGAAATTGGATATTGTTGATGTGAATCAAGGAGCTTTATTCCTGGTTATCAAATGGGGACAACATATTAATTATGTAAGATCTGATGGAAGATTACGCTTTTGGGAGATCCATAAAAAGTTGTATTATAAATATAGACTTCTACAAAGCCTATGATACTGTTAACTAGAGTTTCATTAAGACCTTCATGGAAATTCTAAGATGCCTTCTGGCTTTGTTAACTAGCCCATTGAATGCATCCAATCAGCATCCTTCAGCGTGCTAGTTAATGGAGTCCCACCCAAATTATTTATGAATTCTAAGGGTATTCTTCAGGGGACCCCTTTCACCATCCATTTACACCTTGATTTTAGAGGGCATG
Source organism: Erythroxylum williamsii (assembly GCA_027564335.1). Classification (NCBI taxonomy): domain Eukaryota; kingdom Viridiplantae; phylum Streptophyta; class Magnoliopsida; order Malpighiales; family Erythroxylaceae; genus Erythroxylum; species Erythroxylum williamsii. The sequence goes on along the minus strand of JANITW010000001.1, from coordinate 20,791,161 downwards.
TCCAAGCTACTAAGATTGCTTAAAGCTTCAAATGGCAATTTCCAATATCACCATAAATGCTCTGCACTCAAGGTCACTCATCTCATCTTTGTTGACGACCTTTTGTTATTTTTTACTACTGACATTGCATTGGTTAATGACCTAATGCACTCACTAAAGATATTCTTGGGATGGTCAGGACTGTGGACAAATATGGAGAAAAGTAGCATGCATGTTTCAGCAGATGTGCAGAATGCTAGAGAACTAAGTAGAGTACGTGATTAACCTCCACCTCCTTCTATAAGATACCTAGGAGTGACCATTGCTTCTGCAAAGTTGAAGTATGCAGATTGTTCACCTATTCTGGCGCATATGAAATCCACAATTATGTTTTGACAAAGCAAATTTTTATCCTACGTAGGTAGGATCACTTTGATTATATCAATATTGATGAGTCTCCAAATAAATTGGTTAGCACATATGGTACTACCAAAGAAGATCATCGAAGACTTCAATAAGTTGTTAAAAGCATTCTTATGATTGAGAAGAGATGAATTAGGCATAAATGCTAAAGTCAAATGGCAGGATGTAGCATCTTTAAAGGAATAAGGGGGAATCAACATCCAATCTACTGCTATAATGCAAAAAGTATTAATTAGCAAAAGGGTTTGGTGACTATTCTCATATAAGGAAGCTCTTTGGACAAAATGGGTCAATGTTGTTTATCTTTAAGGTAAAAATTTATGGCAAATTATTATGTCCAGATAGTACCTGAGGTTCTTTAATGAATTGTTGAAGATGAGGCAACATTTATACCCTTTCATTAAACACAGAATAAATGGTGGAAGAAATATGTGGCTCTAGTTTGATAACTGGCTATGTATTAGCCCTCTAATTAACAACCTGGTGATCTTATATCTGCGCAACATATTGTAAGTGGATCCTAGAGTTTCTTAATTATTGCAAAATGGAGGATGGACGTCGGAGTTTAGGGGATTCTCCCACTTACGTGAGTATCTGCCTTTAATAGGTGATAGCAATGAAGATGATTCTATCTCATGGACCCTTCACCTAAGCAGTTTGTTAACAACTACATCTTGTCATTGGATTTTTGGACAAGATCTGTTGGTAGTCCCTAATTTACCTTGGTCTAGAAAAAGTCTTTAAACCCTAAAGCATCCATTATAACTTGGCTAGCCATTAAAAATAAGTTGCGTACAAAAAGTCAATGGTTTAACTCAAATAGCACTTGCTGCGTACTTTGCTAGAATGTTGAAAAAGACATGAACCATTTGTTCTTTAATTGTGTTTATTCTAAACCCATTTGGAGTCGTATCTAAGAAATGGTGAGTGTTGCAAATAATAGTTGTGATTGGAAACTTAGTTTGAGATGGTTCATTAATCTCACTAAACTAGGTAATGAAAATGCCATCCTTCTAAAAGTTGCTTTCATGTCAACTATTTATATGATCTGCAAAGAGAGGAATCACTAAATCTACCAAAAAATAACGAAAGATAAGTACCAAGTAGTGAATAAGCTATTGAACTGGATACAAGAAATGATTTTGGACAGGGGAGTTGACAATTTGATTTCATATTAGATGAAATCAAGATGGAATATCTAAGAGTAGTGGCTTGTTAAACATCTAGTATATATATAAGCAATTATTCTGTTTATCTTCTACTTTGTCCATTAGTGCCAGACAAATACCCTCTATTTTGGTGATTGGTGTATACTTGTAATTTTGCAATAACTTGGCTATTGTTAATATAATTTCTTATTCATTTTTTAAAAAAATTGAAACTTTTATCGCATTTAGATAGTAACGTAAATCTTACATCTCGTGGCCATTATTTCTCGTACAACAAATTTAAAAATTTTTAAGTTACTTGATGGTATTCAACGAACTTTTAGTCACATACATTGAAAAACTTCACTTTTTATTAGTTGGCAAAAAAAACTTTCACTAAATTTTATGAGAGTTAGAAGAGAGATATTAAATATACGAAACCTTTCTTTATATTTTTATAAAGAGGTTATTTCCGTCACTTACAGTTGTAACCTTCCAATTATAAATGAGTAATCTTATTAATTGCTCCAAAACTTGGGATGATGATTATAAAAATCCAATCAAGTAGTTGGCTATTTGACAAATTACTAAAAGAAAAAATTTGGTAATTATTATTTTGTGACTTTTGTAATTATTATAATTAATATTAATTATTTCAATCTTAGCTAATGAATTAAATTAAATAATACAAATCAAGACTACACGATATTAAAATAAAAATAATAATCATATAATGGAAGAGTGTCAACATGGTCGTGTCCACCCGTAGTTGATATCTTGCAACCTTATTGGAGGATTGAGGAGTTCTTTAAAGAAGGAACTCATGAAATCTTATGTATCCACACCCAACATACCAAAAGTCAGAAAGAGGAACGTCGTAGAAGTAAAGGAATTAATATTGAAATAGAGGGAAAAGAGGGAGTGGGTGACAGGTTTGAATTAAGATATCAAACTTACATTGGACCAATCCTTTGTCCAAGTTTTTGGCTGAAAAGTCTTTGCATCCTCAAATTAATTTTGCCTGTGTCATGGGTTAAACCTTAGAAGTAGGGGAAAGCAGAAAGCCCGGACCGAGAAGTGGGATGGCACAAGTGCCTAATAGTCCGATGGTCAATGAAATTGCGTGGCAGTGGTCAGTTGGCTGGAGTAGGTGAATGTCTCCACAACCTTATTGTTTGGCATAGCGCATCCTCTGTACTTGTGTGTGTATGTATATGTATATATATAAACACCTCTTCCTTTTAGTTGGTTCTTTTGTTTTTTGTGGTGGTTTTGTATATATATTGACCTCTCAACGCACTCCCACCAAATCTCCATTTCCTAAGTTGTCAACGTTACTCCAAACCCCATCTTTCTCTACCTCTCTTCTAACTTCCTCCTGTTTCTTTCTCTCTCTCAACGTTCTCCAGGTAAGCTTCTTCTTCTCTTATCTTTTCTGCAAGTTTTTTGTTATGCTGGTAACTTAAGTTCTTGTATACAAAAGCTTCTCCCCGAGTATTCATTGATAGGATCAGTGTATGAAGAACAAGAGAATTTGTGCAAGTCAAAAAGAAAGACTAGACTGTGTGTGGTAATGTTTCATTCAATTTTAGATGCCCACTTTATGGGTTCATTCTTCTCCTGAGATAATTGAATTGAATTACTCATAATTATTAATTAGAGGTCCAATTCCAAATCTATTAGGCCCCAAATGAATTATCAAAATTAAATAAATAAACAAACAGTTTTGTGTCTGCCTTTTCATTAAATCCAAACAGCTTTTATTCTTCTGTTTCTCCTTTTCACACTTTGTAATTACTATGTTTCTTTCTTTCTGTTCCAAACGGGCCGTCTTAATATGTTCGGCTGATATAAAAGCCATTCATTTAATTATTATTATTTTGGCTTGTAGGGGGACCACAGTCTAGAGGTGTTTCTAAGAGGGGAATTCAGTCAATAACATGAAGATTGACGTGAAGGAATCAACGCTAGTGCCGCCGGCGGAGGAGACGCCGCGGTACGGCCTGTGGAACTCGAACGTGGACTTAGTGGTTCCAAGGTTCCACACACCGAGCGTATACTTTTACCGACCAACTGGAGCAGCTAACTTTTTTGACTCGAATATCATGAAGGAGGCGTTGGCTAAGGCTCTGGTGCCGTTCTATCCGATGGCCGGACGGTTGAGGAGGGACGACGATGGTCGGATTGAGATTGACTGTAATGGAGAGGGGGTGCTTTTTGTTGTGGCGGAGACGAGCTCCGTCATCGATGACTTTGGTGATTTTGCGCCGACTTTGGAGCTCAGGCAGCTTATTCCCACCGTTGATTACTCCGGCGGCATCGCCACTTATCCTCTCTTGGTTCTGCAGGTAA
>JANITW010000001.1:20692938-20704594 GCA_027564335.1 Erythroxylum williamsii | reverse complement strand
ATCCCCAATTCTCAATTTGATCACTCTCACTCTAATCCATAACAATTCCAAATCTCATTATTCAATTTACTAATTTCTATACTCTTAGGTCACATTCCAATTAGAATCACAATATCAATTCAATATTCTTAGTCTCCCAATTCCAATTAATCACTTATAAACCAAATCATCAATCTCATTACTTGTAATAATCACCTTATAATTCCCTTAGTTTCATGTCTCCCAATTTGTAATTTCTATTTTCACAAATGCCATTTTGATCCATAACCCATCCAATTTCAATCCCAAAATTCTCCAATTCAAAAACCTCAATAATTCATTTTTCGGAAAATCAGTCTCCTTCGTCGCGACGTCCGATCCTTCGTCGCGGCGTGCAATCCGCCGCTCGTCGCGACGTGCGCTGCTGCTCGTCGCGACGTGCGAACCAAACCTGCTCGTCGCGACGCACGATTTAATTATTTATTTCCTCGTCGCGACGTGCACGCTGGATTGACTCGCCGCGGCGTGTTCTTCACACATCGCGACGTGCAAACCCAGAAACACGTCCCGAAACCCAGAAATTCATCTGATTTTCTGATCTAAATCCCTCCAAATCCATTCTAAACACTCTAAATCATTTTTAAACCTTAAACCCAACTTATTCCTAACCTCAGATCATCATTTAACTCATTATTCATCAAAAACCCAAATCAAAACCAACGAACCCTATCATCGACATTTTCCAATTTCTCTAAACCATTTTATACTTAAATCAATGTTTAAATCAAACGATTCAAATCATAAAGAAGGAGAAGCTTACTTGATTCTAGCTTTCAACCCTTTGAAAATCCTTCAAGAAACTCCAAATCTCATGTTTTCCTCACCCACGACCGTCGACGGTGAGAAAATGAACATTGAAGCTTATGTCTTAAGCTTATATATATATATATATATAATCATTTGACTCATGTCCAATTCTTAGGGTCTAACAAATCCGATTTCTATTCCATTTTTCTCCCAAATTTCGCAATAACCATTAACAAAAATCCCAAAATCATAATTCAAATTGTTTCATACCAATTGCTAATCAATCCCGGATCCGGAATCCAATTAATCAGTCACTATGCAAATTTTTCGGTCCGGATCTATCACTCTAAAAATTCTGGAAAAATTCCCATAAATTCACAAAATTAGGAAATGCCCATTCCTATGCTCAAATTCCAATTTTCACTCCTCTCATTCCTATTTTACTCCAATTCCATTTTCAAAACCTCATTATACACTTATTACTAAATTTCCAATTTTTACAACCAATTCTCAATTGTACGATTTTGATCAATTTCCAATTGCACAATTAAACCAATTCTCGTCTGACCAATTATAACCAATTTTCGATTTCACAATCAAGTCGGGAATTGTCATACATGTATGTACATATATATATATATGTATCTGTACAATAGAAACGATAATGCATGTACAATGCAATACTTGCCTGTACCAAATCCTAAACCCGATCCAAATTTGCCAACATACCCGTCACTTCGGTAACGGGATGTTACAATGAACATACTTTGTTAAGCATATCTTGAGCTATAAAGCTCCGAATGAAGTGATTCTTGTTTCAAAATAAACTAGAGACATAGAGTTACAATTGTCTTAAAGAATTCAAATTGAGATGTTGATGATTGGCTGGTGTGGGCAAGCCACCCCCGTGAGATGACCTCTATAAAGGTTCATTGAAACAACCCTTTAAGGAAACCCGCTTATGCTTTCTGACTCTGGATTGTTGGGTTTCGAAAATGAGGCCCAACAATCAGTATATCAATTTTGACCACTTTAACAAAAATTAGTTAATCACTGTCCTATATAAGTTGACCAATTCTCTAAACATCATGATTTTAACAAATTTAAATGATAAAACTTCATTACCTTAATGCAAATGCTTTATAAAATGTTATTGAAAGAATGTTTTCAAGTTCAAAAGCTTTTTCCTTGGGATTAAAACTTTAATCCCTCTTAATGAAGGAAACTACTCTTGCAATTAATTTAAATGATAATATATTCATGTATAGTGAGCCTTTAAGATTATCAAAAGTGACTAAGTAAAAATATAATAAACATTATAAATTAGTTATAACTTTATATTCCTTGACCATATTTGTATTTTACTTTGATCTTCACTTTGAATGATGTAAGCTTCAACTTTTCCTTAGTAGCTTTATAAATTATCTCTTGATTTATTTGTGGCCACAATTTGGTCTCATATAGCTTTCATCAAAAGTAAAACTCATCAATAGTAAACCTCTATTGGTTCAATACAACTCCTTACAGTTGAATCCATATGCTCTCAACTCTATTTTTGATTTTAAAAGTAGCTCTATAACTTACTTCACTAAGCAATATAAAAAAAATCAATTCTCATATCTAAAGAACTATTCTCCTTAATAAAATCTACCAATCCCTCATAAGGCACCTTAAGAATCAAGATACTCCTTAGAAACTGCCAACTGATCTACTCTATGCATATAAGACAAAATAAACAACGAAACAACTAAACAATTGAAAAATTAACTATCTTTTAAACAAGTACACACATACATAACGAAATTGAATAACTTTATCCATATAACAAAATCATAAGGCTCTAAAAGGAAAAGTATGGTGGCAAATTAATGTATATAGGATTAGAACTGATGGTATGGTTGTCCATTAAACAACGCTAAAGTTTTTCAATTCCTAATTGACATAAAACAAACCCAAACATTGCTTAATTCTAAAACTTTTGGTCCTTATTTTTTTTCTCTTCACTCACAAAATTTGTTCAATTGGAGAACTAAATTTGGTTGGCATTATCATTTTCTTCCTCCTAATTACTCCTCATTCACATGGTGGTTAAAATTAGGTTAATTAATTAGTTTAAAATTAAATTAAAATAAGTGAGTCTTAAAATTTCATGTGTATTATATGTGATATTGTAAGACCTTATAAGTCTAATAAAAATAAAATTGTGTCACGTTGGTACTTACATAGCATAAAATAAACAAAGACATAACTCTATCCACATTATAGTCCATTTAAAGTTTAAATTGAACCATTAGAAAATGTTAGTGTTAATGTTAAAATTGCACGTTTAGAGCTCAAATTACCCCTTATACTTCTTTCAAAACTAAAAAATAAATTTTAATTTTTCTTTATTTATAATTTCATAATAATCTAATGTCTATGTTGAGAAGTCAAATGCTATGGTTATAAATCTTCCACAATTCCATGTGTTTTGTATTTGACAATTTAATTTACATCAATGAAAGTAGAAGAAATAAACCAAATTGCTAGTTTGATACACTACAAGAAAATAAGGAATTGGTGACAGAAAAATAATGATGGAATACGAATCGTTGCAAATTACCGATGGTTTTTATTTTGTCCGTCAAAAAAGTTGACGATAAAATATAATTTAGCAACTGAGCAACGGCAATTAAGGCAAGAATTGATGGCAGAATAATAAAGTTTTGAATTTTCTAACGGAATGTTAGCAACAACAAAATTTTTCAGTAAATTTCTAACCTATACATCGTCGTTTGCTTATGGTTGAACGTTATTAACTTAAAGAAAATGTCATCATTTGGTTTAACACAAAATGACGTCATTTTATTAACCTTAAAACACACCCAAAGGACTCTGCCTGCCCCCCCCCCCCCATTGGCTCTCCTTCTTTCTTCTTCTCCTCCCTACAGCATCTTCTCCTACGACGATTTCTCGTCTCCCATCCGTTGTCTGTCGTTGGCATTGGCGTCATGTTGTGCTCCATCGGAAGCTCATCCTCTTCTCCCACCATTGTTGCATTTTTGTGGGCGTATATATTTCACCGTGATTGTTTTTTGTTTATTAAATTTAGTTATGTCTTTGATTTGTTTCGTATGTTTTTCATATTTTGTGAATGGATAAGAACATTTAAGCTTGAAATGTTAGTGTTATAAGGTTCAGTTTTCAAATTTGGTTGTGATGTTGGGATGATTTCTTGATGCATATTAGGTGTTTGATGAAATACCTCTTGTTTGAAAAATTGTATTTGTGTGAAGATGAACTTTATTTGTTAAGACAAATGAGTTAATGCTATAAAAGAATAATCAAATTTGACAAGCTGAATCTAAGCTTAAGACTTGGTTAAATCTTCTTAAAAGACACAAAACCATAAAGAACAAATGCTCAGAGTTAAGTGAAAGGTTTATGGTAGTTTTTTTTTTAGTATGCAAAGTACATATAGTGGTAGAAAGACCCTCATAGTAGGTAGGAATTGACTATGAGAAGAAATTCTCACTTATTGTGAGGTTTACATCATTTTAACTAATTTTAGCTTTAATGGATATTGGATCTTAATTTAATCAAATGCATGTAAAGAATGTATTCTTAAATGGAGAACTAGATCAAGCAATTTATATGGAACAACCAATAGCAATGCTTCATAAAGACTAAAAGTAAAAAGTTCGTATTGTTAAAGTCAATCTATAGTCAAAAGATTCAACATTACATATGTAACTTTGTTATTATACGTGGAAAATGTTTTGGTATCTAGTACATCACTAAGAATCATTCAAGAAGATCATTGTCACTTTTATAAGCTACATATATATTAAGCAGATAGTTGAACAATACAAATATCTAAGATTATAAGTTGGTTTTGCATATTGCTAATGGTGAATGCTTATTTAATAGGCAATATCCTCAACTGTTATAGGAAGAGGAAGAGACAAAGGTGGTTTCTTATTTTAATGCAATTGGTAGTCTTACATACAGTATATTTTAAATGAAATTGGATATATGTTTATTGTTAGGATAACTAGTAAATATTGACTGAAACTCAAATAAATGTATTAAAAAATAATAAAGGGAATATTCATATATACTAGAGACCCTAAGTATCAATGTAAACCAAACATAAAGATACCAAGTACAATTATATCAATAACATAATAAAGAAATAGGAATGAATATGGAGTATATTTCTATGAGACAATTGATTATAAATCATATAACTAAGTTGAACCTTACAGATAAGTTTTATATACATTTTATGTTATTAGAATTGCTTAGTATTTAAATTTATGTTGTATTTAGATTTCAAACATTTGTTGCCGAAATTTTTATTCACTCAAATTTTAATTTGAATAATTTGTAAATAACATTTTATTTTTTTAACACTGATAAGAAATGTAAATTATATTATAATGTTTTCCCACAATATAAATTTAACTCTTAATGTTCTTATATAAATCCTAACATTTATAAAACATTTAAAGGAAATTATGTAGATAAAACACATGTTTTGAATTTATAAAGTAAGAAAAGATCATCTACAAAAATACAATTTCAATAGATAAAGTATTTTTCCTTTATAATGATAATTAAACTTCCTTTCTTATTTAATGTTCTTATCCATTACTCGATTGAGAGCTTCAATACATATAGTAGAGATATGGGGAGATGATCATGCCCTTGAATTTATTAAAGAGATTAGTCAGTTCTTTATTGACCAAAACATTAAAAGATATTGTTAACATATATTGCTATAACCATCTAATGAAAGAAGAGGGAAGTCCAAAAGATGTTAAGATGTTAAAGATGAAGCTCTAAACTAACTAAATTAAAAGCTATAGAAAAATATGTTTTGAAAGTGCAAATTTTGATATATTTCTTCTTATGGTAATTCTTGAAAATTCCTAAGTTAATAAGATATTGTCCCCTATATTGTGATAGCTAAGGGGTTAACAATTTTTAAAACAATTGAAGAAGGAATGTCTGCTAGGTAAGGGGTAAACAATTGTCAACACTGTTGAAGAAATTAACTAATCAGTATACATATTAACGTATTAACTTGCATATTAACTATTAGACTTTTTGAGTGAAGACAAGCATAGTTGATGTCCTTCATTATAGCACTCATTCATCTATCCTTCTCTTGACTTTCAATGATAAAGATATCCTCTATGTTTCAATTAGTCATTTCTTGAATATATACCACCTTTAAATCAATATTGCTCACCATTGATCATAACATGTTCGTTTTATATGATTGTTTTAATATATCCCACTTTCTAAACTGTGAACAATTTTGTTCTTGGTTATAAAAACTCACTTATTGGCAGTATTTTTATTTCGAAGGAGATTGAAGAAAGCTTTAGTAGGTATTCAAATGACATTTATTTCCTTTTATTTTTGACAATGTCAATAATGAATTTCCACAAATTTTAATCAAATTTGTATCAGTTCTATATTTTTCATTCTATCTTCATCATTATCTTCTTTCACGTACTTCAGGAAGATCCTTCTGCATGTCGATTAAGGTAAGCGATTTTGTTATTGACTATGTTTTTGTGAACTTAGTTTAATTTGGGTATTTGTTTGCGGTTTGAACTTCCCGTTTAAACTTTCGACAATATTAATTTAAATGGCTTGCACCAAATGAAACTTGTTTGTGGTATGAACTTCGGTTTATCAATGAATTAATATAGGATGATTTTGACTTATATTATAGTTCCAATTATCTTAATTATGTTAATCCGTTATTTCATTGATGCTCTCTGAAATTATTAATTTCTTTTTACTTTTCAAGTGTGAATTTTACACACATTTTTTTAAATTTGTATATGTTAAAATAATTAGTTAAAATAAGTATTCATACTTTTATGAATACTTATTATATTTGGCACTAGTACATATTTAACATAGGTTAAATATCAAACTTCTAACATTAATTCTCTTCTAACATATATACCATAAGCCTAAGAGTCACAACGAGAACTAGTTCTCTTAATTCACAAGTCTTATCTTAGATGTTTTGTAATCTTTGGCGAACATGAATGATATTAACTATGGAATCACTTTTTTAAATTAACAGTTTTGTAAAAATGAGTAATGTTGATAGAACTTGGATGTATAGATGATTAACACATGAAACACTATATGTTTATAATTAAGTTATAGGTTTAAATTTTTATAAATGGTATAATATTATTCGTTCTTACATTAGGTTAATTCCGTCTTGATTGTGTTCCAGAAATATGACATCTAAATTTAAGGAGAGTATTGATCTAGAGGGTTATGTATGGAAAAATATCTCTCAGGCCACAAAGGCATTTTAATTTCAGGAGTTTGAGGTATAATAAAAAATTATTTTATAAATTAATTAATTTGTATAGATTAATTAGATAAATATTATTACATTATAAGTTATCAAATTTTTTCTGCGTATTTTAGAAAGAAATTTTCTGGGATTCTAATTTCGACACGATGATACGTAAAGTATAGGAGAGGCAAGCTCGTATACATTATCGCGACTTTATTGATGCGAAACACAAGACTAGTATACGACCACTTTATATTTCTAAACAAATATGGAGTTATTAGCAGCAGTATTGGACATCACCTGAGCTAATGTTCATCTCAGAGCGTAACTCCACCAACAGACATGAAGGATCGGGGGAAAAGAGTCTTTCGATACATACAGGATAATCAATTACCCACCACGAGCATACAAAGAAACTTGTATCTAAACTTTACACCTATATTCTAATTGTTTTACTTTGTTATATTTCAATTTAAATTGATCTGTGAATGTTGGAATAAAAATGTGTACTATGGATAATGATAATAGTATAAATGGTTGGTGCCATATATAGCTGTGTTGAGTTATTTTATTTGTTCAACAGGGGGTAAATAGCATAAAAATAGAGGAAACTTTGTCAAAATTTTTATAAATTCTAGTTCACATATAACATTTTATTCTTATGCAGAAAAAGTCTATCGGCATGAAACCTACACCTCGTTAGCTATTTTTGCATACTCCCACTAAAAAGCATGACGATGTGACATTTGTTAACAGTCGATGTAGAGAACTAAATGTATGTGAAATTTATACTTTAATATTAATTTTTAATAATTATCATTTATTAATATAAACATTGCCTCCTAATAGGACCAAATACAAGAAAGCATTCAGCGATAGTCTCAGCACGAATAAGCTGTTGATGAGGGTCAGATGTATCTTAATGCAGTGGCTGGTAGGAACCGTCGTGGAAAGATCTTCAGGCTAAGTTCATTTGTAAACACATGTTATTCACAATCCTCTACGTCTAGTACAACAGCATTTGCTAGACGGTCGCAAACCAATCGAGTCAATCAGCTTTAGACCACAATGGACACATTGATGGGCTATATAGCTCAGCTGAGACATGAGGTAGATGAGTTGAAGGCGAGGAGTAGCACTTCAGAGCACCCACAGTCACCAGGACATTATGATTATTTTATTCATTTGCTTTGAATTACAAAGATTTATTATGTGCACTATAATGTTTTTATTATCAATTAAGATAATTTTAACTTTATATTGTTAATTAACTTTATGTTTAAAAAAATTAAATATATAAATAAATTAAAATATTATGTATAGATAATTCATAAATGTTAAAATTATGTATTAAATAAGATCATGAAATAAAATTTAATGTCGGGATGTTTTTTTAAAAAATTTCTTAATATTCTTTCCCGACGGAAAACTAAAGTTCGTCAGTACAATGTATTATATTTACCGACGGACCACCATGAACTATCAGTAAAATTTTTTATATTTATCGAAGGTTACCCTATATTTCGTGGTAATATTAGGATTTTTTGAACTACGGTTTACCGATGGAATAACCACTACCGTCAGAAAAAAAAATTCAACGGAATTCTTTAGTTCGTAGATAATTTTACCAACGCTTCGTTGACAAATTTTTTGACGGTTATGTCTGCCCGTCGATATAGTTACTGACAAATACATAATATGTCAGTCGTTAAATTTACCTACAACCGTTTTATCAACGTCTTTGTCCTTCGGTTGATTCCGTCGGTAATATAAATTACAAATAACGGAGTAGCCCTCCAAAAAGCGACGATAGTAGTTAGCTAGTCCCAGAAAGGACCTAAATTCCGTCACATTTAAGGGGATCTTCCATTCTTGGATCACCTTCACCTTCCCCAAATCCATCCGAATATGGCCATAGTCAATGATATGGCCCCCCAAGATTTAAAAAAATTAAATTTTTTTTATTTTTAATATATATCAAATTCTTTGATAACTGAACAAAACCTTATCTTGAAGTGTGTCGCGCCACCACCGTCAATGTGATTTGTGAAAGATTGTATGAAGAGGGGTGTTCCAAAATTTTTCTTTCACATGAAGGTGATTAGACATTATCCCCATAAGGTTTTGAACAAATTTCAAGGACAGACCAGTACCAATAGCGACATGGAGAGCAGTCATGGGCTTTTCAATGACATCGACAATTGTTGAATTGGGATTTTCCTTAAAAAGTTAGAAGCGGTGATCCAATCACCTTCAATGGTAGCTTTGTACAGTGGCAAATAACGATCGACACGAGAAGGTAAGGCAAGACTGGCATGTTTGACCATTTTTCTTGACTTTTTATTCTTCCGTCGCGTCTGCTTTTTATATCGATAAGTTTTATAATATTTATTCCATGATAGGATTTAGGGATGTTTGAGCGAATGCATGTATGGTCGTTTGATCAAAAATTTAACTAATCTATTGAATGATTGTTTAGTGTGTTACATTGAAAGAGATGTATGTGCAAATATTGACAATTATCTTGTTATGAAAAAATTTCAATCTATGAAAAGTAAACGAGGATCATTATAATTTTAACTATTTTAAATTCTTAATAAAAGTTTATTTTTTATTTAGTTTTGATATGAAAATTAAATCTATATTTTATTTGGACTCTCATATCTTAAATTCTTGGCTCCATCACTGTAAATTGCCGACGGAATACAAACATGTTCCGTCAGTAATTTCTATCACTATCTTACAGTTTTCTTTTGGTGATATAAATATATGTGCACGATATAATCATATAGTATATATACACAATAAAGTGTCATAGTTAGACTTTTTAGAAAAGAGATAAGCAAATCTACATGTAGCAATTTTATAATACAATGAGAAATGGGAAACCCACGGGGGGACTACTAGTGAATTCTGAAACAAAAGTTACTACACATCATCTTTTTATTCTGGGTTTGCAAATTCAAGAAGATTATAAACATGTAAAGTGACAGGAAATAGGACAAGTTGTTGGAAAACTATATGAAATTAGATCACATGCATTATGAAATAAATTTAGTATAATGTTCTTTAAGATATTTTTAACAGAAAAAGTTGAAAAATGAATAAAAATGGTTAAAGATAATTTTGATTTGGTATCCTTCCAAAGTTTTGCTTTACTGATGAAGTCATTAACTACAAGGTGTTTAAACATACAGTAGCCTTTATAAAGCTTAATAAATAAATTTCAACAATTAAGGAGAGATTGATAAAGTGCCAACTTCCTTAATTTTTTCCCTTTTATACAGAAAGATTATTGTTTTGTAATGTAATTAAAATTAAACTCTTAATTATAATTGACTTCTAAATCTAATTATACTTATAATTAAATTTTTGTGAATCAAATATTTCATTTTTTATCTCTCAAATTTCTTAAACTCCATAATCTAACTTAACCAAATTAAATTTTCTCTCTTTAATTACTCTTTATACGTGACTCATTAAATTTATCATATATTGGTAATAATACATTCTAATTCTAATTCATAACTCATTATCAGAATTCCATCAAACAAAAATCCTCTTAATTCATCATTAATCTTATAACTAGACAATTTAGAATCATATATTAACATTAACATCTAACAAAATATTGAGAATATTTAAATATTAAGAATATCAAAATGGTTTGTAAAAAATGACTTGAGTGAAACACTGAGTGATTCACCGGCGAGAATCTTCCTAACGGTGGAGATTCAGCGAGCTTGTATCCTCCATCTATGGTTTCTTCCTCCATTTCTTCAGTTTCTCGTTCTCCTCTTGCTCCCTTACCTTCTTCCTCCTTTGCCCCCAATCTTCCAATCCCTAGCGCTCCCATCCGCTCTTCAATCACAAACCAAAATACTGATCCAAATGTCTCTCCCTCGTCACCCATTTCTCTCCCACCTTTGAAACCCCCTTCTATTCCATCTTCTTTTGAACCTAAACTCCTCCCCTCTGTCGTTGCTCCCTCAGCCCTGTAGGAAAATCCCGGTGTGAGCATCACATGCCCACGGTGCGGAAAACAAAAATTTTTTGTTTCGAGACCTTCCCGAAAGCCAGGATCCATGTGACTATATAACAAACTCAAACCTAACGATCAAAGGAGACCGTCTCTAACGGTATCCACGCAGAGATCGGAAAACCTAACCGAGACAAACCCTTTGACCCGGGAATAGCTAGAACAAATTAAAGACTGCTAGATCTTACCTTAGTTCTATGGAGAGCTTGAATCAAACAATGAAGAGGAGGAAAAATTGGAGAAGATGGAAGCTTGAGAGATTATGAAACTTGAGAGAGAAACACTTTCTCTTCAACTCTCCAAAAACCAACGACCTTCTCATCTTCATTTTTAGTCTTTTTATAGCTTTTGGCTTCCCATGGACACTTGTAATCCACGCACATCACCATCCTTTAACATATTTGTCTTTTAGTCAATTTTGTCTTTAACATTTAAAGACATTAAATGTTAAAGGATGAGTCATCTTCTCCTCCCCTTCTTCATCCACGTACACACACACACACACATATATA
>JANITW010000001.1:20670110-20692838 GCA_027564335.1 Erythroxylum williamsii | reverse complement strand
AATCTGTCGACCATTTATTCTTTGCATGCCCCTTTTCTAAAACTATTTGGGAGCGATGCCTTACCTTCTTCCAGTTGCCTGTCCTTCAACTCTCTAACCTCTCAACCATTCCCTCCTGGTATAATAGGGTTTCTGGTGCCAGGTTCCCGGCCTTACCTTATTTTTCACTTATCCTTTCTACAACCGTGTACCTGATCTGGACTGAACGTAATGCGAGGTCCTTCAAGAACAAAGCCATGGATGTTGAGCGAGCATATCTCGGGGTAATCTCCCACGTTAGGGAGCTTCTTAGCCTTTTCATTAATGCGAGGTAATTTTTTCTTTGTTGGTTCTTGTGGGTTTCACTAACTTTGTAGGTTAAGTGCATACTCGAAGGCCCCACTAAGTCTCTCAAGGAGAAGGATGCAGAGGGGTGAAGATCACACTTAATGTTTTGCTCATTGGAAATCTTTAGTGGTTTGAATGTCAGCTAGTTTGGGCACTTTCATTACTTTATTATTGGGTTTAATTCTGCTAGTGCTTGTATTATCTTCTTGAGTTGTCATGGGAGATCCTCCTTTTAAGGCAGGATGGCTCTTGTCTCTGTTTTGAGTTGTTAATCGGCTGTTGCTTTGAATCCACGTCGTGTGTCCCTGAGGCACTTGTAAAAGACCGCTATGTACATATCTCATTCTTATTAATTGATTTTTTCTGAATTACCAAAAAAAAAGGTTTGTTTTAACATTTCTATGCATGATTATAATGTACAATATATTCTTTTCGTCATATAATGTTTTAATTGGATATAAGGCATAAAATTAATATTTATTTTATTTAAATATAATTATGTTTGTTCTTACTAATTAGTAACTAATATACAATTGATATTTGAAAAAAGTCTTCCTAAATCTCAACTAACTCTGGATAGAGAATTTCTTAAACTATTACTAATTAATAACAATAGAACATTCTCTTTAATTATTCTATAGTGATAAATTCTTCATTAACTATCTTAATTGTCTCAATATAACGCATATTATATCCTAATACTATTCACTAAATTACCATCAATAAAATAAGTCATAAGTAGTATAGAGTATAGTAATTCTTACATAAGATGCTTTGATAATTTTAAGTTTAAAGAGATATTATACAACCATCATAATAGGTACATTTACATAATACAAATCATATTTCATACAAGATTCTCATAATTAAACTAGTTCAATCAAATTATTTTGTAATAAGCATTCTCGTACTTGTTTAAGTATTTTAATAATTTAATTTGTGATAAATACAAAGTATCTCCCACGCAATCTTCGAACATGGAACAGCTAAATACGTGTGTTATTAATCAATTAGCAATTATTTTCACCCTCTTGAGCTATTATGCTATTAAGCCTGTCCATGTCTAATTGAAGTACAAAAAAACTTTTTAAAGTTTATACAAGTGATTCAACGAGCTCTATTTTCAAAGTCAAACTCCATCTTTCCAAAAACCTTCAAATTTAAACTTAGTTCATAAACTCATATTTTTTAAATTTGTTAAACAACTATATAAAATATAGATAAATTTTTAAATTTGTATACAATTCGGATATGACCTTTAAAATTTTCAAATTTAATTTTTAAATTTGCATTTTATTCACAAAGTTATTCTTAAATATCAAACCTTTTAAGTTAATATATATATAAGTGATTGGTTTAATTTGTACAAATCTAAATACTACATAGTTTCTTCGCTTTTTTTCTTTTTTTTGTTGCTCTAGCATTTATAAAACCTTTTAACTTTTGACCCATTCCTAGCCTCCCACGCTTTGAATGCTGTTAATATTTGGTTAAAAATTACACGTGTAACAAGTCCTTTCAATTTTAAAAAAAAAAAAGTGAGGCGCCTAATCCCGCTAGCTGGATTGATGAATGAACGCACGATAAAGTCACGGGTTAAAGATAAAAATTGAGCATGTACTTGGTCCAATAACTTTTGCTCATCATCACATAGTGTAATTTATAATAGTGCATAATAAGTGTCCTTTTTTTATGACAGAACCTGAATGCCTTAAACGTCACGCGAGGACAACTGTTAGACGCTTGAAAGGGTGGACCAACAAGCAGAGAGTAAGTGTCTCACTTTTAGAATTATAGATGAATCGAGTTGATTTTCCCAATGAGTGGAAGGCAAATAGCATCTCTTTATCATGTGCAACTTTCACTATCGACCGTGAAATTGGCCTTTCTCCACTATCCCAGTAACGTTGAATGTTTTGAGAATGACCCAACATGAGGACTCTCAGCCTTCCAGATCCCGCTTTCTACTGCTTACTAACAAAAGTTACTTGACAAGCACTGGTATACGTTAAAGTAGACGTCACAATATAAACGTTGTTCCATTAATGATTGAAAAGCTTTCAGATTATTTCATATTTTTCCTATTTCTCAACAGTTCCCTAAAAAACTGAAGTAATTTATGTCAAACTTAGTAGGTTTAACATATTACGCATTGAATTTAGGTGCTTAATATGCCTAATAAGACAAATAACGGTTGACCAATTTAGCCAACCATATCTTCAATCTCTTGCCTGTAAATAGGCAGGAGATAAACAAAGATCCCATCATCTCATTAACAGAGGAGAGATGTGAGGTTAAAGAGAAAAGAAACACAGAGAGAGATAAAATTTTCTATGTATTTTTGTGGGTCTAATTTTTCTTTGCAATTCTTTATTTTTCATTAGTAAAATTTTTTATCCTTACTCATGGTTTTTATCCTAATTTGAGGGTTTTTCACGTAAAATTTGTGTGTTTATTACTATTCCTTCAGTATTATTTAGCTATGAATCTGCTCTAATCCGGTCAATTTTTACAACAAGTGGTATTAAAGTTAGTTGAAAAAATTACGAAGAATTTTCTGATGTAATCCGTTCGGAGCTTGAGTGAGCACAATGAAAGTTGGTGAATAGTAACCATACAAGATACAATTGTTCATGTATTTATTTTTGTATTAAACTGTTCGGTTACTATAATTCAAGTATAAAGTATTATTCATGCGTATGGTACTATTCACATGTACGAAGCTATTTATATAAACGGGTACTATTCACGTGAAATAATGGGAGTCAAAATTCTGTTTGTGATAGAAGCAATGGTAGTAAATTTTGAGATTAAAAAGTTCAATGAGAGTAATTTTTCATTGTGGAAGTTGAAGATGAAGGCTATCTTAAAAAAAACTATTTAGCAGCCATCAGCAAAAGACCAACAACATTTACAGATGATAATAAGTAGAATGAGATGGACGGGAATGCTATTGCAAATCTTTATTTGGTACTAACAGATGGGGTGTTATCAAGCATAGAGGAGAAGAAGATGGCAAAAGAGATTTAGATCATCTTACAAAATTGTATAAGACTAAATCACTCAACAATGAAATTGTTCTGAAAAGAAAACTATACACTTTATGCATGGCGGAATTTACTTCGGTGACAGAACACTTAAATACTTTAAATACTCTATTTTTCCAACTCACTTCATTGGTGCACACAATAGAGATAAGTGAACATGCAAAATTTCTACTCTAAAGTCTATCAGATCCGTATGGTCAACTCATCATCAATTTAACAGACAACATAGACACTTTAGTCTTCGACAATATTACACCTGCTATTTTAGAAGAAGAAAGTTGGCACAAAAATAAAGAAGAGAGGCTGACAAATTTGCAATAAACGGAGACCTTCGCGGTGACGAGAGGAAGATCAATGGAACGTGGACCAAGTGGGAGTCATAATCATGGTAGATCAAAATCTAGGAGTAATAAGAATTTCAAGTGCTACAATTGTGGAAAGAAAGGGTACTTGAAAAATGATTGTTGGAATCTAAATATGAAAAATTCTATTTCAAAAGGAAATACGGTAAATACTTCAGATGATGGAGGTGCAATGATCTATGAAGCAGCAACAACTATTGGAGATAAGAGAAGATTTGTTAATGTATGGCTTCTCGATTCAATAGCTGTTTTTCATATGTCTTATCGAAGAGAATGGTTCCATAAATATGAATTTGTCTCTTGGGGATCTGTGCAGCTGTAATGTTCAAACTCTGAAAATCGTTGATATCGACACCATCAAGTTAAAGATGTATGATGAGACAACTCAGTTTATTGAAAAAGTGCAATATGTGGAGGGTCTGATGAAGAATTTGTTCTCTATAGGACAACTAAATGATCTCAGTTTCAGATTTGAGATGCAAAACAAGATCATGAAAGTGATTAAAGGAGCGTTGGTATTTACGAAAGCAGAGAAGATTGTTGCAATATGCTATAGGGAGTTACTTTGCAAGAAGGAGAGGCATCCGTTGCAATGATTAGTCTAGATGACAAATCTGCAATGACGTAGCATAAAAAGCTTAGACATATGTCAGAACAAGGAATGAGGATACTTATAGAGAAGAATTCACTTTCAGGACTCACAAAGGTATCACTACCCTTTTGTGAGCATTACATTATGAGTAAGCAACATCGATTGAAATTCAACATATCAAAGTTCAGAAGCAAAGAAATTCTAGAATTTATTCACTCTGATGTATGGCAAACACTAGTTACATCCCTAGGAGGAGCAATTTTTTGTATCATTCATTGATGATTATTCAAGGAGATATTGGGTGTTTCCTATCAAGAGGAAAGTAGATGTGCTTCCAACTTTCAAATTTTATAAAGCGTGAATGGAACTCGAATCTGATCAGAAGATCAAGTGTTTGCGTTCAGATAATGGAGGCCAATATAATGGTAAAGAATTTGATGAATTCTGCAAGCAAAAAGGCATCAAAAGGCAGTTCACGACGACATATACTCCTCAAAAAAATGAAGCAGCAGAGTGGATGGATAGAACTCTGTTGGAAAGAACAAGAGCGATGTTGAGAACTGCAAGCTTAGATAAAAAAATTCTAGGCAGAAGTAGTTAATACCGCTGTTATGCTGCGAATCAATCTCCATCAACTGCAATTGAATTGAAGATATCGATGGAGATGTGAACTAGTAAACCAGTGGATTATTCCAATCTCCATATATTTGGAAGTCCTACTTATATGATGTTCAATGCCCAAGAAACTATGAAGTTGGATCCAAAATCCAGAAGATATATTTTCTTAGGATATGCTAAAGGAGTAAAAGGGTATCGTCTATAAGATCCCATTACCTATAAGATTGTTATCAGCAGAGATGTTATTTTCTTGGAATATAGTGATTAAGAGTAAATAGAAGATGTTAGCACTTCAAAAGAGAATTCAGAGACTATAACAGTACAGGTGGAAAGGGAATTTGATCAAAATGATTCTTCTGAAGCTGCACCAGAGCACGAGGAGCAATAACCAGTCGAATATGATGTTTTAGATACTCGAAGATCAACTCACACAAGAAGAGCACCGAGTTGGCTCTTAGATTATATTATAGAGAGTAATATTGCATATTGTCTTTTAACTGAGGACGAAGAGCCATCAACTCTTCAAGAAGCAATGAATAGTTCAGATGTATCTTAGTAGATGGCAACAATGCAGAAAGAAATTGAAGCTCTGCATAAAAATAAGACATGGGACCTGATATCACTACCATAGGGAAGAAAGTTTATTAGCAATAAATGAGTTTACAAGATCAAGTAGAGTTGTGATGATCAAGTAGAAGGATATCATGCTAGATTGGTGGTAAAAAGATATGCTCATAAGGAAGGATTTGAATTTAATGAAATATTTTCTCCTGTAGTTTGAATTACTACAGTTCGAGTAGTCATAGCGGTGTGTGCCACATTTGACTTGCATATTGAGCAATTAGATGTGAAAACTACATTTCTTTATGGAGCTATTGAACAAGAAATTTATATGCTCCAGCTAGAAGGTTTCGAAGAAAAGGGAAAGAGAACTTGTTTTGCAGGTTGAATAAATGTCTGTATGGTTTAAAGCAGGTGTTGAGGTGTTAGTATAAAAGATTTGATTCTTTCATCATGAGCCTTGGATACTGCAAACTGAATCCAGACCCTTGTGCATATTTCAAGAAGTTTAAGAAAGATGATTTTAATGCCTTGTTGCTGTATATAGATGACATATTGGTAGCAAGCCCCAATAATGATCGTATTAAAGAATTAAAGACGTAGTTGGCTAGGGAATTTGAAATGAAGGACTTGGGACTAGCAAACAAGATTCTAGGGGTGCAAATTGACCAAGACAGAAATAATAGGAAGATTTGGCTTTCTCAGAGGAATTATTTGAAGAAGATCTTGCGGCGATTCAGCATGCAAGATTGTAAGTCAATTTATACCCCTCTTCTTGTTAATTTCAAGTTATCCTCAAGTATGAATCCTAGCAATGAAGAAGAGAAGATAGAGATGTCTCATGTACCTATGCATCAGTAGTAGGCAGCTTAATATTCTCTATGATTTGTACAAGACCAAACATTGCACATGCAGTGGGAGTAGTTAGTCAATACATGGTGAATCCTGTTCGAGAGCATTGGAATAGTGTTAAAAGGATTCTCATTTATATCAAGGAACCTCAGATGTTGCATTATGTTATAGAGGCTTAGATTTTACTGTCAAAGGATATGTTGATGCTAGGCTGATTATGCAGGTGATCTTGATAAAAGTAAATCCAATACAGGATATGTGTGTACACTAATTTGAGGAGTTGTGAGCTGGGTTTCAAAACTACAGGCTACAGCCAATTGTGGCTACGTCAACAATAGAAGTAGAGTATATAGCAGCTAGATAAGCCAGTAAAGAAGCAGTGTAGTTGAAGATGTTATTAGAAGAACTTAGGAATAAATAAGAGAATATTACTCTATATTGTGAAAGTCAGAGTGCTTTGTATCTTGCAAAGAATCCATCATTTCATTCAAAGACAAAACACATTTGAGTTTAGCATCATTTCGCTTGTGAGAAAGTAGAAGAAGGAACGGTGGACATGTAAAAAATTCATATAATAGATAACTTGACAGATTTTACGATAAAAGCAATCAATGCTAACAAGTTTCGATCCTCAACCGGCCTGACAGAGACATAAGCAATATGAATCAGCAAGACAGAAAGAATTGTGTGAAGACATGATTGATTCTCAATTAAATCTTCAAGTGAGAGAATTGTCAAACTTAGTAAGCTTGGTGTGTTAGGCACCGAATTTGGGTGCTTAACATGCCTAATAAGAAAAATAATGGTTAGCCAATTTGTCCAACCATACCTTCAATCTTCTACCTATAAATAGGTAGGAAATAAACAAAGATAGTGCATCTCATTAGTAGAGAAGAGAGATGTAAGGTGAGAGAGAAAAGAAAGACAAAGAGAGACAAAATATTATGTGTATTTTTGTGGGTCTAGTTTTTCTTTGTAATTCTCTATTTTTCAATAATAAAATTCTTCTTTCCTTGCCTGTAGTTTTTACTCTAATTTGGGAGTTTTTCATGTAAAATCTGTATGTTCATTAATATTCCTTCAATCCTATTTAGTTGTGAACCTGCTATAATCTAGTCGATTTTTACAACAAGATCTCTTTTACAGGAAGTTCATAAAAAAATTTTGTCATTTATGTGTGTTTATAGGTATTGAATGAATTAATAAACTCACAACTATAATTCTCACTAAAATGTTTATGATTTTTTAGGAATATGGATTGTGGAGTGGATTATTGTTGATTTGGATATGAAAATCTGAATGAGATATTATGTTGTCTTATTTAAAGTAATTATTAAGGTGTCTTTAATAAAGTTTTAGTTTATGTCTATGTTGATTAAAATTAGTGAATACAAAACTTTTCTAATAGAGAATGAAAAATTAATGAATGAAAGATTAAAATTAGTGAATGAAATATTATAATTATTTTGTGCACAAATTGGGTTATATTATATATAGTCGCAAAATAGTTGTCATCAAATGATTTATAAATTGAATTGTATAATCATATAAAATAGATTAATTTATGGCTGGATTATGTCATCATATAAAATGAGTTATAGTTGTGAATCTATGGTTGAATTATGTAATCATATAAAATAAGTTATAATTGTGAGTTTATGTTTTGATTATATAATCACACAAAATAGGTTATAATTTCTTTTTCAGTTGTAGTCACACAAGATAGATTATAGTTATGAATTTATAATTAAAATATATATTCATACAAAATGAGTTATAGTTATGACTTTTTAGTTGAATGACGTAATCTTACAAAATGAGTTGTGGTTATGACTTTATGGTTGAATTGTACTCATACAACATGAGAGTTATCACTTGTATACCTATGCCATATGATTTTTAATAAGTTGTTGTTGACATATGTCTTCATTTATTTTACAGATAAATGGAGGATAGTTTAAGTACTCTTGATAATTTAGCCACTTTAGGAAGATTTGATAATCCAGCTTGGGCTCACGTTAGATTGTTCCTTAAAAGAAGAACCATATCATTTGTTTGTATTATAATAAGCATTTGAAAGGTGGGAAAATCACAAGAATATTAAAGAAACATTTATCCAGTATCAAAGGTGATGTGAAGCCTTGAAAAAAAGTGAGTCATGATGTGAAATGACAAATGAAGACTTTACTTGAAGAGTATCAACATGAATAAGATAGAAAGCAACGACTGAATTACGAAATTAGTAGTGGAAATTCCTTTTGCAATGATTAAGATGATAGTGGTGATGTTAAATGTGGTATTACTATCAAACAAAAAGGGAATGATGCACCTGATATGAGGAAAAAATATAGATGTCTAATTTTTTTACATAATGAACAACTCCTAGAGCTCAACCTTAAATTTATCATGCGTTACAATCTAAAGAAATGACTCATAAGATGGGTATGGTAATGGCTAGATGGTGGTATAATGCAAGTACAACATTCAATACTGCCTAATCTTATTATTATCAGTCTGTATTGAATGATATTGCCTCTTATGGTCTAAGATATAAAGCTTCTTTAATTGATGACTATAGAGGTAAATTTATATGCTTTTTATGGATGTTCAATCATATGTGATGTTTGGAAAAAAAAAAGACAAGAGCCTATTATCAATATTTTAGTTTACTCTAAAAAGGGTACAATGTTTTGGAAGTCTATTGATGCATTTGGATTTGTTTAAAATGCTAATACTTTGTTTCATATATTTGATGAAGTTGTTAATAAAGGGGGGATAAAAAATATTGTTCAGTTTATTACTAATAATGATTCTGCTTACAAAGCAACTAGAAGAAGATTATAAAGCATGTAGAATTCTTTTTATTAGAACCATTGTGTTGCACATTACAATGATCTGACGTTGGAAAATATAGGAGATGCTACATATTTTCTTATCATTGATGAGACTATGCAGAAAGCAAAAAAGTGACAAAGTTCATTTATAATCATATATAGGTCTTAAATTTAATAAGAAAAGACTTCACCAATGATAGGATTTTATGATGTCCTGCTATTACAATATTTGTAACTAATTGTAGGAAGAGCTAAATGAGGCCATTTGGCAGATCTCTCCTAAAAAGAGAGTTATTCTAGGAGGAGACTTTGATAGTCATATAGGGGTAACCTTGGACAGATATTTATGGACTCATAAAGGTTTTGGGTACAGTTATAAGAATAATAGTGGTATTGCTTTATTAGATTTTGTAGTAGTGTTTGAGTTAGTTATATCTAACTAATTTTTTGAGAAAAACGAGGAGCACCTGGTGATTTTCAATAAAAGAACCACAAAAATTGAAATTGACTACTTCTTCATGAAGTAGAGTGATCAGCTTTGTTTTAAGGATTAAAGGTGATACCTAATGTTTGCTTGTCAACTTAATATAGATTGTTAGTTATGGATATTATAATTAAGGGATAGATGAAGAAGAGAAGCCCTAAGAGGTGTACTAGAGTTAGATGGTTGAATTTGAAAGGGGATACAGTGGAACAACTTAGGGATACGGTAATATATGGAGAAGAATAGCAATAATAAGGAGATGCCAACCAGATGCAAGAGAGAGTAACAACTCTTTTAAGGAATGTAGCTAAAGAGATCTTAGGGCGCTTCTAAAAGGCTTAGGGATAGTAAGATAGATTCTTAGTGGTAGAATGAAGATGTACAAGAAAAGATTAAGATCAAGAAGGTTGCCTATAAAGATTTATTGGATAGCACCACAGATGTGGAAAAGGTAGTTAATAGAGAAAGTTACAAACTGGCAAAGAAGATAGCCTTAGAAGCTAAAAGCAAATATTATAAGAAATTATATAAATAAGTAGAAACTAAAGATATAGAAAAGGATATATTTAAGTTAGTGAGAGCTATGGAACATAAAGAAGAGACTTAGATCAAGTTTATTGTATAAAAGACGAAGCATAGCAAGTGCTCGTGGCTAAAGATGATATCAAGAAAAGATGACAGAGATACTTCCACAGTCTTTTTAATGAAAGAGTAGAGGATAATTTCTCTTTAGGTGATCTTAGCATGTCCAAGAGTTATCATAACTTTACTTGTTGCCAACAAATTATAAGGGAAGAAATTAAAAGAGCTTTAAGGTAGATAAAGAGTGAAAGGATAGTGCCTGATGAGATAACCATAAAGGTGTGAAAAAGCATAGAAAAAGAGAGTCTTACATAGATAGCCAAGCTTTTTAATGTGATCCTTAAGTCTATGAAAATATCAAATGATTGGAGACTTAGTATGCTAATCCCTTTATACAAGAACAAAAGGGATATCTAAAGTTGTAACAATTATAGAGGTATCAAACTATTTAGTCACATCATGAAGTTATGGGAAAAGGTTATTGGGAAGAGAGTGAGAAAGGATACCCTTATCTTAGAGAACTAGTTTGGCTTCATGCCAAGAAGGTTCACGATAAAAGGTTTACATCTTTTTAGAAGATTAATGAAATATTAAAGGGAAAGATAGTGTAACCTACACATTTTTTTATTGCCTTAGAGAAGACTTATGGTAGGATACATATGGAGGTAATTAGAAGTTATAGGAGTTATATATATATATGTATGTATGTATGTATGTATGTATGTATGTATGTATGTATAGATTAGAGTAAGGATGATAGGAGGAGATATAGAGCATTTTTTTCTATTGATATTGGGATATACCAAATCTCCTTATTGACTTTTATTCGCAGTAGTGATGGATAAGCTCATCAAGAATATTTAAGGGTACGTGCTTTGGTATATGTTGTTTGTTGATGACATTGTTTTAGTGAATGAGACAAAAGAAGGTCTCAATGTTAAACTAAAACTTTAGAGAGATACGTTAAAGTCTAAGACTTTAAATTGTGCAAGACTAAGTAACTAGAGTGTAACTTTTCAAGCTATAGGGTAGCTTTCGATATAGAGGTAAAGATTAATTCAAATGTAATAACACAGAAAAATTGTTTTAAGTATCTAAGATCTATTATCCAAAGTAATGAAAAGATCGATGAAGATATAGTTCATTCTATCAGATCAGGATGGATTAAATGGAGAAGTGTATCAAAAGTTTTATTGACAAGAAGATACCATTCAAGCTCAAAGATTATATCATTTATTGATAAGGTTGACCATACTCTATAGGGCAAAGTATTAGCCCATCAAACAAGTACATAGTCATAAATTAATGGTGGCAAAGATAAGGATGCTCCGTTAGATATCCAACCTTATTAGAAGAGATAAAGTCATGAATGTTATAGTAAGAGAAAAATTAAATGTGGCTAATATTAACAAAAAATTAAGAGAAATAAGGCTTAGGTGGTTCGAACTTGTCAAGAGGAGACATCTTGATGGTCCTATGAGGAGATACGAGAAGATTATACTTAGAGACTATAAAGAAAAAAAAAGGAAGGCTAAGAAAAATTATGAGGAGTTGATCATAAATGATATGGCTCCACTGGAACTTACTAAGAATGTGGCACTTATTAGAAAACTTTAGCACTAAGATACTGGTAAAGGATCTCACATAGAGAGGTCATGCTCTTTCTTATAGGTCTTTTAAATATTTTCATTCGAGTCTTATGTCTTGTATTTAAGCTAAACATTTAATATGTAGTATTTCTCTCTTAGTTATTTAGCCTAAACATTTTCTTGTGATGGCTTATTTGTTTTATTTATTTACTTATCTTCTTTCTTGTTTATGTATTTATTTACTTATTTTATCTTTTATTTTTATTCTTTACCTTGTACTTTATTATTGTATTAATTATTTTTATATTTTTAATTATATCTATTTATTTATTTTATTTTTATTATCTTTTATGTCTTTTTTATTTTTATTACTTTATTATTTTAATATATTTTTTCTTCATGTGAGTCTATCGAAAATAGTCTCTCTACCAGTTAGGAGTAAAGATGCATATCTTTAAACCTCTTCAAACTCCACGTTCAGCAAGACTTCTACTGGTTTTTTGTTGATGTTATTATTATTGTTACTAAATATATTGCATCTTAGCATGCTAGGTTTAATGCTAGATTGGAGATTTTCATAATTATATTTGAAGATCATAAATTTTGGTCTCAATGTCAATTTGTCATTTGTGTTTATGAGTCTTTGGTGAGAATATTTCATCTTGCTAATAGTGATGAGAAAGCAACAATGGGCCATTTTTATGATGCTAGGAGAGGCAAAGGAAGCAATCAAGATATGAAAAAATAAGTCTTTTTTGTACACACCTTATCTTATAGTCATCAATGAGAGATAGAAAAGATAACTTTACTCTCTATTGTTTGCAGTTGAGACATTTTTTAATCTTGTTGTCTATTTTAAACTAAGTTTTATAAAGAAAGTTTAAGTTAATAGGGAAATTTTATTAAGCATTATAATAATTATTGCTCATGAGATGATGCAATATCTCTTAAGCTCACAAAAAGAGGTTTGTATGGTAATTCTGAGTCCATTGTTATTCGTCAAAGAGACAAACGTATTTTAAGTTTATATTTTTTTCATTTTTGTTATTTGTTGGAAATTAATCATTATGCTATTTGTTTATAATGTTGTTTTTGTGATCTTATAGTAGCTTAATGGAATCAATTCGAAAGTGATATTCTAGAATTATAAAATCTTGTAATTTGACATATGAGTACAATAGGATGTGAAACGAATTGAAGCATATTTGAATTCACCCATTCTGAAAAAAGAAATAGCTTGGAACAGAAAAGATTAAACAACATGATCTTTATTCGATATAATTTAAAGCTTCAAAAAAGTTATATTATTATTATTATTAAGTTCAATATAATATCTTGTAATTTCTTAATAATTTAATTTTAATTATTTACCATGACTATTAATAAAACGAGTAGTTCTGTAGATCCAATTTATCTTATTCATATTGATCTTTTAGCGAATTGAGTTTCTGATAAATCAAGTTTGATAGATGAGAGTAACTTAGGAAATAATCTTGGATAAGAAAGTATTAAAATTTTACTTAATGGAATGAATTTAAATGACAGTGATGATAGGACTCCTCTCAATGACGAATATTTTGTACCAAATTAGAATCAAGATCATAGATTTGAGTGAATATTTGACTAAACAAAGTTTCATATTTTAAATTTTTTCTCTTTTTAAATTTCATTTATATTTGATGCATATGACAAATTCTATTTATGCAATATACTTATAAAATTTTAATTGTAAATTTTTTTCAACTTTCACTTATAGTTGATTGTGTTCCTCGGTACAAACTCTTGTTGTAATAGTTATGGAGTAATAGAAGTTTATTTTTCTTTATATTTAATGTTTTGATGTAATTTTCTTTACTATATGACAAAATTATAAGATTTTAATTATTTTATATTATCTTTAGTTTTATATTTGTATGATAAATAAATGATCTTTTCTATATTAATTCTGGATATTGTTTACATATGAAATATGTGAAAAGTAATATTAATAAAAATAAGTAGATTTTTTTATTTCAAAATTTTATTATTATAATTTCTGAAGAAAAAGTTGATATAGAATTATCAATTATATATCAAAATATATTGAGAGATTATTTTACAATTTTAGAAAAATTTATGGACTATTTTATGTTTTTTTAAATTGTCCAAATTAGTATTGACCAATATTGATACAATACTATACTAAAACTAAATTTGGTATCAGTACTGGTATGATATTCATATCATTATGTTGGAGTTAGTTCTCAATGATTTGTTCTTTTAAGCCTTCAATTCTCATCCAACTTCATCCCATTTGCAAAAGGTATAATATGCTTTTCTATTTTCTTCCATTAATTTAATGTTTTATTTTCAATAGTAAAAGTCACAAAATTTTTATGTGGATTAAAATTTCAGAAAAGCTATTATAATTTTTAATTTAAAACTCTTTTTATTAGACTTTTGTTAAAACGTAATAGTAAAACACGTATAAGTTGAACATTATATATAGAACAATCAAATATTGTTAATATAATAATTTAATTTCGCTCTTAAATATGATCTGAACTAATTAAATATAACTTAAATTGATCATTCAAGATAATTATTAGTTTACGTTAGATTTAACTGGTTGACATTGAATTTAATTATCTTAGTTTTTGTTTCAAGTTGTATTGAATAACTATATTAGCAATATTTGATTATTCTACATGCACATTTATTATATTATTTTTAATGGAAATCTACGAAAATATTTTTTATAAAAATTCAAAATTTTAGAAATTTCAGAATTTTTAAAACTATTATTTAAAATATATGAAATTTCACATCTTTTACCCAATTTTCAATCTGTTGATTTTCGTATTGTGTTATTCGTATGTAGAAACCATAAAGGGGAACTAACTACTTATTGTACCTTCCACTTCTTAAGACCAAACCATGAAAACATTACAATACATGACTTGGGGGCAGTTGCATTCAACAACGAATAAATCAAATTGGAAGAAAAGCTTGATACCTACATTTACCTACTTCAAGCAATTCCAATTTCTTACGCCTATAAATACATTACCCATCATAAGCTTAGTGTCATAATAAGGAAAACATTAGCACTTCCAACTATGGGTTTACTTATTTTCCTTCCATCCATTATAGCTTCCTTGTGTCTTCTTGCCCTTGCTGCTGGAGCTAGGCCTTTACCAGGTACTGTACAAAATTTTATTGTCCAATTTAGTAGAAGAGGTTGCAAGAGAATTAATCAATGCAATTAAATGTTTATAAGCTTCATGGAACGTTTATGTTGGACTCTTGCACAATCATATAGCAAGATTAACCCTATTGATTTATGTCATTTGGAGAACATAACTACTAGTTGTTTTTAACAATCATGTGTACTTGTGGTTCGTCAGATAGCTCTAACCTCAAACTTGCGATGATAAGCACTTACGCTAGACCTCATTCACCTCCCCCACCTTCTCCGGTTCCATCTCCCGAAACAAAGGAACTAACAGCCAACTTGGACTGGTACTTCACCCCACCGCCACCTCCTCCGACCACATCACAACCGATTCATCAGCTGGCCGCTAAACCTGGACGAAGTTCACCGTCACTTCCTTCATCTCCGGAAAGACAAGTGGGTCTTGTGACTCCATGCACTCTAGGCATCAGTGCTCCAAGCGACAGCTACATATCAATGGTTACAGACTACGGTAGAAAGTCAAAATCGCCTCCACCAGCACCAAAGGTAGCTCCGCCAACACATAGTCTTTTTCTTGGGAAGAAAGAGCATGGAGGATCATCCCTGACTCTTACAAGTTACCTGGTTTCAACCTTGGCCCAATATATCGATATATGAGCTAGAGTAGTATTTGACCTGCATGTAGGCTTTGCTTGCAAGGGTTTAGTGTGTGCATTACGAAGTAAGCTGCAACATATCACATATGCTTATGATTGTGTGTAGCTTATACGTATGACTATTCTGTCAGTTTTAAGTTTTGCTAAGGAAAAGCTTCGAATGTTAGTGTTAATCCTCTTCCTGTACAATTTCTGAGAGCATTATTCTACTAGTATATCTAATCAACTGAAAATGACTACATATCATGTCACATCTAGTTTAATGAATATATGAATCAATTTGTTAAAAAAAATGTTATATTACCGTATCCATGCTTTAATGATTGTTTTATCCACGATATATTTTGTTATTTGAGGATGAAATTCTTATTGATCCTGATAACTTTCTTTGAAGAGAACTTAAATCCAGTTTATAACAAAGAGGAAGAACTCCACTAGGTTATGATTAAGTAAACAATTAAACACAAACATGAATAAGAATAGGAATAGGAATATAGTCCAAAAACATCATTTTACATGTGATTAAATGTTTTCTTAATTTGAATTGTTGTACCAGGATCAAATGCATCTTTACTGCTTTCTTTTAATTTTTTTTATTAGTTATTCTAATTGAAGTCTTATCGCAAAACTATGGTGTTAATTATATTCCCACGTCCCTTTTCACATACAGTTTGAAAGCATGATACGATTTTTATGCCCAATCAGAAAAAGACACTAATTGTATGATAAAGTACTAAGTAACATATCCTCAACAGTATAAGACTCAACATCCGGGTATCACCGAGGCAAGTGGAGCAGAGAAATGATGAGTTTCGCAGCTTTATCAACATTGTTTGTATATGGGGCGTGATTTGGCTTGGTGGTGCCATTACAGAGTATATGCACATGGATGCTAATGAGTACCCTTTCCCTACATTCGATACTGACATGGATACGCTTAATCGATCAGGAGTTTTAACATATTAATCTCAATTTCTCCGAACTACATTAATTAGGTGTGTGGAAATTGAATACCATTTTATTTTATTTCTTTTTTTGATGTAATTTTTTATATTAGTTTCTACTTTTCAAATAAAAATAAGTTTTATTTAATTATTACTATAAATATAATTATTTTTTATTACTAATAATAATTACATATTATATCAAATTTAAAGATAAATTCATAAAAATTTAAATTAAACTAGATTGAAAATAAGATGAATGCATATTTTAAAATTTGATAAACAAGTTCCTTCTTAGCTAAAGGAAAACTATAGTACTTAATCTGCCTTATCCGACAATTGTCCCTCTAATTTTTAGTTTTCCATCTTTGTGAGTTATTTCTAAATAAGGCCAATAGGTTATGCTATGAAGTGATTAAATAGTTATAACGTACAATAAACAAGCATTATGGACCATCGTTTTGCAGCAACCTCCGCGAGTAAAATTCTTACATCACTGTCTAAAACAAGTATAGCATCTAAGATGCCCTCAATTGTGATCATACCAGAACGTTTTGTTCATTTCTTTTACAGATGATATTGCCAATATCTAGTGGTGGTTATAATCTACCTTTATCTTTTTAGTGATAATGGGAATGTGGTCCCTGTACCACTACCCGTTGAAATTGACAGAACTTGGTGAATCAAGCTTGATCTTCTTAATTATTAATAAAATTTGGAATTTATTATCAAGAATAAAAGCTAATAACTTCAGGCAAAATGAAAATTTTCTAAAATGATTAAACAGTGAATGCATGAAACATATTCTACATGTCTTGTTTGGTTAAGCTTTTGAATTACAGAAAAGTACTTTTTTTTTTTTTACCGCAAAAGCTATTCTTAAGAAAAATGAGTGTTTGGCTATAAAATCTAAAAATACTTTTTAAATAAAAATACCTTTTTTAAAAGCTAAAATACAACTTTTTAATAGGCTCAAATTTGGAACTTTTTAAAAAAGCCCCTCATTTTAGCTTTTTGGGTAAACTTTATACTTATAATTTCCGACGTTTATGTTTATATTATCCGTCGTTTGGAAAGCCAAACCAAAATATCTATCTTCTCTCTGCTTCTGTTGTGCGTCCAATCTTTTTAATCCCTTCGTTGCTCTTCTTTGCGGCTCACCATACCCTCTTCTTTAAACAACCTAAGAGTGTAGAGCGTAGCCAAATCTATTAGAGATTGCGAGATCCAGAGGTAATTTTTCTCTCCATCATTGCTTCCATTTCTTTTGATTCGTGGGTTATTGTTTCTTCTATTTGATTGGCAAGAAATGGCTAAACCACTCCCTCATTTTTCTCCCCATCGTTCCTTTTTCTTTTTCTTTCTATATTATTTACGGAGTCATCATTCATATATTATGGTAACGGTGCAATGGCTGAACCTTCCCTAATCTATTCAACTGTAAGGCTCTTCTTAGAATCCCGAACTCAACAAGGTAATGCAAGTGTTAGTTAATTTTGTGCTTATTTAAACTATATACTTAGGCAGTCTTCATTACTTCGGGCGCTTTGTTGTTGTTACTTGTGCATGTCAAACTCTTTGTATGGATAGAAATAATATTGGGCTAGTTTGTTTCTTTCTTATTGGGGAGAATTAAAACAGGAAAAGTTTTGTTTAACTTGTGACTAACTTGTTATCATCAATACAGGCATTTTAAGTGTTGAAGTCTAAGGGTTTTGTTGTATATATTAAAGGAAGCCTTTATATAGGTGGGCTGATGTACAAATTTGTTACAGAGATCCTATATTAAAGGATTACATCAAGGTATATCAATCTTATCTTGTATAATACATATCGTCCATAGGAAGATATACTCCCTCCCTTGTGAATCAATTACAAATTCATTAATCATATACTAACATTCTTCTTTAAATTTGTTTAGAGGTATCCTTTAAGCCTAATTTGTCCATCAATTTATTAAGAATAGAAATTGTGTGGGTTAGAATGTCTCTTAACTGCTCACTCAATTGAATAAAAGGAATGTTTATCTTCTTGAAATTCAACTTCTTTTTTGATGAAGTATTTGTTTACTTCAATATGTTTAGTTCGATCATATTATATCAAATTATTAACTTTCTTGAGCTGTTTGGTTATCACAGTATACTAGTGTAGGTTTTTTTGGCTTGAAACCTATTTCAACAAACAATATCTTAAGTCACAAAAGTTTACATATGATCCATGCCTTTATGTTCTATTTCTACTGGCGATTCTGTTGTTATATTTTGTTTTTTGCTTCGACATGTGAGAAGATTGCCATTAACAAATGTAAAGTAACCAGAGCTAGACTTTTGTTTAGTGAGGTTTCTCGTCTGATTCACATTGGTAAATCCTTTTACTTCAATACATCTATGTCTTTTGAATGTGAAACCTTTTCCTAGAGTCCCCTTTAGGAAAGAATTAATTTTGATTACAACAATCCTATGATCTTCACTTAGAGCATATATATGCAATATCGGGGCGTATGTGAGACAAATAAATTACTTTATAAACCCCATTGTTGGTTATCTTTAATTGTTCATATGCTAGCATACTAGTTTCATATGCTTTTACTGCAGAGTTCACAAAAGATTTAATGCTTACTATGCTTTTGTCTAAGTCATTTTGATTATGCTTTTATATTTTCTTATACTTGCTAAATTCATTGTTATATGTAGTGGGGGTTTTGTTGTTAATAGAAAATGTTATTTCCAAGTCCAGATATTCAAGGTAGGGATAAATTAAAAAAAGGGTTAAAGCAGACTGGAATGATAGAACTTTTGAAATTTTCAAATTTTTTGTGGAAGAGACATTAGCTGGAAATTGACCAAATGGTCACTTTAACAAGATTGGATGGAAAATATAGTTTCAAAATTTGCTCATGAAACTAAAAAGAATTATGAATACAAACAATTTAAGAATAAATGGGATGGATTAAAAAAGGATCGACAGCTTTGGGCAAATTTAGTAGGTAAGGAAACTAGACTAGGATGGGATCCTACTAAGAAACTAGACTAGGATGGGATCTTACTAATCAAACTATTAATGCAAGTGACGAGTGGTGGGAAAGAAATTGAAGGTAAGCATTTAAGTTTTAGATTTATAATGTCTAATGTTACTTGATAGTTTAATAACTTAAACAATATTATTGTAGGAAAATCCCGAGATTGGCAAATTTTGAACTACAGGTTTGAAACATATTGAATAGTTGAATATTTTATTTAAAGATGTTATAGTTGCAGGGGAAGGAGCTTGGGCATCTTCTTCAGGTTTTGTACCAAATGATGCTTATGCGCCGTCTAGAGAAAGCCTAGTTGATACCAATCTTGATGATAACTTTTTTGAAGACTTCACTGTCAATCAAGAAATTGAAAATATTAATAATGAGATTGGTTCATCAACTCCAACTCTAGGAACTTCTACAAAAGGAAAGGGAAAAAAGAAGAAAGAAACATGATACTAGAATAGGGGCAACAGAAAGGTTATATAAACATTTGGACCGTATATGTGATGTAGTAGAGAGTAGAACTTCAGTAAGCTCTACTAAAAGCGATGAACCTAGTTGTAGCATTTCTGAGGTGATGGACATCTTACGAAGTATAAATGAAATAGAAAAGGGAGGTGAACTGTTTATATTAGCTACCAAATTATTTTTGAAGAAGAAAAATAGAGAGATGTTTGTTGCACTTAAGGATGTTGATCTTTAAATCGATTAGCTTAAGAAAATCAAATGATTGTGATTTTTGTAATAAATTAGACATGTATTTAGTTACTAATATTGGACTACTTGTAACGTGTTATATTGGAATTTGCTACTTGTAAAGTGTTGTATTGAATTTCTATTTGGTTAATTTTGTTGTAATAAATTAAATTGTACTTTATTATTATTGTTTTATGATTATTGCTATATTACCTTGTTATACAATAAGCTTATTATTTATTTTTATATATATTTTGATACAAATGTCATCTTTTGATAATGATTCTAACAATGATCATGAATTTATTGAAGAGATTAAAGAAGAAATTTTGCATATGGTTCAAACTAGAGTAGCACTAACCATAGACCATTATATTAAATATTATATTTAAAAAAACCATGTAGAACATCCCCTCACACTAGATGGACGTTTGTAATGGAGATGCTTAATGACCATAGAGATAGATGTCATCAACAATTTAGAATAAAGAAGGATGTTTTTATCAAATTATGTAAATTGTTGAATGAGTTATATGGATTAAAGAAAGGTACAAAGTAACAATAGAAGAGGTTGTAGCTATGCTTTTGATCAATTTAGGTCATGAACTTTGCAATATAATGGTTCAAGAAAGATTTCAACATTCTGGTGAAACAATTTCTAGATGGTTTGAAATCGCGTTAGAGGTTGCTTCATGTACGTCGATTAATTTCATAAAACCAAAAAATCTAACTTTTAGAGAAATTCCAAGCAAAATTAAAGATGATAGAAGGTATTGGCCTTATTTTAAAGACTGCATTGAAGCAATTGATGGAACACATATACTAGCTGTAGTTCCAAGGTCCAATCAAATAAAATATATTGGGAGAAAAGGCATTCCTATGCAAAATGTAATAGTTGTATGTGATTTTAATATGTGCTTTACTTTTGCTTGGGCTGGTTGGGAAGGCACAACACATGATGCTCGAATTTTTATGGACACTTTGCGTAATGATATATTACACTTCCCTCATCCATCTAGAGGTTTGTGACGGATAACTTTATACTTTTTTATTTATTCTTAATAATTCAGTACTTTTTATTTATTTTTTTATTTGGAATGTAGGAAAATATTATTTGGTAGATGCAAGATATCTTTACATGCAAGGTTATTAAGTACCATACAAAAGTGAGAGGTATTATCTTCCTAATTTTCGATGTGCTAGTCTTCCAAGAGGAAAGAAAGAAATATTCAGTCATGCACATCCTTCTTTAAAATGCACAATCGAAAGAACTGGTGTTTGAAAAAATAGGTGAAAAATTTTACGTCAAATGCCCAGTTTTCCTTTTCCAAAGCAAGTTAAAATTGTAATTGCTTCAATGATCATTCATAATTTTATAAGGTTATATGCTCAAAAGGATGAAGAGTTTTTTTCCCTATGATGAAGATGATGAATTACTTCCTACAAATGAAGAAATCAATGAAAATGAAGACGTTGAAGAAAATCATTTAGACGAGCCACAAAATAACGAGATGAATGATGATAGGGAACATAATGCAAATCTTCTTGTATTACAATAAAATGCATAATTTATTATGTATTTAACTCTTTACTCAACTTGAATATTTATTTTGGGATTATGATATTATTTAACTTTTATATGTTTTAATATTTATTTTTCATATTAGTTTTATTTCCAACAAGAAAATGAGACATCTCTTTAAATCATTTCCTACAAGATGATTATTTAAAATTTCCTACAAGATGGTTATCAAATGTAAACATAATATATTGTGCTTTGCATATTGTTAAATATACTTTAAATATTATTTATATGAATAAATAATTTTATTAAAAAATAAAATATAGTTAAAATTAATAAAAGTATTTTTTATTTTTATGTTGTCAAATAGTCTACTATTGGATCGGAAAAAGAAAGTATGATATATTTAGAGAAACAGTAGATTTCAAAACTTTTTAAAAATCTAAGTTGCAACGGAAGCAATATATCTAAATCATCATATCAATCCATACATGATATGGTATAAGGATAATAATAAACATAAACAAGATAAAGATTATTACCGACTCCTTCGCTGCAGCTTTAACTCCTCGTTGTGCTATCCTCTCCTTCTTCTTGTATCCAGCCCTAGCTTTTGCCTTGCTTTTGAATCCTTTCCTTTGTCAATCTATCCTCTCCTTGTTATTATATCCTCTACATGTTGGATTCCGTTCCCGAGACCCAACTGCTCAAACACTTAATACGATATTACTGCTTAAGCTGATTAAGATCATGCTTGAAGAGAAATCAAATCGAAAGAAAACGAGTGAATTGAAACAAATGCGGAACTAAAGGGATCGAAAATACAAATGTGATCGAATATCAAATAACTCGAATCAAATACTGATCG
>JANITW010000001.1:20639503-20656676 GCA_027564335.1 Erythroxylum williamsii | reverse complement strand
CAACGTTTGATCTACGTCTGCGAATAAACTTCCCCTCACATGGGAATTGTGTGTGATGGGGAGACCTTATATTAATTCCGCTGCTTTGCGTGCCATATTTTACTATGTTACTTCCCAAGTGTGTTTATGATATTGTTCTATGTTACTTCTCAAGTGAGTTTAAATATAACAAAGAGTGATATTATTTTTAATTCAGAATCCTGGAATATTAGGTTACAATTCTTTGTTTATATATATCCAACACTCTTAGTCTTAGCTATTATCTTTCCTAAATACGGAAAACTTCGTTTTTGTAATCTTTCAATAACCTTAAATACTTGCATATGCTTCGCCTTCCCGTTATTTTAGCCGCTGTATATCTACCTGGCTTATACTGTCGTGGCTATGTCATCTCGAAGAATGATACCTATGATGACATAGCCAGGCGCAATATAATCCAAGTCGAGAGAGAACACTGTATACGTGCTTAAATTTAAATGAAATTATTATTAGATTAGCCTAAACTTAATTTATTATAAATTGTATTAAAGCAAGCACTCACTAATATGAAGTTGGACTGAAAGACGAGAATGTAGAGTAATTATAAACAATTGTTTGTAATTAAACCCAGATGGTTAGGTGTCAAAGTTTTATTTGGTTAGGTATCATTGGTGTGAGTGTTTCCATGCAATTGAGGGTGTGGTTGTTTGGGGGGGATGTGAAAAAAAATATGGGTATAGAATGAAAAGTATTACTTGGTTCAAGCCTATGATTGAAAAGTGAATAATTTCATTCCCTGCCATTGAGCAATACTTCATTCCTCTAGTAATCCAGAAGAATGGGAGTCATTGCTCATGCATTTTAGAGCAAGTTTTGCCCACTACTATCTCCGGCCTTCACTTTGCAAAAACAGATATTGTTTCCTCTTAAGCTTTTCTTTTACCTGCGTTTCTCTTAATTAATTAATAAAAATAATTAATCAACATAAAAATTAATTAATTAATTCAAATAATTAATTAATTAAAATCTAATTAATTAATTAAAATATAATTAATTACATGATTAATTAAAATCTAATTAAAATATATTAATTAATTAATTAATTAAAATATAATTAATTAATTAATTACAATGTAATTAATTAAAATATTATTCATTAATTACTTAAAATATAACTTCATTCGTATTATCAGATGAATGTAAATTGTATTAAACTATGTTACTTGATTTTACTGTAGTAATGAAATGGTGGATATTATAGTTGTGTCGATAAATTGCACAATATTTTGGATGATTAATCTATATTTTGAAGATATTATGTAACTAATGATATGTTGATGCAAGAAAATACTACAGTATTTTTTTCTTCAAGAGCTATTGAAAAGGAAAAATCGCAATATACTTTATTTTAAATATTTTGTCATTATAATTAGGGTGTATAAATTAAAAATAATTATTTAAAATATATTTAAAATTTGCTATAAAACAAAATTTTAACAAATTTGTATTTCTTAACATTTTTAACAAACCAACCACCACCAATGGTAATGATAATCATTCATTCATCTTAATCAACCATCTTCATTATAATGATTATATCCATTCTCATTCTTCACTATATTCATTCTCATTCTCATTCTCATTCTTCTCTATGAACCAAGCGTCCCCTTATTTTCTTAAAACCTCAAGCTATTGATTGGGACCACTATCAGTAGATGTCTGGATATCCAAATAATAAGGTGAACGGAAACAAAGAAGATGACATAAATTGATTCATTAAGTTGCAACTAAATTATAAGCTTTTTGAATAAGGTGTTTTACATATCATTGAACTTTAGGTTCCTACATTATTTATAAATGTAATAATACAATAAGGATTCTAAATTCTAAAGAGGACAGTAGAATCTTTATAGCATAAAAGAATAAACCGTTTAACAAATAGGCAAACGACAATTCTAACACATTGAAAGACGATTTATTATGATAATATTAAGGGTAGAAAAGTTATTAGATATATCCCAACTATTTGGGTTACATGGATATTTCATTTTTATATGGTAGAACAAGTCGTTATATTTGAAGAGCTCTTAAGTTCTAATTACACCATTGTAATTAAATACCATTTACCTAACTTTAGATAATTATCTATTGAATTTTGATTTTTTAAACAAAATAATTTCTTCAGTATAGATTTATCATTTTTAATAATAAAATAGTCATTTTTATTTGATAATAAGAGAACTCACATCAATATAATTTATTGAATATGCACAATAATATTTTTAAATGCATATATTAACTAATAAATTATATTATTAATATAAATTATTTAGGGGATACTTAGTTCATGGGTTTTAGAATCAATTAATGGGTATGGAATAAATACTGGTGGTTGGTTTTATATTATGATCATAGGAGATATCTGACTTTTGGAAATCGTTCATACCCTAATATATTAGATGGTATGGAGGAAGGGTCACCGATACGACGGCCTTTGTTAATTAATTATATTTAATTAATAAAAATATACTTAATTACAATATAATTAATTAAATATAATTAATTAGTTATATATTTCTCTTTTTTTTAACAATTAACTATGATTAATTAAAATATATTAAAATTTGATGAAAAAGAAATTTATATTTTTTAATATTTTTAACAAACAAATCACTATCTATGTTAAGAGTAATCACTCATTCATCTTATCCATCTGTTATAATTATAATGATTATATTCATTCTCATACTTCAATGTTTTTATTTTCATTCATATTACTATTCTCTTATGTAGATCAATCGCCTCCTTAATAAATTAACGATTAACTATTAAAAAATTAAAGGACTTAAAAAGATATCATCTCTTAAATTTAGATTCATTATAGGTGTTTGGAGGTGAAATATACCATATTTTTATTAAAAAAATTCACAATTATTGTTATTTTAAAATATGTTTAAAAATGATATTAAAAATATGTATTTTAATTATATCTTATAAATTAATAATGTAAAATTGAATGATAGATTTAATTCAATAAATGTTTAAAAATTGATTACCGTTTAGAATTCAAAATCAAAAGACTTAATAACATTTTAAAAAGGAGACTTTAACTTTATTTCAACCGTTTAAATATTACCTTAAAATAATCACTTCAATATAAAAAGAATTATTTGTTTTTAAAAAAATCCAGTTTGCTTACAAACTTTTCCAACCGTATAATGGACTTGACTTAGCTGCTCTGTCACAAATACAATGTAATCAAAGTGAGAACAATCATGTGGGCCAGAAGTAAACATAAAGAATTAATTGAGCACACAAATCAAGGTAAATGGGTCCCACATAGACAACTATTGTCCTTAAAATCTTAGAATCTATCCCCACCTAAAAGCCAAATCCCAGCCGTTGAAACACTTGATGATGTCGTCACTCATCTCAAGCCCAGCAACATCAACATCATCCTTAACCTTAACGACAATAAGAAACTATTCTCACCAGCTTCTTTCTTTCTTTCTTTCTTTATTTCTTCCTCTTCAACCCCCTTGTTCTTTTCTTGTTAATTTTGTTTTGTATGTACAAGAAGAGAAAAGTTGCAACTCCCAACGCCTTCTCTTAACTCAATAACAGCACACACAACTACCCATCTCTCCCTGGTGAAGGAGAGAGCTTTGTTGATGTGGCTGTTGGATTGTTGAATTTCTTCTCTTCTTGTTCAATGGAGACTGAGAGTAATAAGGATGATAAGAGAGCTGATGCAGCTTTGGAGGGGTTCTCTTCTGTGTCTTCTCCTAGGATCTTTTGGAGATCTCGCAAAAGATCAGGTAGCACCCACTAGTTCTTTCA
The DNA here is from genome assembly GCA_027564335.1 of Erythroxylum williamsii. Lineage (NCBI taxonomy): Eukaryota > Viridiplantae > Streptophyta > Magnoliopsida > Malpighiales > Erythroxylaceae > Erythroxylum > Erythroxylum williamsii. The sequence goes on along the minus strand of JANITW010000001.1, from coordinate 20,652,857 downwards.
TTTTGCTTTCTGTTTTGTTAAGCTGTTGTGAGAAAATAAGGAAAACAAATAGAAAGTAGACAATCAAATGCTGAATTCGCGTGGTATATAAAAATCCATATCCTGGAATTCGATGTCGGTTAGTTATTTGCATGCCGTTTGAAACGTTTCACTCAAAAGTCCCAAGCTCATTCCTTTGAACTAACATGATTTGTTCATGCGAGCATTGGAAGCAATTCTAGATTCAACTGATTAATCCAATCTGGAATGAGCAAAGGTTGCTTTGCTGCTACGCTAATCAAGTTGGGTTCAGTTTACTTGTCAACGAGTACTGTTCCTCATTATTACTTTTATGCTTTTTCTTTTTCTTTTATCTAAAGGGTATCCCTTTTCAGTTCCTTCAATCCTCTAATCTGTGATTGTAACGTGCTGTCACCAAATATGCTTCCAATTTTTTTAATTTTCTAGTCTTAATTTATGTCTCAAAGTCATCACACATAGTGTTTGATACATCTTTCGTTCTAGGAAAATACGCCCAAATGTCACCTTATTTTCTTAAGTCCTTTCTCTGTTTCGTAGTTATTTTATTGCCAAATGTTGCCTTGGAAGGGAAAGGATCATTATTTAATACCTTCTGTTTCAATTTGATTGTTAGTTTTAGTTTAGAGTTTTGGAAAGGGCAAGTTTTCCTAGGCTGGTATGACCATGGTTACAAGAAGACCAACCAATTGTTAGTAGGTGAAACTCATGCCAAATATCAAGGTTAGAGAAGACTAGTGACTACTAAGAATTTTCTTCTACTTCTTTCCAATTTAAAAAAAAACTCCAAACTACGTTTTATTATATTTGGGAACTAATTAATGAAATTGAAATTGTAAATTTATTGGAAATGAATTAAAAAGCCCTCAAAGGAGCCACCATTTGTTGGCAATTACAAAACCTTCAAGCAAAAGCCCTAGACTAACAGAACAAAGAATATCAATAAATATACAGAGATCCAAGTTATAGGTTTAGTAGCTGAATATGATAACCCCTGCCTGAAAAGAGACTGAAGTACCAGGAGGAGTTCGTTTCTAGGGTTCAGATATTTTGTTCCAATTACTCTATTTCAACCCTGTTTTTGCCTACATAAAAAGACTTCGTATTGGAGGCTGATTGGAATAGAGTAAGTGGAACAGAAGATTTCTTCTCCGTTTCTAGTCCCTGCTACCAAAAGTCAGGAGACAGGTTCCGACCCTTCCATCTCATTATTAGCTTTTTTATGTCCCTTATATGCTGCTCTAGGTCCTATGGATGAATGTATTGAAATTTTCTGAAGAAGTCCAAGATTCCTCTTATTCTACACTGCATGTGTGTTACATACAGCTGAAAACAAGTCTGGAAATGTACAATCCTTAAAGCTCTGATTATTTGCCCACCCAAAAATCTTGCCCGTTCCTTAAAATTGCTCATGAATCATGACTACACTTTACGGCGTAAGGAGAGCCAACAATTTAGATTAGAAATTGCCGATTTTGTGTGGTACATAGGACAGCATGCAATGCAGTTTCAATTTTTCTTTTTTTTCTCACATAATCCCAATCCTTTTCTTAAACCTAAGGATTTAAGTTACGGTATTAGGGTGGTGATTCTTAGAAATTACTCCTTGTTCACAGTTTCTCTTCATGCATATTAATACATTATCCGTGTTACATAAAAGTGATTCTAAGGGAGTAATTGATTCCTTCTTATCTCCTAAGTTCATATACAAAATTTTATCTGATATTCAAGAATCAAATTGATGTGTATTCTATTTGAAGTTTAAAATTCAAAACTACAAAATCTTCATTATGATGGGAAATCTAACTATGCCATGTAATTGCCTGATACAGTGAGAGTCTACTCGCCCCTTTTCAATTTCTGCGGTGCATCAAAAGATAATGAATCAAAGTTTTAATGACTCATTCATTCTCTAAAAATGGCACAGTGATTGTATATATTTGCGTTCCAGTCAAGATTTTCAAGGGTATGTCGTGCAGTATATGCATAGTATGTCATTTGACTGTATACAGAGTAGGTCATGTCTCAAGTATTACTTTAGAAGTAAAAAGTTGACTTCTTTGCAACAGCCAGCGGGAGGAATTTAGGCATTAAGACAGGAGACACTCCAAGTGAAACTCCTGGCAATCTGGAAGAACCTGTGAATGATGAGAAAATGCACGAGGTAAATGCAGTTTCAGAACTTTCAGAGCGCCGAAAAGCTCTCTTTGAACCATTAGATCCTGTATCAACTATAAATGGCCGGGGACCATCAGCTGAGTCCCTTCTTCCCCCACCAGATTTTGATGCCGCAAGTTATCCCAAGGGCTGGCTGATTGGAAAGAAACGAAAACTTGTCAATGTAGATGTTGTGGAGAGCATGAGGAGAATTGCGGTACAGGAAATGAACAGAAAGGTTCATATTTAGCTTATCTAAAAGGTTCATATTTAGCTTATCTATGGCATTAGAGCCACGTGCACAGTTTCTCATCATTACGTTATTTTCTGCAGGACCGTGAGATTGATGGCCTTAACGAACAGCTCGAAGAGGATGCGCGGTGCCTGGAACATTTGCAGCTCCAGCTTCTGCAAGAGAAAAGCAAGCGTGCTAATGTGGAACGAGAGAACGCTGTGTTACAGGATCAGATATCTATGCTAATGAACATGCTCAATGAAAATGAAAATGAACAGATGGGAGATGAAGACTTAGGGGATGAAAACCCTGACGAACCTTGAATGGTCCTCGTTATGTTTGTCATTCTTTTGCATGAGAGTACAAAAAAGAAAAAGGTTGTAAAGCAGTCGTGGCACTTGTGTTCTTATTAGTAGCTGTAGTACCTTGAGTATATGGTTGGTTCTGTTTGTGCTCAGGTATTGTATAAAAGGTATACACATTGAAGCTATTTCTTTATTTGCAATCTGTTTCTACGGCTATGTAGGTTCTTGTAATTTGTTTGCAAGTTATCCTTCTTGGGTGGCGAGCATTTAGAAAATAAGTATGAATGAAACTAGCTCCTGTTCTTCCTACCCCAGTTCATACCTTGCTAATGCTAATTCATCAATGAATTTAGGTAGCCGCTGAGCTCGATGCTATAGCGCGAGTTTGATCATTTACCAGATAAAACTGGCAGCAGTACGTTGGAATAATGGTAAGACCCTTGAATTTTGCGATAAATTGCGGGTGAAAAGAATAAAAATGAATGGTTGATACTAAAAGTTAATCCATCTTAAATTATTATCTATAAATAAATAAAATTCGAAAAATTTCAATATAATTCCATAAAAATTTATTCTTGAGTTTTTCCTATAGATAATTTCCTTATTGTTGTTTACTAATTTGGTATTGCATTGAAACAAAGTTTACACACCAAACCCTATTTTATGTGCATCATGAAAATTACAGAAAGCTTCAACTAATACCACTACACATGCCACTCCTATGGAAAACACTAATCGCTATCCTCCTACTATACAAGTTGTGAAAGCGGAAGACCAAAAATATGTATCTTGTCAAACTCAATATACTATCTGGCTTCACTACTAGAGGCTTCACCTATAGTATGCAAAAATTGTGGAAGCGATGCAATCCTTGGAAGATAGAAAAGCAGCTCTCCAACAGAGTCTTTCCTTGACATATTCGGTGCTTCCTTGAAACAAGAAACGTTTTCCTCGTAGGGGTGAGAACTCTCTGAAGTTTTTCTCAAGTACATTGATCCACTTGTATCTATACTTCCCTCGTGGTTGACATCAAGCACCCAGTTGCTCTTACCCTGCAAGCCTATTGCCGATCCGGAATCTTTCTGCAGTAGGCAGCAAAGAGAATTGACCCTTGACATGAGGGACTGCTCGTCTGTAACTGCAGATGTAAACTGAGAATCACCGAGCAAGTACTGGGTAATTCCCTCGAGAATCTCACCGCTAACTTGACCGTTGACAGAAGGAATAGAACTATCGGATGTCATCTGCTCTGAAATGCAGTGTCCTATGTGGTTCACCAGGTCACTTAATGAAATGGACTGCCGAAGTCCAGGCACTTTAATCTGATCCAACTGACTCAACATTCCCTTCTCCTCTGTTATGCTGCTCCTGATATCTTCAGTTGTGTCCGTGTCCATTGCTACAGTTATCGAACAAGTTAGTTTTCATAGAGCCGTAAGTAATAATTAGATGAAACCCTACACAAGAAATTATTTAGAAACAATATAATAAAACATATCAGGAGTTCTGCAACGAAATTACAAGACATCAAGTGACTTTTACCTGAGTCAGATGAATGAGTTTCCTTGGAAAACTTTTCAAGAGGCCCACCCACAAAATCGCGGCATTCATTTTTCAAAGAAGATGAGAGGTCTGCAGATGGTGATACTACATTCTCCACTGCAAGGACTTTAGGACCATCATCAGCCTTTATGTCAAGCCCTTTGCTCAATTCATTCAATCCCTCGAACGTAGAAACTTTAGGTTCAAAATAAGGCGTTTCTAACAAAAGTTCTGGCTGTTTACTGAGAAAGTTGAGCCGGTGATCACATTGAATAAGTTTTTCAAAGTGCTTGCCCAAGAAGCCTTGATTACACTTAAGAAGATGTCGCCTGTTCCATTGCAAATATATCAGCATTGCAAACATAAGCCATTGTTCACTAGATTCAGCAAGAGATTTGTTAAACAGGTAACAAGATTGGTCACAGAGTTTGAATTGAAAGGAGTCATTTAATCAACAATTATGTTGTGCACTTGAGATTCACTAAAGGAAACGGTATTTGACTATTGCGGAAATCATGAACAAAATTTACTTAGGTAAAGTGCAACCAATAATAACAAGAAGGAAATTTTTTTACCCTTAAGTGGAAAAAGAAGATGTACAAAGGTTCTTGCTCTAAACAGGAATGACAAAAAATTGTGAAAAGAGTAACATCAACTTAGGAATGCACATTGAGAAGATGAAATAAATCATTGGTAAGCGCATTCAACTGAGGCTTAAATTTTACAGAGTTTGACAAAGCAATACATAATTGCAGCACCACTTGATGGAAACTCAAACTTTGATCGAATCTAATTGTTCAATTATGAAGTATGACCGTTCAACAACTTAAATGATTGAATTTAGACTAACTGCCAAAACTCAAGCATTGATCCTCAAGTCAAAAAGAGGATACTTCAAATATTTTATACCATTCATCTTTTTATTCTCAGAACTATGTTTGCTCTTCACCCTTACAAGGCAACAAATCCTGATGAACTGAAATGCCTTCTTTTTTCATAGAACATGGTCACAAACAGAACCATTTGAGACTGAAGCAATCATGGAGTTCTTTCCCCGTGGAAAAATGTTGAAGGAGTTGAATAAAAACAAAAAAAAATTACCTATGTATGCTCGCTTGTCCACCAGTAAAATCCGATGTTGCCTGCCACAACGTATGTTTCCTAGGTTGTGGATTTGTCTCCCTGAAAAAGAGGGGCTGTCTAGCCAGCTATGACAGACGCCAAATTTCTGGCCATTAGCATCGCTTTGAATATAAAACATACATTAATGTGCTCGTGTGTATATGATATCGGCAGAAACCTGTTTGACGTACCACTACATCCAATGTTTCAGGTCCATCATCAGGGAAGTCCGCCTTGATTGCGACGATATCCGACCACTGGATTTCAATCTTATTCTTGAGACCACCGTCAAGCACCTCCCATACTAGCTTATGCTTTGCAAAGTAACATTTGCCCACCAAATCCCCCTCGTATCTTGACTTGTACTAAAAATTAATCGGACAAAAGTAAAGCAAAAATTTTATTCCAAGTGAACAATCCTCAAAAACAAACAAAACAAACGACTACTCCGAATTCAGAAGCGTGAAAAGTAATTGCATAGTACCTCCCAAGTTCCTATTTTCAGAAGAGAAGCAGGAAAATTGGAGGCCTTGAGCTTATCGTTAGAGTTGCTGCTAGCTTTGTGGTTTTTCTTACTTAAAGCTGACAACATATTGGTCTTTTGTTGAGAGAGCTTCATCTGAATCATATCTAGAAAAGATGGGCTCTTTTTGAGTCGCAAGCCAAGAGGACTTGGCTCTTCCAGAGGATTGTAGAGTCCACCCTGGCTGGTCTGCAAGTAATTAATTCAAAACATCAACTGACAAGAACAATCAGCAGCAGCATAACAAACCAGAGAAAACTATGCAATAAGAGAAAGTGGAACCTGCAAAGAGTAGTCAAGTTTACAACTTTTGTTAAGGGGACCAAGTTGATCCTCCAAAGACTCCTCAACTTCAAGCTTAACAGCTGCCCTTTTACCTGACGAAGAATTCATTATCTGAACCATTGAAACAAAACCCCACTAACTTCACGACTAATGTTTCGGCTGCTGAACACAGATCTTCGAGAATCTGTAAAATCCCTATAAAGCTTCTGTCTTTTGCTCTCCAGAAGACAATGGAAATGGCCTTTGCTATTTTGCACAAAGTAGAAGTGTGATTGCATCAATATTGATGAATGATATTGGTGGCCAGCAGCCACATGAAAGTCACGTGACTCAGAAGAATAGCCACGTGTAGGGAGAAGGAGTGCGTTGTTGGGTGACGTGGGATTGGCAAAACGCCAACTTGTGATGGGACGATTTGTCGTTTTGCGCCCAGGGCATGATGGCGTAAGCGAAGCTGGCAAGTTGTTTTGGACTAACATTCTGTCACGTGAAGACACGTGCTCGGATTTTTTTCCTGCGTGCTTTGGATAAGGAGCGGGACCCAGTTCACGAACATCTTCCGGGCTTGAGTTGTCTTTTGTCGTGTAGCTTGTCCGAAACACGTGTATGGATTGGATGGTGAAGGGGGACACGTGGCTGCTGGAGAAAAGCATGATCGAAAAAGATGCGGTTTTGTGGATAGACTTGCCAGCGTGGATAAGCCACCATTCTTGACGAGACTAGATGAATGGATACCCAATCTCTGTCTATTCTATCATAACAACGATTAGTTGGTATTATTATTAACTTTTATTTCAAGCCAAGATTTTGATATGATACTTAAAATAACAGAAAATTGATCCTAAACAGTTGGACTCGAAGGAGCCTTGCCATTACGAGGAAAGGAAAGCCCAAGTCTTGGAGGTATGGGTATACTATTCGATTTGGTTATTATTTCCAGATAACAAACCCACAAAGTTTTGTATATGATTGGTAGGGACGACCTTTAATTGTTTAGTAACTCAATATTAGAATTTAATCAATTACACTAAAAATGACTGAAGTGTAGATTGAAATAGAAAAAATGAGAATTTTGTCTAGAGTTAAAGCTTACGATCAAATACGTATAGTTGACAATAAATTACTATGAACTCTTTTTATTAAATTCTTTAATTTAATTTTCTCTATTTCCAGTAAAATGACATTTTGTACTATAAAAATATGAATGAAGAAACAAAAAAAATTTAATACATGCCGTGGGATTTAAAATAAAATGGAAGATGATAACGGTTAACAATACAGTAATAAATTCTAACAGGTGTCAATTTTCCATTAAAAAGATGTGAAAACTTACTCTAATTCCTTTTTTGTCTATAAAATAGGATAACATTTTGTCAGAGAATATGTGTATATAATTTAGATAAAAATAAATAATTATTTAAGGTAAAATTTTATATTTGACATTATTCTAATATTTTGAAAATTGGATTGAACCGACCGATTCAATCGAAACAATTAAAAACCAGTCAGTATGATGATTTGGCTTAGAATAATAACCTTTATACATATAAACTATCAACTTTCTACATTTGGCTTAGAATAATAACCTTATACTTATAAACTATCAACTTTCTACATTGGTTGTTCAATCGTAAACAAAACTTTCTAATTTTTCTTTTACATCACTACCTTTTTAACTCATTTCGATCTTACTACTTGTTTCCTATTTCCATTTTTTATGTATAAAAATAATATAGCTATTAATAGTATAACCGTTTTCCCTTACGAGGAGGAATATGAATTAGCCATTGTGCCTCTCTCTCTCTTTAAAGTTCTATGTTCTTCTCTCTTCTGTCTGGACTTATCTCTTCTCTTCCTCTCACTTCTGTTTTTCATTTTTATTCTAATACCATTACAATGACAGTAATCCATGGATGCAATTGAGAAATCTAACTTTGATTACTAAATGAAGAGGAATGCTACTTAGAAACCCATATATGTTTATTGAAGAACAAATGAAATCGTCATTGTTTCGGAAGGTATAAACAAATTTAAACCACTTTGACTTGCTGCTAAATGTAATGGTGTGGCTCCTTTACCAATCCTAATATTTTAAATTCATGAACTTTACTAAGAAGTAGAGATTAGATTAGGCAATGGAAAGAATACTTCCAAGACAATCAAAATGGTCATATTATGTAGATGGTACCAATGGATTGTATAATGAATTGAACCAAATTTCAAGTTATTTGCTCCAATGACAATTAGCTTCTTCACACAAACATTTTTGTTCTGTATTGTAGCCCACATAAGTGGAGTCTACTTGTATCAATTCACTAGGTTTGAATTCACAAATGGCTCCAACAGCATAGATAAAATCTCAATTTGGATTTGCAGTAGTATATGATGTGTAGATTGGTAATCATAATTTGTTTAAAGAAAAAAAGATGTCTCTCTCAAACGCGACCTTTTATAGTGTCTAAGTCACCAAGTTATACAATACTAAAGAGTTCAATATCTTAACTAGTAACAAACTTAGACCTTAGTCCATTTTTAGGCACTTGACCCTATTTAGGTAGAAGATAATATGTAAACTCTATCATGAATTGGTTTCAAATTAAAACTCCTCTAAAACAAATCATTTCCATTTAGCTTGTTCTTTTAATAAAATTTCAATCTTTCATGGGCAAAAAATGTGTTACTCTTTTTATCGTCCTCATTCTTTCTCCTTATCTTTTTAATTTTAGTAATAGTTTCGTAGATTAATAAGTGTAAGAACTTTGTGGCACTTTATTTCTATACTTTTACCTTGCCTTTATATTCCTAAATTTCCTTTGTTATTTTTTGTTTGTTATTTAGTGTTCCTCCTTCTAATACAGTTGTTTATAATATATTTGGAATTAGATGCAACAACTTAAGTTATATATGATGCAAAACATTCTGTTTACTTAGATATAATGTGAAATTTAACCTATATTAGATAATTTATTGTTATTTGTACACATTCTTGATTTAAAAAAAATATGTTAGTTCACTTTTGAAACTGGAAACTATTAGAGAAATGCTTTAAAGATAATCACCTTTAACATTTATTATACAAATCATTTTTTGATTAATAAACAAATTTTTCATTATTTCGATGTTCATGCGTCTATAGATTTGATGTTGATCTTAAATTAATTTAATGAAATCCTTGACACAAAACATAATATGGAGGAAATCATGATGAAATCATGATAATCCTATCATGTGTAATTATGTTAGTATATAAATTTTCCCTAGTCATAGGATTAATGAGATGGGATATCATTAATTTGGATAGACTAGGACATGTTATACTGCTTGATTAGATCACACAGTTGATCTCATAAGCTGTATACATGAGTTGTTTAGAGTTAACATGTAGATGCTTACTAAGGGTATTAAGTACATTGGATTAACCTACTATGAGACAATCATATAGATATTCTATTCTAATGTCAATGATAGTCTGATCAGAGTAATGGTGCAAGTATCCTTTGACTTGAGGTACTCAAAGATATCTCAGATACTGATCATGTACTTTGACTTCGTTCATCGATGCCTTTTAGGGGTTACTCATAGGGTGGTAATTGGGTACAACTTAAGGTATTCGAAGGTAATTAAGTAGCCAATAAAGGATTCGCCACTCCTGATAGAAGAAGATGATACCCACAACCTCTTGTCGGGCTCATTACTAGAGAGTCTCTAGCCACAACAAATATGTATTATGAAGAGAGTCTTCAATGATACATAAAGTAATGAGACCCTCAAGACAAGATCTAATATCACTTAGACTAGATATGACGTAGTCAGTTTAGTGGGAGTTGACACTTTGGCCATACTCTGAACTAGGCGGGGTATATATGGTGAAAGGAAGAATGACATGGAAACATTGCGTATGGAAGGGTTTGTAGTCAAATCACTGACTTTCTGATCAATTGGAGGTCATGACATGTTGCTAGATAGCACTCTTAACTTACTTGAATTAAGTGTTAATTCAAGTGGCCAATATAATTGGGAACCTAATGGGTCATACATATAGGAGATTCAAAGGATAAATAAAATGGTCTTGAATGGTAATTCAAGATATGAGAGAGTGTTTCGGGATTGTATCATGATATGATCATGGTAGAAAATGTTGCATAGAATGGATTAGAAACAAGTATTGTTGGCTTCCATTAATGCATGTTATTCATGGGCATTAACGTCTTATAACTTCCATTAATGCATGTTACTTATGGTCATTAACTTCTGATAACTTCCATTAATGCATGTTATTCATGACTATTAACTTCCCATAACTTTCTATTAATAATAGGGGTTATGAAAGACCAAATAGTGCAAAAAATTGAGATAATTTTCATGCATCTTATACAAGACACAAGAAAAGAAAAAAGAAAGGTTTTTTTTTCTTACACACACACTTTTTTCTCTCTAACTCTCTCAAGAGTTCTTGTCTTTGCTAACACAAAGAAAGAGTTCTAGTCATCTCCTAATGAGGTTTCATCCTTTAATCTTTGTATGGACTTTTATTAGAGACGGTCCCTGTTGATCATTGTATTTTACGATAACCCAACGCAGAGAAGATTAAAGAACGAAGGAGATCGTCAGAAAGGTATATAAACATCTTACATTTCAAGTTTTTGTTTTTCTATATCTATATGCATGAGTAGATCTGGTTTTTGAGGTTCCATTTTATTCCCACTGCGTATATTTGATATATATTATGTATGAGTGAATGATCGTAACCTAACAGAAACCACCCATTATCTAAAAAACTAAAGTTTTGGTTTAATCTCAAATGGAGCAGTCAAGAATTCTCCCTAATAAATGTGTTGAATTGCTTTGATTTAGATATGTAATACTCATACATAATCCTCACATATCTTTTTCTACAGTAGCCACTAATGGCAGCAGTTCCTGTGGTAAGAAAGTAGTTCACAACTCTAGTGCTACAACCATTTTTAGATTTTTAAATCAAAGTGGGAAAATATGTCAAATATCTAATAGGTATCTACTTTTCTTTGAATATTTCAAAGAGTAAAAGGGTCAAAATTATAGTAACTCCCCACTTATATTTCTTCTTTTGTTTAACCTAGCTAGTGTTATTTTAATGATTTGTTCATTGTAGCATTTTCTTTTTTAGCTGTTCCTCACTGTTTATACTATGTATATTCCAGTCCTGATTTTAAACTTAACATAGCAATGTAAGTTTATGGATCAACTTATCCTAGTATATGGACCTAAGGGCTACAATATAAAGTTATATCTTAAAATTGTAGATATATTCTAGAATTGTGGTATCTTTAAGTGCTTTGAATATGATTACAAGTCACTACAATACAATTCCAAGTCTATTGTTGCTATAAGTTCTAAAATATATTCTACTTGTTTTCAAGAATATCTCTACTAAATATTTCAACCACAAAATTTAAAGAAGGGACAATGAGATGCTCTTTAGTTCTAAAAGTGAATCGATGCTCTCTTCTTTATAAAATTGGAATTTGTTAGTTTTTCCTATAACATGTTGTGTTTAGAAGATTTGAACAAATTATTATTTTTTTGAAACACAATAGGGTTGTTTTATTAAATAGAATCAGCTAATAAAACATCTCTAACAATGTTGGGTGGGTTATGAAACCACTCACCAACAAATTCATCAATTCTAGTAGCTTGAGCTAGTTCATGGGCAACCATATTAGCTTGCCTGGGTACTGCAATAACCCTGCAATTACCTTGAAATTGAATCAATAGCATTCTAAGGTCATCCAGTGAAGCACCAAAGGAAGTAAAATCTAAACTGCCACTCTCCACAATATCATGAACAACCGCAAGACTGTCACTCTCACATATCACATTACTCCAGCCCTTCCCCTGTACCCAGTTTAGCGCCTCCTTAATGGCCAAGGCCTCTACCACTCTTGGCGAAAACATTCCTTTAAACCTTCCAGTTTTAGCAGCTAAGAAACTACCATGATCATCATGAGCCACCAAAACAAACCCCGTATCTGAACCGTTAAAATGTGTTGTTGCATCCACATTCACCTTTACCCAGTCTGCTAACGGCTTTTGCCATTTCCTGGCTCTAATTTGCTACTGACGTTGTAGCTTAGTCACTGGGGCATTTTGCCAAACATTTTGTGTGCGTTGAGCAGTGAACCATGTTGCTACTGGCGACTTGTACTTATTCGACCAAACCAAATTATTTGGAGCATTCCAAATTTTCCAACAGATACCCAATATCAAACTAGCGTCCTTATCATTAAACAACAATACAAACGCTCTCAACCAATCAACAAAGTACGCAACACTAGGTCTGTACCACCCAAAGATAGAAGAACTCCATACCTGTTGAGCATAATTGCAGTTCACTAGTAGATGTGTAGCATCCCACTTTCGCAAGATCCAAACCCGACATCGTGGGTGATATCCGAACCCGTGCCTCACGAAGGTGGTATGCTAGAGCAGTCAATACAGTTTAAAAACTCGGTAATACATTTTTATTTTTGAAAGCAATTGAGTGTGCGGAAATCAGTAAACAATTTGAGCCCACTTTAATACGAAATCAATTTTGATCATAAAGGGTTTCAGTCATTAAAAAGACACTCACAGAAATTAGCCCATTCGAGCACAAAAATTCGTAGTCAAATTGGGCCTAATACTATTCCTGAACAATTCAGTAATCACGTTTCCATACAACATTTATCAATTTGAAACCTCTAAAATTTACAGTACTATTCCGCGAAAATTACAGAAATACAAATCTACAATAATACAGAATGAAACTAATGCAGATGTGAAACTGATCCCAACCTTAAACTCTGCCTTGCTTGCAGTAATCATACTCCCTTTCCACTAACGGGGTACTCTTCAAACCCTAAAAAAATAATTACAATTTTGGGTGAGTTTGCGAACTTAATGAGAAACCATCATCGATGGTTCACTCAATTCATGCATATTCAATCAGTTCACAAATATAAGGCGTTTCGCCTTTCACACAGTCCATGCTCAATCATATGTATATGTAATGCACATGTGACACTTTCCAGTTTATTACGGCGTTGTGACCGAGCGCATAACAGTGATCAGGATTCAGTGGACGCGTCAGGGAGTAGGAGAGCCCTCTGGGAATGCACTAACTCCCCTCGAGCTCGAGGCTCGGTTCAG
>JANITW010000001.1:20621960-20637520 GCA_027564335.1 Erythroxylum williamsii | reverse complement strand
AAATATAAATTAATATAACCACAATTATTGTGGTATATTCTTTGTAAAAATCTTGGTGTAAAAATTTGGTGTAAATGATTGGAGCAACACCAAATTTGGTGTAAAAAGATGCTGAGAATATTCCATTTTACACCAAATTTGGTGTTAAAAATTTGGTGCAATGATTGGAGATGCCCTTATTATTTCTATTATGGCATTTGAACCCGGCTCCCTCCCTCTTTTAACTTTAGACTTCTAGTACCAAGTTGGGTCCAAATTAAACATTCCATAATTATTAGTTGTGACTTGTGAGTCCAATCTTTCTGGATACCGGCAAAGTCAAAATCACACAAACCAAGGGATGTTAATTCTAATCAATATATGTATAACAAAGCAAATATTTGAACATTCGATCCTTAGTTTAATATTGCCGTCCTCTTCTTCTGATGTTGGTATCCGCAAAGCAGATATGGAGAATTTTGATTTCCAGAGAAGAAAGTCATTGGTAATAACACCAATTAGGTCATTTTAATTAAGCCCCATTATCTTACGTTCTCCACGCCATTGGTTTGGGGCATCATCTCTCTTTACCTTTTTCAATGTCATGATCTTTTTTTTCACTAAGTGTGGGGTTTATAGTTTTTTTTTAATGAAAGAGAAGGTACAAAAAAATTACAACACTAGTCTGAGAATGCAGAGCCTCGACATATCCTCTAAAAGGATACAATGACACCCAAGAGGTAGAATATCAAAAACAGTAAGGTCAATATTCAAAGGTACAACATGGGTGGCTAACTAGTCCGCACCAACTCTATATTTGTCTAAGAACATTTCCCAACTCCCATAATCATCAATCTTCTTCTGGTTGTCTCGCTTGCTTAGTAACCAATTATCTCGATTTCTTATTGTGTGACAGATTTAACTCCATGACTTGCCAAGACTGTCCGGTAAATAACATATCCATGAACAACCAATCTCATAAGAAAAAAATAAAATTGAAGACGGCGTTTACAACTTCTCTTAATCACTTCAAGAAATGCACAGCAGTACCTACTTATATTATATATGCTATATGAAAAACCATTGTATCTACGTAAAATCAAACACCTTAGTCGAAACTGCAAGCTTCTTCTGCAAACCCAAATTTGGAAGCTTTGGTATCATATATAACCCTTTGATTCCTCTGCTGATAATTCCCAATAATACCAATCTCATTATCTGATGCTAGACTAGCAATTGCCATACAAACCTGAGATGCATCCGTTTTCACGACATAGAATATCCCAGTTACATCCACGTTCAACTCAGAGGTTCCCTCAAACTCCAATCTTATTGTCGGAATGTCAACTTCTTGATAAGAACTAAGATCAAAACAAGTGTCTAAGATTGAAAAAGCTGGTGCAGAAGGGACCCCAGAAAATTGTTTCACAAATTCTGTTCTCAAAGCCTTGTAAATTGAAGGTGGAAGCCTTGTTATCACCGTCCCCGAATCCATTAATATTCCAAAACTTGTTGCTTGTAAAGCCACCCCACCAACTCTAATACCAGTTAGATTGACGAAATAGAAGATTGGTAGCCGTGGATTGGAAATCATTCTGGTGTATGAAATTGGAGTTGTGTTTTTGTATACAGAATGATTACCTCCTAGAACTAGTGAACCTGAAGACTCCGGTGCTGTTGTTGGCAAACAGTAGGAGAAAACCCCTTCAAAAATGGCAGAAGTTTGAGAAACTAATGAAAGGTCACTTCTGCCTAATCCTAAGAGCCCAGAAACTCCTCCAAAAAGACCTTTGTTGTTCCTGCCACAGCCAAATATGAATTTGTCAACAGGGGTTGAACCCAATTTGAGATGTTCTGTGCCGAGGTCGCCACGAGTATAGGATCCGTCACCATAGCTAACAAAATAGTTGCAGGTTGGTGGATCGCTTCCACACACTCCGGAGTTCCCGGTCGCCAATGCGACGTTTTGGCAAGTCGATGTGTTGCAGAAAACTTTCTGATATGAAGCTGATGTCGAAGGACTAAAAAGAGGGTCTTGTTGGTTATAACATAAAATACAAGGTTGACACTGGACCCATGTTAAGTCGCTGCCAGTGTCAACGATCACTGTCATGTTTCGACCACCTAATTCAACTTTAACAATGTAGTTCAGCGTCTGAAGTCCTATTCCTGAAGCTAATGGAATTGGAATGCCCATAGCATCTTCATTAGCTCGAGGAGAAAAACTATTATTCATTCGTGACTGAAGTGACTGGACCCTATGGTTGTCAAGAATCAAGCGTTTCTGTAACTCCTCGTCCCTGTTTGTTGTCCCTCCAGAGCAAGAATCTCTGTGCTTCATTTCCAATATGGTTGCACCATTCTCACGTTCTACAAGACCGATAAGTAAGAATTATTTCAGTTCATGTTTTCAGGCATTATTTTGCAGCATCTTATAAATTACGTGCAAGATGGACAACCTGCTGAAGATCTTTGTACCAAGATATGTATTGAAAGCTCAAGGTCTCTAGATAAAGCGTTTTAATTCAAAATGGAAGTGGAACAAGATCGTTAAATATAACATCCAAGGATGTATGTTGGTAGTAAAGTAATTACTGACTGAAAAAGTGTACAAGATCGTTAAATATAACATCCATGGATGTCTGTTGGTAGCCGAGATATAAGAGAGAGATACTAGACGGAGCAATTATGTTGTTTTCCCTAAACATTCAAGTTCTTGATCATTGAAGGACAATAAATACATAAGTTGAATATTGCAGATTGCTGATCCCAAAGTGGAGAATAAACTAAAGAAGCTTTAAAAAGAAATGGTTTTCATTGGCCTGACCGAGTATTGTAGCTAACTTTTCCTATTCTCTTTGCCAAAAACTCACTTGATTTCTGGGGTATACAACTTGAAGCGTGGCTCTTCTGTTTCCACTGAAACTTTTCCAGGCTGAGGACTTTCTTCTCTTGAGAGCACTGAAGTCCATTAGGAACAGCCAACAGAAGAAGAAAAAGGAGAGGAAAGAGAGACATGGGTTCCAAAGCTAGAACACCAAGTTTAGTTTTTGGCATTAAAATGATAGAAACGGGAAAAAAAAGAAAAGAGAGTAGTAATGTGTATGTGTTATACTGGAGGCTTGTTGCGAGGGAAAGGGAAAGAAAAAGAAGATTCCTGGGAGGTGGAGTTTGGCAAGAGAACAAAACAGGAAGGGCTGTCTAAAGGACCCACTTGTGCATGAGAACTTATTGGGTATTCACGTGCAATTACTTGGAAAACACAAGTCTCTATTTTGCGGGTAATTCAGGAAAATTATGTTATTGGTCGGTTCAGCTTTCATAAGATAAGGAGTGTGGAATCAGCTGCCACACACATCCATATACTCATAAAGAGAAAGGATTGAGGGTATATTTGTTGGTACGACCCACTAGTAAGTAAGCCTACAAGAATTGGCATACCTTGCCCAATATCAATGCTCTGTCTGTCAGAACACTTCTTAAGTAATCCTGACAGTAAAAGGTTTGATTAGATTTATGAAGTTGAATTCTCTAAAAGCTCCGGGATGATACAATGTTTTTATCTGGTTAATACATTTATTTTTCAATTACAAGCACAGTATTTATTGTTCAAGTAGTGGATATTTACGCTTTCTTTTAAAAATAAAAATTTCATATCATTAATAACTTATTTTATTATTATTAACTCTTAAATTTAACTTTTTCATTCGACAAAATACTTGAGAAAAGTGAAAAATATCTATGATCATGCGAAGTGAGGGCGACATGTCACCTGCCTTTTGACAAGATATCATATACACGGTGGATGTGGTGAAACTTGAAAGGAGAACATAAATTATTGCAAAGGGAGGGTTAAAAGCCTTTCTTCTGTATGAAGATTGATGCTTGATGTAACTTTCACCCTTCTCGATGTAAAAAATTAATTATTGGGGATCATTACAATCTTGCAACACAAGGTGCTACCTAGTTGACTCGAGTTATTTACCAATCATTTAACATAACCTCAGAATCGGATGTTCTTGATGGGCATATCCTATATGTAATGGCTAATCCAGAGATCAGAACTACCCTTTCAAAACTTTAGTTCTTAGAAATCGAGCCCAATGGGCTGTTGCCATTTCTTTTCCCTTACATCAAGTGCTGAACCTGTTGACAGGCAAGACCAACTTCAGACTGGGTCAATGGCACATGGTGCATGGCTCCTGTAAAGTTCTGACCTTGAGACTACACTGAAAGCGCGCTTGCAGTACGTTCCAAGTGTCCAATGCATATGGCATATCTGGTTAGATTATAGAAGGAAAAATAGAAAGTAACATTTACAGACTTAATTTAGTAAATTATGAACAGAGTATGTAGGTAGTCATTGGCCTGTAGCTGCTGAGGTATATGACTAATAAGCGTAGGTTATTAGTAGGCGACATTTGAATCACTAAGCTTGCTAGGACTAGAGGGCTTCCTCATCATTCATTTCGTTGACAGCGTTTACTTTTTCATTTTTCTACAACTCTTCTCGCCAATTCAAGGCAATATGCCCAAATCTCAATTGCTAATTTGACGAGAGACGATCTTTTGTTTAATATTATTCTGTCTTATTTTATCTCCTGAAATTTCAGTCATTTACTTTGCAGGATTTATGCGAGACTTATACGGGATCCACATAAATAAATAGCTGAGATTTATTGGAAACAATAAAATATCATAATATTAGACAAAAAATCTGAACTCCAATTTGATGTATCCTCTGGCTCTGTCTTAGCTAGATAGGCTCCACGCAACATATCCACTTTTCACGGTTGCATTCAATATTGGAGCCTCAAATATTGTTTAAATGATGAGCCAATAAATTTGCTTATCTACTCAACGGTGACCGAAAAGATTGAGTGCTGCGGTAGGTCAATTGATACCGACAGGAATTTTCTTTGTATTTTTTAATTTTTGGTCCTTTTAAATTTTCACAATGCGTAAAGGCTTGCTCAAGAGCACATATGGTAGGTACAAACTACAGCTAAAAATCTTGAAAAGGAGCTTTATTCCTGATAATATCTTGGAAAATCATTCTAGATTCTGAAAACTTATAATAGGGGAAATGGCGAAGGAACCAGGTTCTATATTTTCCAGGCCGCTGATCCCGTAGACCATAGTGTTTTCTGTATCATGGAAATAGGTTGCAACATTGAATGAGTTACTAGTATCGTCCATAAATGAAGCAACTAACTCGGGTGAGTCCGAAATTTTATCAAAAACTTGCCAAATGCAATTCAAGTAGCATCGTAACAGAACTCTCGTCTACTTGTAAAAGGTAATGATGAATCGAATTACTACAGTTACTTCCTGTTGTTTTGCAATGAAGAGACCATACAAAAAGAAAGCAATGTATGCATATATTAATAATGGTCCAAAGGAGAGAGCATTCTTCATCTAAAACCTACTCTGATGAAATTAATCCAAATGGGTGACACTTTTCACAAAAGTAGGAGTGAGTAGCAGCAAAACGAGGTTAAAAGAAGTTCTCTAGTTTTTCAACTACTATTGTAAAAGGTAATGATGAATCGAATTACTACAGTTACTTCCTATTGTTTTGCGTTGAAGAGACCATACAAAGAGAAAGCAACGTATGCATACATTAATAATAGCCCAAAAGAGAGAGCATTCTTCATCTAACACCTACTCTGATGAAATTGAACCAAATGGGGGACAGTTTCACAAAAGTAGGAGTGAGTAGGAGCAAAACGGGGTTAAAAAAAGTTGTCTAGTTTTTCAACTACTATTATAATTCGGAAAGCCACAGAAGTGAAGACAAAGAGAAAACTCACTCACAGAAAGCCGCTTGTAGACGGCCGCGCGCAAAACAACACCTTCCTCAGCCGGCTCTCTACTCTTTTAAAAACTTATCATTGGACAACCCTTTCGTTCTCATTCTCTCTTAAAAACCTTTTTCTTTATACACTTTTTACGTGCCTGTTAGTGTTAAGTGTGTACTTGATCACTTCTGAAGTTAAATGGCAAAGACCTCGCAGCACAACCAGAAGAGAGAAGCTGACACGAAAAGAGACGCATCGACCAAAGCCAAACGGACCCGAAAAACAGTTCCTCGAGACTCTCCTCCCCAACGCAGCTCCGTCTATCGTGGGGTTACAAGGTTCGGATTGATTCACTGGTCGTGGGAACTTTTGTTCCGATATCGACTCTTTATTGCTTAGACCGATGCTTAATTAGTTTGTAATTGTTTCAGGCATCGATGGACAGGACGCTATGAGGCTCATTTGTGGGATAAGAATTGCTGGAATGAGTCGCAGAACAAAAAAGGCAGACAAGGTTCTTCATCCATATCCCCTTTTGTTTGTTAATTTCCTTAAAAGAATATTTTCATTTCTTTCATTAAACATCATATTCCTCGTTACTGATATCCTGATTCAATCATGATCTCTTTCCTGATATCTGAATGGTGACGGTGGAATTCACAACTCTGACTGAATCACAGTATATCTTGGTACGCTCGGAATCTAAAATCGTGTGTCTATGTGTGCGCTAATTCCTTTCACTTTCATAAAGTTGTTTAATGGAAAAAACCTGAAAAGACCAACCCGTGTGCTTGGTTTTTTCTGTATCTAATCTCTACTTGGAATTTGTTGGCTAAAGTTATGGTTAAACACTTGGCAGTTATAATATGTGGTATATTGATATTCTCTTTGGTAGGGGCCTATGATGATGAGGAAGCTGCTGCACATGCCTATGACTTGGCAGCATTGAAGTACTGGGGAGAAGACACTCTTCTTAACTTCCCGGTAGACCTTTTCAACTCCAGAATTTAATGTCCTTTCATCTACTCCACTTTTGTTGTGGGCATTTTCCAACCCTAAGATGATGTAGCACAGTGAGTAAACTGTTTGTGAATAGAATCACTGTCATTTTTCAGTTGTCAACTTATGAGAATGAGCTCAAAGAGATGGAGGGTCAGACTAAGGAAGAATATATTGGATCCTTAAGGAGGTGGCATACTACATACACATATTAATTTAAAGAAAGCTATATTAATTAAGGAATTAAATTTAAGATGTTTATGATATATTATTTGAATTTTCAGAAGGAGTAGTGGGTTTTCTCGTGGAGTTTCCAAGTACAGAGGTGTGGCAAGGTAATCAAATCATACACCTCTATGCGTTGGTTCATTTTCTACTCTTCCTAATATATTACAGACTTTCGGTGTATCTAAAAATACTAAGTTTAGGTACAAAAATTAATGCAAAATCTGATTTATAATTCAGAGCTCGATACAGCATTCTAATTGCAAGCACCACGTCTTAATCATAGTTCCCATTTTCCAAAATTGTTTCATAAGAGATGGGGACAAGTTATAGAGGGCTTGAATAGTTTGGTTGGCTAGTATAACTTCCCACATGAATAGTCTGCCTGTCAATATTTGCGACCTTATTCGACGCCTCGGAAATAAATGCAGAGAAGTTAAAAGTCTTGAAACTTGACTGTCCTTTTGCTACCTCAACCTCTCGGTTAATTTAATACTTCCCCTTATTTAAAATAAGTATTATTTTAAAAAAATTTTAATTATTTAAAATAAGTGTCATTTACGATTTTTCATGCATGTTTATAATTTTATTTTCAAAATTACCCTTTAATTTCTCTCACATCCTAATTATATATATTATATTTTCAAGACAATTCAACATGTAATTAATAAGGGTATATCAAACATTTCACTAACTTTTTTAATAAATGTGCATTTTTCTAAAACGATACTTGTATTTTAGATAGAAGGGAATAGCTAAGAAACATTTAACATAAGCTCTCATCTGCATTCATTGTCACCTGTATTGCACCGATATTCTTGTACATGAAACCTAATTAATGAGTTCAATAACGTTTCTATATTTAATATATTTGTATTGGAAGTGCGTTTGTTTTTATTAAGGTTGGAAATTAATTAATGTGCAGACACCATCACAATGGTAGATGGGAGGCTCGAATCGGCAGAGTTTTTGGGAACAAGTACCTCTACCTTGGAACTTACGGTAATTTATCATTGCTCCAATAAATATGCTATCGTCTATAAATTCAACTAGATCAGATGGAGTATCGATCAATCATTTAAATTTAAACCTCAATAATATAAAATTCCAGTCAAGATAGTAAGGTAGAACCGAAAGTGAAAAACCAAGTTGGTTGGGATATAGATCAACGAACCACAACTGCTTGCTTTGACTACTATTAATAGCTCAAAGCATCCACCCAAATCCCCATGCACACGTTTAACTATTCGTTACATTTATACAAGTCCAGATCTTCTGTCTAATATTATGGCATCTTAATTGTATTTAATGAATCTCAATTATTTATTTATATGAGTCCTACATGAGTCTCGCAAAATAAATGGTTGAGATTCTATAAGACAGAATAAGACAGAGTAATATTGGATAAAAGATCTTTTTTTTCCGTTTACACCCCCTATATATATATATATATATATGAGAACTTTCGCCACCCATATCATTAAGTTTTAATTCTTATTTTTACTACAAGATAATTATGGTTATTTATTATTATATAATTCAAAATAATTAAAACAAATAACATTAATGTCACAATCTTTGAATAGTCCTCAACAAAAAGATGAACTGAGAATATACCCGTATTAAACTGTAAGTACTAGACTTGACATGACTCGATAGAAAGAAAAAGACATGTTTCATCTTCATGTCACAGTTTGTGGTTCAAATCAACAGTACGCCTGAAACTTTAAGGTTGTGTGGTTCGCAGCCACCCAAGAAGAAGCAGCGACGGCTTATGACATGGCGGCCGTTGAATACAGAGGACTCAACGCCGTCACAAACTTTGACCTCAATCGTTACATCAAATGGCTACGCCCCGATAACTCCATCATCAACCCTTTAAACAGCATATCTCATCAAGAAACCTCCATTAATGCCGACGCAGAAGTAGCTCTTCATCCACTTCAAACTGACGACCCCCGTAATGATCAGGAGCTCCGGTTTAGTTTCATGCCCCACGACCACCAAACCTCGCTGGTGACCGAAACTACATTGGCCCCACAACGCCCTACTGGCAGCTGTGGAGCGACGACGTCGGCATCATCAGCACTAGGGCTTTTGTTGCAATCATCAAAGTTCAAGGAAATGTTAGAGAGAACATCGGCCCCTGACTGCCCTTCGACGCCGTCGGAATCCCATTTGTTGCCTAGCCGGAGCTTTCCTGAGGACATTACTACTTACTTTGAGTGTCCAGGAGGTTATGGTGAGGGTGATGACAGTCTCTTTGGAGACCTTAATTCGTTTACTTCATCAATCTTTTATTGCGAGCTTGATGGTTAGAGAGAAGAATAATAGTTAAAGGTGCATGGTAAGTCTATCCATACATACATCCTTGTGAATATGAACAGGTAAGGATATGGTTATTAATAATTACAAGACGATGGATGCTGGTGCTGGCGGTGAGTATGATGATGACGAAGAAGAACAAGTGATGAGATGAGACAGACATCAATTCATATTATTATTTTTCTTTCTTTTTCAATTATAATTTATTGCCTCCTTTACCTTTTCTCTGAATGTTTAGAAAAGCGAGGTTAATTAATTCATTAATATTAGTTGTAGAGCAGAGCAGACATTCATCTTCCAATTGTTTGTGGGAATAAGATCATTTCGTATTATGATTTATGAATGTCATACTTTTCTGAAATAGTAATTATACATGAAAATTCAGTCTTCAAGGTCTTCACAGTCGACGCTGTTATCCAACCAGCAATGAATTAACCCCCACCTCCATTAAAGAGGTCTACGTAGGTACCAACCACATGATGAAAAGACTTTTTTTTCTTTGTCAATGTCAAGTTGCTTTAGGTGGCGATCAAGGAGGTTGGAAGTTGGAAGTTGGAAGTTGGAAGTTGGCAGTTAGCGTCCTTTCTAATAGCTAGTTCCACAAAAATGTAACAAGAACAAAGCAACAACAATCCTTCTCCCAGAACTTGGAGTAATTCAGTGTTCTAACTCAAGTTTGACAAGCAGCAAGAGACTGTTATCATTTGACTTGGTAACATACGCATGCTAAATTAATAAATTAAAGACTGCAAGAAACCTTAGCTATTGTTTGCGTCAACTATCTTCTAGCCACAACGTTACTAACTACATTGACATGGGGAAGCAATCATCAAAAATGACCTGTGCTCCTTTGCAAAGAAGAGATGTCTCGTCAAAAATGACTAAATGAAGGTGAAACTCAATGAAGATTGATTACAACTACTAAAGAGAGAACAGGATGTAGAGGCCTCAATTGCAAGATATGGTTTCCCCAGGTGATAAACTTGGTGCCAAATCAGTGACATCGGCTGAGCGAATCAAGACGTTCACAAGAAACAAGTATAGGCAGGCTAGCGTCGGACCGCAGAACTAATTTAATACTAATGTTATCTCTTGTTGACCTCCATTTGGAGTGTGAAGGAAACAAGGGATACAAAAGCCAACGAGTTCTTATAATGTGCAACATAGCTTTGAATCCATTGAAGCCAAAGATATGCAAAATGCTTGATAGCCTGTCAAAGGATATCTGCAAAATGCCGTGGTTTGTCAAATGCTATGTAAGATATCCAATATATTCCTTGTCAGCACATTCCTAGAACATATACCTGAAATCCATTACATACTTTGTCTTCCCCACCCTTCCAAGCTGCAAAATCATCTGCTTTCCCTTCTCCTAAGAAACATATATAAGTAATGGTTAAGTAACTTGAATTTTTCATCCGGATATAATCTTCAGGCCAAGAGAACGTACCTCCAATGTCAACTGAAAGTTCTTCACTGATCTTTGGATTCTAAGCCCAGCTCTTCCCCTGTCTCTGAAATCCAACTCATATTGCCTTGAGATCTAACGAAGCAAGATGTCAGTTAACTGAAGAGGAAATAATCTCACACCTCAGTTTCCTGTTCAAAAAAATATGCCCTCAAAATCTTACCCTATTATAATGTGGAGGCCGTGAACATAGCCTATGTACCCTGTCCACGTTTTGCACCCAATCCTTGGGCATTCCATTAATATGCTGCATCTAGTACATACAAAAAGACAGAAATTATTTAACCCATTTTGCAGGTCACCAATTCTACAACCAAGATTTAATTCCCAAACACTTTCAGATATATGCCACCACATTGTTAACGTTGTTAACTCTTCTGAAGTCCAGTTATTGCCACAAGTTTACCTGAGTCGTGTTCTTTAGCAGCATAGATTGGTGCTTGGGTATGTACACCTTCATGCTTCTATAACTTCCAGTCCAGGATGCTATTGTTGGTATGAACCTATAGAAGAAAAGAAATGGTCAAAGCTAGAAGAAGCTTCTCGAGAAGGACAAGAGGCAGGGTTGGCCTGGCTTACGTAACGACAGCTAGAAGTGGATTACATGGCTTTGTTGAGGAGTTTAATCGGCCAACCTGTGATAAAGCACTATTAATCACTTCAGTTCATGCTAACCAATACAAGGAATCACTTACACATTTTCTACTCATTATAAATCCACAGGAAGAGAGAAAGCATACCTGATTCCATATCTCATATTTGGAACCCATGAGGTTAGCCGTTACAGTGCCAAGAAAACTATCATCTGAGCCCGACAAAATTCCCTTTACGTTCTGTGCTATGGTGAACTCTGACTTCCCATTTCGCCGCCTATGATAGGCCAGAGCAAGTTTTCGATCCTCTCGTCCTTGTCCTTCCTATGATTTTGATATGCAGAATCAAACATTCAGGAGTAAAATTTCGTCTGATTATACCCTTAATTTAAATGCTTACAAAACACAAATTATCATACTGAAATGAAAGATTCTGACTCTTAAGTGACTCAAAATGATATCATATTGAAATGAAAGATTCAGACTCTTAAGTGAACCAAAATGATGCTCAAAAAAGCATATCAGGGATGATGAAAGATCGTACTGATTATACTGCACATTCCTCCTCTCTTTATACAACAAATGTAGACAGAAAAAGCCAAAACAATTCGATGGACATTGTCATGAATTATGTAAGCCTCTTGACACTTTCGAGAAGTCATTACAACCAATTGCCAGCGGCAAAAAACCACTGGAAAGGAAATCCAGAAAACAACGAACTAATTTCAACCAAAGATGGTGAATGCATAGCTGTATGCTTTTGAGCACCTTAGGTACTCGAGCCTACACAAAAATTTTGGAGAACACAAGCACCCTAGACATTTCCTCCACCCAAAACTAAGCTAATGATTGCCTGCAAATACAGTACAGAAGAAATGGGACCTAAAATCTAATTCAGATGTGCTATAAAGTCATATACTAAGAACTTATAAACCATGATTGGAAAAGAAAAACTGATACATTTTGAAAAGCTCTTACATTGGTGTAAAGCGAGTAGAGTGTCCCCCCTTCCAGACCTTCTGCTGATCCTTCCTTCACAATAAGACATGTACACCTTCCTATGTCCATTGGCAGCGGTCTGCAGAGTAAGGCCCTGAAATCGCACCAAAACCATATTTCTTCAATAAACTCACTCATGTATATCCACAAAATGTTGTCATTAATGCTGAATGTTGACAGAGGCAATAATTCTAAGTCAAAAACACCTACTCACAACCCGTAAACAAAGCCTTGGAAGCTCTATCAGCACATGAAAGCTATACAACAGTCTAACCAGAGCTAATAAATTTGGTGGCTATTAACTGCCTATCAAAGAACAATATATTTAAGAAAAACAAATAGTTGTAACTTACAAAAAACAGATGAGAAAGAGAGTGTTATAATGCACCTATTAGGCAAAGTAGACCAAGAAGAAGCAGGAGCCGCCTCCGAATCCGAATAGTCCCAAACATTCAGAGAAGCTGAATTTTCAGAACCAGCGTAGTCCCAAGTTTTGGTCTTGAAAATCTTTTCAGGTTCGTTCGATTGCATACAAAACTGTAGCGATGATGGCTTCAAAACTCTGCCGGTAGACAAAGTTTTTTTCATGTCTGAAGACTTCCCGGGCGAAACAGAAAGAGACCCTTTTCCTAGTAAAGGTCTTAAGTTTGTGGGCAATGAGTTTTCCTTGTCACAACCGAAGATGTCACTATTCTCTTTGTCGTCATTGAAAGTCGCTTTAAGGTGTCCTTCACTGTGGTTGTGACGGTGTTGGAGCTCTGTGAGGGTATTGGCATTGAAGATATTGCACAAGGATTGGCTTGGTACTGTTTGTTCCTTCAGACCAGCCATTTGCAGACGGTGAATATCGAAGGGTTGTACGTACCTTTCCTAAGTTGCAGCTTGAGGTTGGCTCGTTTAAGGAAAGATTGACACTCACCGAACAAGGATAGATTCTTTTATTGGAACTTGGAAACAATTTGAATTATTTGACAAGTTGTGTGGATAAGTAAGTTCCTGGAAGACCAGCTGATTTGAGGGGGCTGATTTGGGCATTGGGAAATTGGCTTCCGAACTCGGATGGGACAGAACTTAGGTAGAAGATTTGAATTTGAAAGGCATAGAGAAATGAGCAAGTTTCTTTTGTTCGTTGGTAGGACTGGGATTGAAATTGTCGGGTTCTTGTGTCCTAAACTGAACCTTAATTTGAACGCTATTCCCTCGTTTTTCTTATCATGGAAATGCAACCATTTTTGAGCGACTATAGCGCTTCTTGTTACCACAAGTTGCCAGTTAAAGTTGCCTTTTGTCACTGGACTTGACAAGAAATATTGGGTTTTTAATTTAATAGTAAAGTCAAGATTTACCAAGAAACAAGGTAACTGGATTTTCATATTTTGATGAAATAAAATAAAAAACAAGTCCTGTTTGTGTATTAGCTGATTGACCAATTATTATTTGGGTCTTATTTGACAATCAGCTGATTGCATTAGCTGTTAGCTGATTATATCAACTATTAGCTAATAGCTGATTATATCAACTGATTTGACCAACTGATTACATTAACTATTTATTAAAGATGTTTGATAAAATTAGCTGTTTAGTATTAACTATTTATATGTAAAATGACTTATGAGGACATAAATTTTAAAAAAAATTATAAGGATATGAACATTATATATCTTAGTATTTCGTTCAATATTCTTACAAAAATTTAGATTTTAGATAGTTAATTATACAAAAATTAAGTTTATAACTCTAATAAAGAATATAGAACATATAATAATAACAACAACAACAACAATAATAATAACAATAACAACAACAATAATAATGATGATGATGATGATACATCCAAATATAAAATATAGTTGTAATTAGGCATAAATTGGCTTACAAAAATTAATTAATGTATAATTTTGTTTATTTAGGAGGGTATAATTGATTTTTCACTTCCACATATTTAGCTAAAGATGAAAAAGCTGTTCAAAATGCTGCTCAATAGCAGCTTCTCTAAAATCAACGTTTTGGTATCAATAAGCTAGCTATTTATATTGTTACCAAACAAACTTTCTGTTGGGCCCCAAATTTTTCTTTATTGATGTCGTTAAGTATGAACTGTGTTGATTGTGTGATTATGACTTAGTTTGATTAAATTGAAGGTATTTATGGATAATTGAGGTTTATTTGAGTTTAGTATGATTTAAATGAGCAGGAAAGGGGTAAAATGTGTGAGGGCATTTTGGGATGATTACTTGTTTTGGATAGGGTAAAGCTCTACAAGGAGGGGTAAATTGGTCATTGCTCCTCCATTTAGAATTAAGAGAAGGAATTAGAAAAGAAAGAAGGAAAAGTAAGAAAAGAGAAGAAGAGAGGGTGAGTGTTGTTGGTGAGGAAGAAGAAGGAGAAGAAGAGGGTTTTGCATTCCTAAGAGATTTCGACAGATTCGGGACATTTTCAGGTAAGTTTAGCTTCTTTTAATCTTGTTATGGTTGGATTTAACTCTAAGATAGGTTGCTTGAGTGAAAATCGGTGGTCTAGGGTTTAAGGAAAAAATGGTTAGATTCCTTGGGTTGATGAGTTTGTGACTATTTTTAAGGTGTTAATGGGTTAGAAATGTAGTATGGGACTTGAATGAAGGTTTAAGTGTGTTGCATTTGCAAAAGGGAAGGATTGAGGTTGGAAAATACTGGAAAAATCGAGTTCGGAGACATTTTCCAGACCCGCACGTCGCGACGTGCACAAAGACCATTCGTCACGACGTGCACAAGGCCATTTGTCGTGACGTGCGAGGAAGATGTGTTCATTGCGACGAGCACGGGCTGTTCGTCGCGACGAGCATGGCCTTCGTTGCGGCGAGCCACCAGTTTCCAGCAAAGATGAATTTTGGTATTTTAGGCATATCTTTTGGTATAGAAGTCCAAATGAAGTGATTTTTATGAGTTGTAAACTAGAGACATAGGGATACAAGTTTCATGAAGAAATTAAGTTCTAAATCACTCTCTAAAAATCTTCAATTTTGGATGGAAGTTAAGCATGAAATTCTTGTTTCAGGTTTGGTTATAGTTTGAATTGTTCAAGTATAGCTTTCCGATTTCTACACCAAATTGATTGAAATTTTGGCTATTTGGTTAAGGAAATCAAGTGAGGCAAGAGGAGCAAGAGGAACAAGAGGAAAGGCATTCCTAAGCA
>JANITW010000001.1:20588118-20600886 GCA_027564335.1 Erythroxylum williamsii | reverse complement strand
TTCCAAAGATTCATGTGCTTTGTTTGTGAAAATGTCCAAAAGTGTAGGTTTTGTGATACTGTGCTTTGAGGCAAATTCTGGATTGTTATGGTTTGAATTGGATCAAGTGGCCTTATTGAAAGTTATATAGGAATGTCTTAGCTTTTTAATGATGTATAGAATGCCATTTTTGGATGTAGGAATTGTAAGGTATGAATTTTTGAAGTTTGGATGTGGTTTAGGGTGAAATTGTGGGGGCAGAAACTTTGATTGAGATTTTGACCTTCTTAGAGGTTGAATTTGCTTCCAAGTCATTCATTAAAGTTATAGAATGTGTTATGATCTTTTCATTGATATAAATCTTGGAATTTTTAGTCAATAGAATAGGAAGTTATGATTTTTAGAAGTTGTGGTACTGTTTAAGATGACATTTATTAGATAGTAACTTTGATTGAGATTTTGACTCCTTTAGAGTTGGAAGAAGAGAGGAAATGAGTGGAAAATAAATGAAATAATAATAATAATAGCGGAGTAGGCGAGAAAGCTGGCCCTCGTGAGGGCGAGCGCGCTAAGTGCTCCTCACGAGGGCCAGCATGTCGCACTACTAGCTAGCGCACGCACTCGCGATTGGGAGTGCGCGCGGGTCTTGCGGCCGCGAGACACTCGCGAGTGTGAGTGGCCAATTTCCCCAACCCAACCCTTTTTTCCATTCTTTTGCTTATAACTTTTTCGTCCGACCTCCAGTTGACCTGATTTTTTAAGCGTCGGATTCAGAAGATATTTAGCTACCTCTCCATGAGAATTTGTGATTTTTGAGATAAAATTGAAATTGATGGATTGAATCAAAGTGAGAGGATCGATTAAGGAATATGAATTGAATATTTTTCTCGGCATATTTTAGTGTTTTGGCATTATTTGGACTTATAGAAATCCAAATTGAGTAATTTTGGTGTTTATGGATTCCTAAAACTTAGGGGAATATTTTCGATGAAATTTATGGAATGATACCGGAATTGTCACGAACATGCATTGTACACATTTCAATTCCTGCATGTGCATTATTATACACTTCTGATTGTACAATTTGTCATATATGTGTATTTTAATTGTTATAGAGGAGCAATTGAAACGCCAACCTACAGGCATTGCCGGGACTTCCAGGCACTCGTTTCGGAAGCAGTTGGTGAGTAACCTAGATGGTTTCTCTCAATTTTTATTTTCTTATGCTTATGAATATATATTGAATAATGGTTGGTTGTGATTGGATTGTGGATTCCGGACAGAAGGTCCGATGACTGTGTACTGGGATTTGCGTTATTGAAGTACTACTTGTATGTGAATTTGAGACCTACGTGATTATAATTTGATTAATTGTGACATATGCATATGTGCATAATAATGTGATTGGTTGTGCCATATGCATTTCATTCATGGATGCATATTCAGATAATGACAGTTGTGACCGGAGCAGCCACCAATTAGAGCTTAAAGCTCAAGGAGCGAATTTGAACGTCGAGCTCAACAGTGATTTAGTGCCTTTAGTTCAATGCTTAATGAGCCCTATATGGGACAGTTCAGGCACTCAGTCACAACACTGTAATAATTGAACTAGTGTTGCATGAGCATTTCATATGCATCTTATTGAATATGTTTAATTGAGTGAAAAGCATAATTTCTTATGCTTAAGTGGAACTGTGTTACTTTTGTTAAATGAGATATTGTGATATAATTTGTGATATGAATTGAAGTGTTGCATGAATTGAGTGAACCATCGATGATGGTTACCTCATTGAGTTTGCAAAACTCATCAAAATTGCAACGTTATTTTTCAGGACCGAGAGTAGACTCCTAGCTACAAAGAGATTTTTCCAACCGTGTAGATTGTGTCTGGCAAGAGAAGTCATGGCTCAAAGGTCGATTAGCTGAAGATTTTGGATGACCTAGATAGATTTGCTTCTTTTTCCTCTTTCATGTAGTATCTTTGTACTAGGTTTATGCTTGACGTGCAAATAGTAAAAGATGAAAGATGTGTAAACTTTTGATTTTGATGGAATGAAATGAGGGAAAAGTTAATTTAAAAAATATTGTGATTTTCTATTGATGCTTTCTAAGTGAAAAATGATATGATGCCATATGAAGTGAAGTAGTGATCGATCGTAGCTCACCCTTATTGTAGGATATGTACCGAAATGACTTACGGGCGTCCTGGTGTGTACCATGCGATAAGGGGGCGCTATACTCTTCACACTTCTTCCCAATTATTTAGACCACTAGTTTCATCTATATTCTCATGATCATGATAGGTTGACAATTGATGATGTGTATTATGACTATCAGGTGGAGAAGGAACATATACTTCATCTACTTCTCATTGTCCTTATGGAAGGTCAGCCTCAGGATAAAATGTAGTCTCTCCTTGGGCCAAATATCCAGAAAGTTGATCTAACTTATATTCAAGATCAGGTTCAAACCCTTCTTCTTTAAATGTTTTAAAGTTGATGTTCTCCTACAAAAAAATTAAATAACTTATATTTAACTAACTGTATAGCATTAGAGTAAAGGAAAATAACTTGAATTGAAGAAAATGGGATAACCTTAATATTCAAAGTCCACCATTCTTCACTAGCAGCAATTTTTCCTTTGTCATAACCCCATCCTAACCCCATTTCTTTCCCTTTCAATTGTTTCCAAAGACTCCATCTAGTTCTCATCCAATCAAACTTATTTTTAAGCTTAGTTTTATCCCATGGTAAGTTGGTTGCTTTGTGAAACTCTTCCCCCACCTTTTTCTATAGTAACCTTTGACCAATAACTCCATCGTGTTTTTTTATTCCTTTCAATATGTTGGTTACAAATGTCACAAAAAATAAAAAGAGTTTATTTTGGCCAATGAATCCTACCAATATTATTTCCTCCTTGACTTCCTCCTTTATTTCCATTTTGGGATGATGCCATCTAACCATATAAGTTGGAAAAATTATATGCTAGTTAATCAATTTGTAATTGATTTCACTATTTATTAGTTTGACTAATTAGAATTAGACTATTTCAATAAAATAAATATATAAATACTATTTTATCGTTGTAATCTTTTGGTAACAAATGAACTATTAAATAATTAAATAATCAACAAGAATTATCCAAGACAAGTAATACTTTTTCAAATAATACAGTGATTGTCCAATTCTCTTTCTTTTCTCTTTTTTTATATATATCTTGATTTATATATTAATAAATGAATATCAACATTATCATTTTATTTGAAAAATTATAAAATTAGATTGATATATTAAAGTTGAAGAACAACAATAGGAGAGTAGTAATAATCTTCTTAGTCTCCTACCATAAAAACGACAACATACTACACAATACAAACAAACCAATTGAAACAACAGTGTATCAAGAATAGCAAATCTCATATTGGTAATAGGAAAACAATTAGTAGCTGGGACAACATGGACTTACTGAAAAATGAAAGCTAACAAAAGTTGGAAAACATCACAAAAACCAAGTATGCAATACAATACTGTTGTTTTATGTGGTATAATACTCTTTTATATTAGTAATAGACATTTCAATATCAACAAATACAAATCCTGAGTTCTAATCCTTACCACTCCACCCTAGGGTCTTCATACCAATTAAGATCCAAAAATGATCACACGTGAAGTGTATATCTTGGGCCATCAAACTTTAAAGTTGATGCTCTTTTAAAAGAAAATTGTTTGTGTTAATGCTTCTAATATAACAACAATTCAGCCCCTGTGATTGTCTAAATGATTCAATAACTTGACAAACACAAACATAAAAATAATGACTTCATTCAATTCTAGTAATCTTTATAGGACCTAGTAATTATTTTACTCTAAGCTTAGGTTCTCCACAAAGCAAATAAATCTCCTAATCCTATTCAAAATAACAGGACACACAATCGTGTTATACTTAGTACCTTCAAGTTAATCATTCATACCATTAACTTTTTAACAAATAATTTTCATTTCAAATGTAACTTAACACTCAATACAACCCAAGAGATGATTAAAAAAACCCTTTTCCTTTGATTAATGAGAACCAATAATGTAAACCAAACCTTAATCGATCTCAGTAACTATGAAAAAGCAAAGTAACAGGCAGTACCTACACAAACCTAATAAGAACCCAAAAGCACAAGATTCAATCAAAAAATAGAAACAATCCTTCTTTCAATCAAGTGAGGCATGATCAGAACATAGAAATAACAAAACTTACAAATGAAGACAACACTGGCAAGATCTAAGTAAACCCATAAGGAATCGATTAAGTTATAAAGGTGAAAAGAGAGTGGAGTAGCTGAGACTAATCAATGAAGTTATAAATGAAGTTAAATGCAATAAATACAAAAAGTAGTTGCTTTCTACTAACTGCTACAATAACCTTCAGTTCGCATAGTTTTACTGTAGCAAATCCATATAAACCTCAACTACTATCAGACTTCATTTAATGAAACTAAGTCTACCTCAGATTTTAATCATTAAACCTCATATTGCATTCATTAAATCTCATGTTGCAGTCACTGATATTCTGTTAAATTGATATGCAAATCACATAAGAGTATAACAATCTATTTTTGAAATTGCATCAATGTGAATAGTCATTAGAAGCAAAAGTAGACAGTATTTGGCTACACTTTCTTTGTATGATCATTCTGATAAGAAAAATGAAGTAATTTGGTAACACTTTCTTCTAAAAAATCGTTCCCCTATGTCTTAAGTTTTTAATGACACCAAGATCATATAATTTGATTCAGTATTCTAAAAGTTATACCCCAAATACTTCGAACAATTCTTAAACTGAAATAGTACTCTATACTCAACTTCAAGCTAGATTCTAAAAATCTTAGAGATAGAATTGAAATTCGATTTCTTCATGAAATTTGTAGTCCTATGTCTTTAGTTTAATCTGAATTAAGAATCATTTCATTTGGATAATTACAGAACAAGTTATAGTCAAAATATCGAAGCCTATTCAATGAAATCTTTCTGGTTATTATAATCCAACACAGTCAACATTCTCATATTAAATTCATCAACCAATCTGTTTTAAATGGTTATAATTTTTGGTGGAGATGAAGAAACATGTCTTATGAGTCTATTGGCTTAAGTCTTATATCATTTGGATGCCTAGAGAAGAAATTATAGGCAAAAGATCAAATCATGTTAAAAAAAAGCCTTCCATTAGCACGATCGCGAGACTCAAAAGAAGAGTTGCAATCGTGATTCAGCACAATCGCGACTTCCTTCCTTCTTCTTCTTCTTCTGATATTACTATTTTCTCTTCTTCTGTCTCTTTTTTTTTAATTCTTCCATTTCTAACTTATTTCAACCTCTATTTTCGACTTCATTCAACTCAATACATTCACAACCAATTCCAAAAATCCAAATTAAAACATAAACATTAAAACAGAAAATTTTACGCATGTTCTTCACGTTTCTTATACTTTTCTTCATTTTTCTGTTGTATTCTTATTTTCTGCCGCATTCTTTAATTTTTTTCTCTAAAATCTATCTTTCTCATATCCATACATCATATAACATCTTTTCCTTAACTTTAAATTCGTTTTTGTTCATTTATAAAAACATCAAAAAATTTACATAGAAATCATGAAAATAAAGCACATACATATCAACTTTTCACAATTTTCTATACTCTCCCTATATACGCTTTCAATGATTTTTCTAATTCAAAAATCATTTCAGCAACTTCTTATAATATATTAATCATCAAAAATCATTTCTAACGTGATGCATGTTTTATTTATCAAGTTACCTCATGATTGGCTACTCATGATGCAACTCCAAATTTTATGTTATTATTTCTTAGACAAAACTTGTAAAAGAAGTGATGAAAAATCTTGACTCTATTTTTGCTACAAGACCGACTATTTTGTACGAGTATTTTATCTTATGGTTAAAAAAATGTAGCTTTTCTCTCGTACAGAGAGTACCGGAGATAAATGAAGACGTTTTATCAATCACTTATTCCTGTACGTCACAATGCACATTTTTTATCCCGTAAAAATTAATTCTTCAAAATAACATAAATATAACAAAAGTAGCGAAAAAGTAAGGTTAGAAAAATAATAACTAAATAGCTAATTCCAGCTATTTCTCTAAAAATTTTGATCAATTAATTATTTTATATCTGATCAGCTAACATTCACGACGGTGCCACAGTCTTAGCTTTGGATAGATTGCTAAAATGTGAGTGGTGACTGATGATCTGTCTTTTTATCTCTCGCTCTACGTCTCTCAATAACTACAACCACTCACCAATGGCCTCAATCCATCATTATCTTCATCGACCCTTTGTAAATATACTCTTTGCAACCTAAACGATGGCAATTTATACACTATCTAGCCTCTCTTTCATTGAACCTACCTCGAAAGTTGCGTTCTTTAGCGCAAAAGTCATTGCCAGAACTAGAAACGTTCAAATGGCGGCTGCCTCTGGTGCTACTTCAACGGCAGCCAAGGTTACGCCGGCGGTGATAGTCGGAGGTGGACGGGTCGGAAGAGCCCTGCAGGAAATGGGTAATGGTCAGGATTTGCTGGTCAAGAGAGGTGAGTCTGTGCCGTCTGATTTTGAAGGTCCGATTTTGGTGTGTACAAGGAACGACGATCTTGAGGCTGTTTTGGAAGCTACTCCTAAGCATAGATGGAACGGTACTATGACCGATAAGTTTGAATTTCTTTATATGTTGTAGCTTTTGTTTTAAATTTTAGGCTCTCTATTGTTTTAGTTGCTTGAGAGTTGAGAGTCTTGGTTTAAGTTGCTGAAGTTGTGGGTTGTCGAGCTATCACTGTCAGTAATCCCAGGTCGGACAAGTATAAGACCATTCAACAATTTATAATAATGTGCAAACCTCCTCCTCTGAAGCTAGTTTTTGGGGTGAGTTAGGCATTTCTAGCAATCACTCAAATCACTCTCTATGTACTTACGTTATTATCAGAGATTTTGGATGAGCAAGTCAATTCAGTACTCAGTAGTTGCTTAGACAGCGTAAAGAAAATGTCTGGTCAATTTGGAGTAGCTGTTCTACCAATTGGAAGATTTGATCTGCTGTAGCCAAATTGCAAGAACGCCGGAAACAACCTAGGATGTAGTTTTGGCATTCTCGCATCATTCGTAGCCCTAGTGTGACATTTCTTTTGGGCTATGATAGACGGTCTTGTGAATGGTCAACTGGATGTTGACAATCTAGCAGATTTGGTTTTTTTCCAGAATGGGATGCTGGAGCCTTGGTTTCAAAGTAAAGGTCTTGGTGATGCGGACCAAGTTCTAGCATATTTTGCTATTTCAAAGCTGGGTGAACCTCCTACCGATGGAAAGACAGATACCAATCCGGAAGGACTTACTGCAGCATATGGGAAATGGGCGTCAGCAATAGCTACAAGATTACAAGCTGGAGGCCTATCTTGCAAGGTAAAGAAGAAGTCTTTTATCTTACACGGCCAGAGATATCATCCTCATCTGCTTGAAATTCTTTAGTTCATAGTTTTTGTTAGCAGTTGAGTTCTGATTACAGATAATTGAATGTTCAGATTAGAGCTTTAAGTTTGGATAAACTGAAACTTGAGAACTAAAATTTTTAACTAATACTTGGCCCAAAACTGACTTGTCCCAAAGTGGTATTTTTACGTTAATTGAACATGATAATATGTACTTTCATGTGATATAATTAGGTTCTTGACAAGGAAGCCTTTCAGAAGCAAATGTTGGAAAAGCTGATATGGATAGCAGCATTCATGCTTGTTGGAGCTCGTCATCCTGGGGCAACTGTTGGTGTTGTGGAGAAGGAATATCGTTCAGAGGTAAAGCAGTCACCCATATGCTGTTACATAAGCTATACCAATTTTAATTATGTACAAAATTGTAACGCTCCTGTACTAATCGTAATGGTGGGTCAAGTTGTGTTGACATGGTATATTTTGTGTTCATTTAATGATAAGTCATTTTCAGGATGATGAGATCAATGAAATGAAGTTTTCTTAACCAGGGAGGCCAGGATTGCTAGTTAGCATCACCTTGCTTATACTGTAAACCACTTTTAATATGTTCCTGAAGTAACCATGAAAAAAGGAATGAACTGATCAATTCTATTTCTCTGGTTTCAGGTGTCCAGCCTCATTGCAGAACTTGCAGCTGCAGCATCTGCAGAAAAAAGGCTTGTGTTTGATGATGGTATAGAGGAGAGGTTATGTGCATATGCACGAACTGTTGCCCACTTCCCCACTGCAGTTAAAGAAGTAAGGATCTTCTTTCACAATGTAATACAATGATTATGTGTGATTGCCTCAGCAATACTAGTTTGTTTGTGGAAGCAATGCAGTTTAACTTTGAAGTTCTTTCCCCTAGCACTAACATGATTGGGATCAGGCTCTATCAGCTTTCTGGATTTGGGTGGAGGGGAATGTTTAAACATAAAATGTTTTTGATCTTCTGCAGTTGGGAAAGAATGAAAGTTCTAATGTTCTTTTCAACTAAAAATACGTGCAGTTCAAATGGAGGAATGGTTGGTTCTATTCAATCTCTGAGAAGGCAATCGTTGAAGGGAAACCAGATCCTTGTCCACTGCACACAGCATGGCTTAGAGAGTTAAAAGTTGTATAAGTTTGCTCAAGGAATTGTAATGTTTTGCAGGTTCTTGAACTATTGTAATGGCTAATAATATTTGGGACAACTGGCCAAATGATTACCTGTTCCTTTTACCTCATTATCAGTTTCCTTCAAGTAGTGCACTTTTCACGCATTAACTATATTGGACTTTTCACGCATTAACTATATTGGTTTAGTGAAAGATGCATCCTTATAAAACAATGGTAGCTCCTGACTCGCAAATAGGACACAAAATGTGGCATGTTATAGAGAATTGAAATCTGGTCTGATCCTAAAGATGATTCAATTCTTTCTGACATTTTGTGTGGGGTTAGATGAAGTTTTCGCTTAGGAATGTCTTATGCAGCTGTAAATAATTGCAGCTTTTTGGTATATGAATGTGATGAATCAGCTACTATAAAAAAGAATCAACTTCAGATAAATTTCTTGCTAAATTGTGTTTTCTGAATGTGATGGGTGGTGAACTAATATAAAACATCAGTTAAGATAAAATAAGTATTGTTCTTTTCAACGAGAAGCAAAACATAAGTGCCAACAAGGGATCATAGCCGAAGCCTTCATTCGGCTCCTGATCTTTTGTTTTAACTCACGAATACTAATACAATGCTTCAAAATAAAGCACAAGAGTATCAAGCAAGCAACAAGTAGGCTAATTCATCGGCTACCGGAAATGTAGGGATAACATCCGCTGGAACCTGCAGATCAAGATCAATATGTTGAGAAAACCTGATAACATTTTGCTATCAGAAGTATTTGAACGATTGCGCTCATTAAACCTATGCTATTATTTTGTCTAAATGTTTCTACAAGAGGGCAACTACTGACAAAATTACTTGCTGGCTATTTGAAGTCATCAACAAAGGAACAAATCTTGAAGGTTTGCAGAAAGGTAAGGATAAATTTTCTTTCCTCGAACAGCATTTCAATTTAGAGAAGAAATTTCTTAAGAGTTACTTGAAAATGCTCATAAACTGGCCTGAACTAATTAACACAGTATTGGAAAAGATATGCATTCAGATGGCAGCTAACTGGAGAGCTCATGCCTGAACTTTTTCTAATTTCTCCAATGCGAGTTTCAGCGGCGGAGTAATTTTACAATATTTATCAAGAAGTGAACTTGCAGCCGCTTTATCTCCACTTGCTTGTGTAGTAAGTACCTGTGTACTCAGGCTTTCAACTGCCCCTTAAATCTTTCAAATTTTGGTATCAACAGTAGGTTTAAAGAATATATAAAAGGTCGAAAAATTAACAGAAAATGTCTGGTCAGGAAGCCAAACAAAGACTTCTTTCTCGTATAACTAGTTAACATGCCTATTCCTAATATCCTGGGCCTTATTAAATAGACAATATATAAATATAAGTATGGTAATGTACCAGGAGCTTCAATTTAGTTGTTTTTAATTGATTGAGCCATGGGTCAGACTTAAGTTTAGACCTTTAGAAAAATTGAGTCTCGGATAGGCCTGAATTTGGGTAACATAAGCTCAGATCTAATTAAGAAAATATAATGTTTTATATTTTTAATTTAAAAAAGTTATTTTAAAAAATTGGAGGAGTTGACACATTGTCATCCTTATATAAATATGTAAACTTTAAAAGCATATTTTTATTGTTAAAATTTAATATCCATACATAAGTGACTCCATTTATAAATCTACATATTCAAATAACTTTATTATATTTTATTATAATTTTAAGTAAATTTAATATTATGCTGGTTAAAATAAATATAAATAAAATAAAAAGGATAAATTTTGTATCATTTAAATAATAATATACAAATAAATACTATTTTTTAGAATACAATAACTAAAATAACAAAGTAAACGACTAATTTATTTAATTATATATATATTTTTAAGTGAATTATTCTTTTAGTGTAATTTATTCAAGGACCTAAATAGTGCTAAAATGTAAATTAAATAAATTTCAATTTTATATATAATAAAATTAGAGATTTATTGCGCTAAAAAAAGAGTTGCAAACAGATGAACCATAAATGTTGTAATGAATTATCACTCAGATATTCAAATATTTACTAAGCTAAATATACATAAAAAAAAAGTCAGAGATTTAACCTTTAAATTAAGAATTTAAAAATGCCAAAACTCTTTTACTGATAATTTTTAAGTTGAGTATTTTAGATTCATATATTGATGAAAATATAAAAAAATTGAGTGTAAGAAATATATCTAAATACTTCAAAAGAATTTACAAACACAAGAAGTTAACAATAATTTTGAAAGACCCTAAAAACCTCGATTGTAAAAAATAACTGATGCTTTCACATTGTAAATCTGAAGTTTATAGTTAGACCATATGAAACATCTGCAAAGAACATTTCATAATAACATCGTATGAAAACTAGGCCCTATTGCCATTAGCTACCAACCTGGTTAATTAGAAACTTGAGCGCCCAAAGACCAACTATATCAGCCTTTGCCTCCTTGATAGCCGACTGCATGCAGATCTATCGAGAAAAGCCATGCAGCCCGCACGGGTTGCCTGAGTGGTAAACTAACAGGGTAAGTTGGAAGAGGGTCTTAGGTTCGACTCTCAGAAATGGAAGAAAAAGGACCGCTCTGTTAGGGTGCTACTCCGGATCAGACCGTGATTCAATCCTCCAGCGGTAGTCGGGCCTGCGACTGGAGGCCCTTGGGGTTGGAGATTCAACCTTATTAGAAGAGAGAAAAGCCATGCAGATCTGGGTGCTTAATGCTCCAAGACAATGATATCTTAAATACATAGTTCTAGCAGGAAATTGTTACTTGTATGATGATCTTAGATATACGGAAGAAAAGATATTTCACATGGTTTTTAGAGCCTCACCAGACCAATGATTAAAGAACTACAACATTTAAGTTTTTGTCTTATGTTGCATATATTTAATCAAATGGTATACGCTGTACAAAAAAAATTCTCAATCTATTGAAGACCAATGTAACTTACATTTCTTACTGTAGAAGTTGTTCCATCCGGAAGTGTTATACTGTGAGGCCTAATGCTATGGCAGCACTCGTGGCAAATGGTACGAGGATATTTGATTTATTGAATTGATATATGCTTGAAGTCAAGCATGACTCTACTGAGGGAGAATTTGATAAGATGTTATATAATTATGTTGGTTGAAATTATCTCTATCTTTTTGGCTATATTTTGGTGCTTAAATAAAAAATTAATTTTTTATTTTATTTTAAGAGATAAAAAGTAGAGATTGCATCAAATTGAAATATTATTGATCAAAATCATAAGTTTTGAAAAAAGTGAAATTGTTGAGGTAGATAAAGTGAGATCACGCTTAATGTTAAGTTTACTTAAAGAGTCAGCATTCAATTAGGAAACTCATTTCCATCCCATAAGGATTTGGATTTATTTTAGATGGGGATTTTTTCAAGATAGAATGAGACTAGATTTAGAGTAGGAAAAGAAGAGGAAAACACATCTTTCACCTTCTTCAACACTCTCTTTTTTTTATCCTTCTTAATTTTCTCTCAATTTTTAGTATTTTCTTCTATTTTTGATATTGGAAGTAAAGTTATATGTAGCTAAATCCATATGTTTTAATTCAGGAAGATTCAAAACTCTAGTTGTAATCTTGTGAGATTTTATTCTAAACTTATATTCATGTTTTAATTCAAGAATTTCTTATTTTATGTTCTAAACTTATATTCATGTTTTAATTCAAGAATTTGTTGTTTTATGTTCTTACATTTTATGAATAATTAATATTGATTAATCTAACAAATTAATTTGATGTTAATTATTCTATAGCTATCAATGAATTTAGTAATCTGTAATTGTCATGAAAGATTGGTACAAGTAGCAATTAGGTTATTTATGAATTTACATATTTAACTTATGATAAATAACAAAACTAAGTTGAATAGTTGTAACTATCTCAATTATTTAATTTAGGGACTAATCTTTTTTTCACACAGCTTATTACTATTATTTATTTGATATGGAATACTATCATACCTCATCAATTGATGATATATTTTGGTTTGAATGTTGAGTTTGAAAAAATTATTTTAGAAAAATTTAAAACTTATTATGACTATTCTAATATGTTTTAGACTAATTACTTGAATTATAAAATTATTCTTTTTAGATCAATGATTAATTTTATAATTA
>JANITW010000001.1:20566468-20588018 GCA_027564335.1 Erythroxylum williamsii | reverse complement strand
ATGACTATTCTAATATGTTTTGGACTAATTACTTGAATTATAAAATTATTCTTTTTAGACCAATGATTAATGTTATAATTATATGAGATCTTTCCCTTGAATTAGAGTTAAATACTCATAAATTATCACTTTTATATTCAGTTGATTTATTTTTATTCCTTATTAATTTTATTAAATTAGTTAATTAATCATAAATCTCTATTTTGTTTTTAATTACAATTAAGAAACTAGTTTTTTGTTGTTGTTATTTTGGGATTCAACCTAGTTCTATAACTACTAAAAGAAGTTAGATTATTGAAATTAATTTTAATGGCTTCGATAACCCTATTAATTACCGATGGTTAAATTGAAGTTTACAAATTACAAAAGAACTATCAACAACTACAACAAATCTAACACATAAGGCTCCCTACTTTGCGAGGGTTGAGGTAAGGATATCAATTTTATACAACTTTGTTTTTAGGTTTTATAAAAAGACTATTTATGTGACTCAAACTTACGATCTTTTAATCACAAAGAAGCAACATTTACAAAAAGAACTATCATTAAATCACATTTGACAACATATAGAATGTCTACGTACGCAAAATTAGAACCTAAACGCATGGCAGCAAACCATGTGCATTGTGCCGAGACATATATCAATACCCGGATAAGTATCAAAATACCATTGACTGCAGAAATTAATTATATAGCTCAAGCCTGGACCATGGCTTCCCGGACCTTTGTAGGTTTGTCTTTGTTGGGAAGACAGAAGATAAAAGCAAGAGTGGAACTGGAAGAGACAAAGATTTTATTTCAATCACTT
Organism: Erythroxylum williamsii; assembly: GCA_027564335.1. NCBI lineage: Eukaryota > Viridiplantae > Streptophyta > Magnoliopsida > Malpighiales > Erythroxylaceae > Erythroxylum > Erythroxylum williamsii. The sequence goes on along the minus strand of JANITW010000001.1, from coordinate 20,587,210 downwards.
AAATTCCTTTGATGTGAAAACTGAACAATTAACTTTGGTAATTTTCTTTTTGAATGAAAAAGAAAATATGAAGTCACGATGATCTCATAATAAACTGCGATTAGACTCCTAACGATCATGTGTATGGAGGAGAGTCATTGGAAGCTATAACTCAAAACTACGGTTAAGGTCTAAATTATGACAACTATTGATTCAATTATGGGGAATTGTCGGTGAAATTAAATCCTCAAATCATAAATCTTAGAAAGTTGAAGATATTTGGTTGGAACCCCTTCATACAAATAATTAATCATTCATGCTTACATACGATGATATTTTAAAGATTCACATAGAGCAACTTTTCTGAAGTATTTTCATTTTCTTGATTGTATCTTAATGAATTAACTTACTACAAAAAAGTGGTTCTTTAAGTTCTTCTTATATTAACTAGTTTTATACTATGTACTTCGCACAAAATTTAAGACATATGTTATTTTACATACTTTATACTTTTTATTATTATTAACAGAAATATTTATATAATTTTTAATTATTTGATATTTATTTATTATATATGAATTTTATTTGTATTTTACATAAACTACTTAACGAGTAGTCATTATAAATTATGAATATGAAATTAGAAAAATAATATTTTTAAAATTTTATAAACTAATTGATCAATTAAATATTGTAATTTTAAATTGGTACATATTACATCATTTCATCAATCCAACTACATAAATTTTTCATTTTATATACATTCCAATTTATATTTTATTAATTATCAAATAAATTGTAGGCAAGTTTTGTTGGACCCCAATTTTTTTCAATTATTATCAATTTGTTTATTTAACTATTTATTTAGGTTTTGGTTAATTATTCAATTGTTTGATTATTTTTTGAATTTAATCATTAATTTAGTGATATGAATAGAGATTATAATTAGATGGAAGGATCAGAATTAAGTTAGAATTAATATGGGAAGGTTAGAAGTAAGTTAGCTTAAAGGAGTTCGTAGATGGATTAAATGAAAGAATGGGCAAAATGGGAAGGACAAGGTAAATGAAGGGTAAAAGGGGAAAAAGACTATTAAAATGGTTTTAAATTAGAAGAAGAAGAGAGAAGTGTTGTGAGAACCAAAGAAAAAGAAGAGAAAAACGAAAATAGGAGAGAAGAAGAGAGGTTTCGGTGAAAAAGAAGAGAAGAGAAATCAAGTTTGTTAAGGTAGGTTAACCATCTTTTCTTCTTGCTTTATTAAAGGAATGAGTTGTATTGAGGATGAAGGAGTTAGAGAGCAAAGAGGTTGGTGTGGGAAGAATATGGATTACGAAAACTCAATTGATGTTAAGATTTCTAAACTATATCTTAAGTTTTCTAACCTAGATTGACTGTGGGCAGGTTAGATTTGAGTTTCATTTGTGTTTATTGCGAATCTATGATTTTTTTGAAGTTTATAAATTTTATTGGAATGTTGGTTTTGAATAAAACTTTGATTGTTTTAGGAAACCAAGGGAATCCTACCCAAGAGCAAGGAGAAAGGCAAGCTTGACTTGGATTTTCGCAAGCCAATTAGATGGGTAATGTATTTATAGTTATTGTGTAATTGAGCAAATTCTTGCCTATGTGTGTGTATGTGGTTTTGTTTGAAATTGATGTACTTGAAATTGAAATAATTGTAAATATTTGAAAATGCATGATGCATTGTGATTATGTTATACCTTGATTATAACATTTTGGAATTAGATGAAAAGAAGAAAAGCATGAAAGTATAAGCATATAATGGGATTTGAACATGAGATTTGATTGTGTTTGAGTGAGAGAGGAACTGTTTTGTAGTCACGTATACGTCGACATAAAGCCTTCTCTAGGCTGCCCACTTGTGACACATGAGATTTGAAAAGTAGATCCGTTTTATTCACGGAGTATACTTCGATTTCTCTGTTTTGTTCTACAAAACCCTCGAGCCATTTGTTATGCATTGTATCTTTAAATGTTCAAGTATGGTGCATAATTGAGTGTTATGTTTAATGGTTGAAGTTTATGTTGTTTGTTATAAGTTTGAGTTAAATTAATCAAATGTTTAAATTGCTTGAATAAAGTGAGAATATTAGAATTGCTAGATATACATGTACATATGCTTGAATATGTGACCAATTGCCAATGACTATAAATATATTAGCCATTGAGTTATGTAGCTCACCCTATTATTCCCTCCTCAGGTGTAGATCGAGAAGATAAGTGATCCTTGCAAGGCATTTGGGCAAATTCCAAGATAGTAGCTTTTGTAATTAAGTTAGTTTGATTACCTTTGGGATAGCTTCATAAGCATGTAAACATCGACATCCTGTATATGTTGTATTTTGGGTTAAGGCCTTATTAAAAATGTTATGATGTAATTAAAGTGATGTATGAGCTTCTGTTGCTTTGACAAATGAGTTTAGAACTGACAAGTCCCTAAGTGTATATGCATGTTTCTTTGGTAGATGTACAATTCATGATCTAAGTCTTTTATAGGTGTAGAAATTGTGTGCTGACTTCCAGGAGAAAACTAGACTAATTGAGGTGAAATTAGTTAAAATTGTCTTCTGAAAAGTTGTAGATTATCTTTCTAGCTTTCCAACGATATATAGTATGAAAATTTGGGACATCGAAGTTGAAAGTTATGGTCTTTATAAGGGGAAATGCTTAGGAGCATTGATGCATCGTCTGTAAAGATGTATCGTCTGTGATGATGTCACATCGTTTGTGATGATGTTATGATGTCATATCGTTTGTAGAGACGTATCGTCTGTGATGACTTCATATCGTCTTAAGAGTTGCATCATCTTAAGTTGACTCTGCTTCGTCTTAAGAGTTACATCGTTTTAAGTTGACTTTGCTTTGTCTTAAGTTAACTTTGCTTTGTCTTAAGAGTTGCATCGTCTTAAGTTGACTTTGTTTCGTCTTAAGAGTTGCATCGTCTTCAGTTGACTTTGTTTCATCTTGAGTTGACTCTACTTCGTCTTAAGAGTTGCATCGTCTTAAGTTGACTTTGCTTCGTCTTAAGTTGACTATGCTTTATCTTAAGAGTTGCATCGTTTTAAGTTCACTTTGCTTTGTCTTAAGTTGACTTTTCGCTTCGTCTGCTTCTTACTTTGTCTGTCTTTTGTTTCGTCTGCTTTTTGCTTCGTCTGCTTTTTGCTTATGTGACTGAGACTTCTTCTTCTATACATTATTTATCTGATACCATTGTCTGGTCCATTTTTGACTCTTCAGACGATAGAATTTGTCTTTAAAATCTTCATGAAAGTGGTAGATCTTGAAGTCCTCTTTCGAACTATCTAAAGAATACCATAATCTGATATCTAAAGTGAGAGTTATTCCAAATATCCCAAAATAGGTTTAGTATAGTTAAAGGCAAGCACTGTTTCCGTCAAATGTCTCCAAATGCTGGGCTCCAGAAGTAGAATCCAACATTGTTTAATATTAAAGCTTAGGTTTTTCCTAGGATTAGAATGCATAGTAGGATGAATTTTTATGCTATGTGAATTGATTGATTGCATTAAGTAACATGCATATCATGCATACATATAGGGATTAGGATGTTAAAATGAAATGTAGCTAATTGTTAGTGTTTCTATTGAAGGAATAAGATGTCACCTCGTAGAGGGACACGAGGAGTTCTGCAAGGATCAGTTGTACTTGACTCTCCGACAAGAGAGGAGAGTATCAATGAGTCAGTAGCCCTAAAAAATACTGAGGCTTCTATCAGGCAAGGTAGTGAGCCCATTCGATCACAGACGCGGGAGTCTCCTTTTTTGCAGGAGCAAGTGCCTGCTCCATTAGATCCGAGGATGTTTTAGACATTTGTTCAAGCTGTGGGCCAGATGCCACAATCTGCTACTCTGACTCCTGTCAAGAAGGGGAAGCAGTTTGACAAGCTCAAGAAGTATGAGACAGTGAATTTTTATAGGATAACAGATCCAGAAGAAACTGAGACTTAGATGAGAAAGATTAAGAAGATATTGGATCAGATGGACTGTGAGGATGAAGAGAAGGTTGTGTATGCTGCTAGCCTATTTTAGGAGGATGTTTTGCATTGATGGGAGAGTGTGTCAGGGAGTCAGATGAGACCATCAGTGCTCTTATGGAAAAATTTCTTGATAGTATTTAAGAAGAAGTACCTGTTTGAGGTGTATATTCAGTAAAAGCAGAGAATTTTTAAGGTGTATATTTCTTTCTTTTGTTTTTTCTCTTTCCTTTGTCATCACTTCACCCATCTTATTCTTTACTTTCAAATATCATTACTCTTCTGGTTTGTCTCACCTTAAAGTTATAATCCCTTTTCTTACTGTGGTCCTTCTACTTTCTAATTTTTTTCGTTGATACTTTTTGAAATTATGAGTAAGACAAGAAGTGTATCATTGTAGAGGATAATAGGTAGATGAAGATAAAGTGACTTGTCTTAAAATAAAGTAAGTTATGGATTGAGTATATATATCTTTTACAGGTCATGAATTGAGTTGTTGGAATTTTTAAATTTTGATTATTTAATTAAAAATTTTAAAAAGTTTGACATTAAAATGTACTTTTACTGTTTTCAATTTTATATATAAAAAAAAGAAAACAGATGAGATGAGATGAGAGGAGATTGCTCCGATTATCAAAATGAAGACATCTGCCAACTTTTACTCTATTTGGCTTTGTCTCTAATCTGTCCAGATCGGTGCTTACATCTACACATATTTAATTATATATAAACAATAAAAACCCCTAATTTAAGATCCCTAGAACGATATTAAAAAAAAAAGCAAAAAAATTGGACTCGAAAGACTGATTTTGCAGAAGATTTTATGGCGGGAGAGAAGAATTACGTCCAGCACTGTAAGGGTGTTAACGGCCTCGACAAAGTCGTCCTCCGTGAGGTTCGCGGTTGCTCCGCCGAGGTATATATATGTCTGTCTGTGTGATTTTGATTCAATCTATCATGGGTTGTCGGAAATTTTTTATTTTGATCAGGGGAAATTGTGCTTTTAATTATGTAGCTTTTTTCGGTTGTTTTCTGTTTAGAATTATTGGATCTGTAAATTTATGTTGGTTTTTGTTTGTTTTTTTTCTTAATTTCTGTGATTGTGGGCATATTTATGATGCTGACTCCAACATGAGATTGTTTGATATTTCAAGCTTCTTACTTCTATCAAATTTGCAAATTTGTTAATGTGGTGGTGTTTATTGATGTTTTTAATTCACTGGCTCTGCAATTTTTACCCATTCTGTTGATCTCGAGTTCAAACACTCTCCCGTGCATGATAGTTTCATTCTGTTGCTAAATAGATGCATGAGAAAGGAGAATCTTGTAACTTCCCCATTGTTGTTCTCGCACAGGTGTATTTGTATGGAGGTCAAGTGACATCTTGGAAGAACGAGCATGGTGAAGAATTGTTGTTTCTCAGTAGCAAGGTATTTAGTGCAGACCGCCTGAACATTCTATCTGATAAAGCAATTCAATTGATTGGAATGGTAGTTTTCTTTCTTCAACTTAGAATGCCACAAACCAGCTTTGATTGATTTCTCATTGGATATTTTTCCAGTAAAATAGTGTAACTTGACAAAATATAGAATGGGAAATCTGTGACAGTGTGATTCTGTCTAAATCTTGTCTTACACGTTTTCTAATGTGATTGGAATCAGGAGGGTTTTTTGTCATATATATTCAGCGTTATTGGAGAGCATTTCTTTGTTAGTAAATTGACCTTTTATCATCTAATACAATCAGTCCTTCACGCAGGCTACATTTAAACCTCCAAAAGCCATTCGTGGAGGTATTCCAATCTGCTTTCCTCAAGTATGTATTTCACTTATATGTATTAATTGTGATTTTCAATCTCATTTCTTTCATTTTGAAGATGAAGTCTTTGGCATATGCAGTTTGGAAGTCATGGCACTCTTGAACAACATGGATTTGCAAGGAACAAATTATGGGCCATTGATACAGATCCCCCACCTTTTCCAACTAACAATTCCAGCAAGGCATTTGTTGATTTACTGCTTAAGCCCTCTGAAGAAGATGTGAAGATCTGGCCTCATAGGTACATAATTTATATTTGATGGTTGAATTTAGTAAAGCTCAAATATCCCCGCATAGTTTAGGCAACAGTATCTTAATCGACATTGTGAGCAACTAGCTTAGTATTTTTGTGCTCTGTCTGTGCTTTTAAAGGTTTAAAGTTTTAATAAAGAATTAGGTATCATGTAATATTTTCTGTGATGTTAGAGATTAGTTTAATTTTAGTGGTGTACGAAAGGGGCTTGTATAATATGGTACGGATCATATATGTTTGACAGTGTAGGATCCATGTATTGGAGGGGATCATCTATTCTATTCAAGGCACATAATGCATTACATTCATTTGCAGATATGAGTTTCGTGTCAGAATAACTCTGGGCCCAGGCGGAGATTTGATGTTGACCTCCCGCATTCGCAACACAAACACTGATGGGAAGGCATTTACATTCACATTTGCCTACAACACCTATTTTTATGTGACTGATATCAGGTTCTTTCTTTGATTAGCTTATATTGTATGAAAAATTTAGATTGTGTGGAAACAGCACCAAAGCAAGCAGTTGAATATCTTTGTAATTATGGGACACATGAAGCTGGTTAGCTTGGATAATTTAATTTCAGATATGTTAATCGGTAGAAGTCCATGTTGGCAAGTTTTCAGTTTAAATATTAATGTAAATGTAATTGGTTCAGAGGGTGCAAGTGGTGGCTGTGCACTGATAGTAGAATTGCTAGACAAAATTAATTTGAAAATGTGAAATGAATTATCTGTATTTATCTGAATTGACATGCTAACCATATCATATAGATGGATTTAGCAGGGGATCATGTTTTAACATTTCCTTCAGATGATTGGTTTCTTGAATTTGCACTAGAAGTTCTTAATTGTGTAGTAGTACCATGTTGTTTGTGTCTAGTGAAGTGCGGGTAGAAGGACTTGAGACGTTGGATTATCTGGATAACCTGAAGGATAAAGAACGGTTCACCGAACAAGGAGATGCAATAACATTTGAATCAGAAGTTAGTATCATATTTCTTGGGGATTCTGATGCCATTTTCCTCTTTCTATCGATTCAATAGTTAATATCGTTTTTCTTTTTGCATGCTTTTTTATTGTTAAGGTGGATAAAGTATATCTGCGAACACCAACTAAAATTGCTATTTTGGACCATGAAAGGAAAAGAACATTTGTATTGCGAAAAGATGGGCTTCCTGATGCTGGTAAGTAAGTCACTTGTCATGTTAGACACCATTATGATGGGAGTAGTATAATGTTATCTGTGACTTGAGTAGTGCTTTTCTTTTTCATGTTCAGTTATCCTATACTTTTAGCTTTTTTCTGTTATTCCTTACATGATTGATTCTGCACATTGTGGAAACTTGAATGCAACAAGTGATTATTTTCATGTTACTTTGCTATGCAGTTGTCTGGAATCCATGGGATAAGAAAGCAAAAGCAATTCCTGATTTAGGCGATGAAGATTACAAACATATGCTGTGCATAGAGGCGGCTTGTATTGAAAAGCCCATTACCTTGAAACCTGGTGAAGAGTGGAGAGGAAGGCAGGAGATCTCTGCTGTTCCTTCCAGTTACTGCAGTGGACAACTTGATCCTGAAAGAGTATTCCTAAGCTACTAGCAATAGGTTGTTATGGTGATGAATTCTGGAGGTAAACATTTGAGTTGAAAAGTGAGTGTGGCAAGTATTGCTTTTTGAAGAAACAATATAACTAATAATGTTTTTATTTGGAATTTTGAATCAACGAAACACTTATTGCTATCAGGTATTGTTCTTCAACTGTTAAATTTTAAGTCTGGCAGTGCAATTAAAAATTGGAAGAGATATAGCCTGACTTGCTAAATATGCTGTTGGTTTCTTGTTTATCTGTGCTTGATGCATGTTTGATTACCCTCTTTAAGTTAGTTGTCTGTACTCAGATCTGTTCTGGTTTTATTTACGTATTATGAAGCCTTTTCCTGAAAATGAAAGGTGAAAGCATGGATTTGTGCCTTTCTTAACCATTTTTATCAAATTTTAGTAATTATTAACATTATGATAGCTAGTTTTGTGTCTGGTAATTTTTGCATGAATTGTATCAATAAAAATTGTGGCAGGTGCTCTTTTGACGTTGAGCATGTATTGCTGCAAGTGGATTCCTTGCCAGGATTTTTAGAGGCAGGGTTCAATAGTGGAAAATCACAACCGATGTAAAGAGATCCATCTGTTTTGTATTTAACTTCTTGAGTTTCCACCGAACTGAAAAGAATTGAAGGAAAAACAAGGAGTAAAGCATTTCAATGAAGGAAGGTTTTCGAAAATATTAGGGAATATTTCATTATAGGCTGTAGGGAATTGCGAGTTGTTAATGTGATTGCAATGTATTTCATTTTGTTGTTAATGTGATTGCAATGTCATTTCATTTTTTGTTATGTTCTTTAGTCTTCCACCTATTGCGTCTGAGAGTTGTAAAAGATAGCCCGTTGGATGAATTGAAGCAGAATTGTAAGTTAATTATTTGATTGTCGTGCTTTTCCTTCAGAAGAAATGATTTGTTCTGTAGCTTTTTGGGACCATGTTTTTGAATTTGCTTATCTTTGCAATCAATTTCTTTGCAATTTCAGTCGCTTTCGCCTCACGACTTTGGAGCTTTACTGCCTCGACATGAGCCTGACAAACAAATTCCTTAGCATTTGGAATAACTCGATATTAATTTGTGTTCAAAGCACCCAAGATAGCTTCTTTATCAACATATAAAATGGTCATGGTGTCTATAGTGATTTGCTGACTGAAACATTGTGTTTTTAGCAATGAGTATTACCAAATAATTCAAAGTAGTCAAAATCAAGATCATGTTGGATCATGTGTTTCACATTTTAATCTTTGTCGTGCAATCAATAACCAATAGTAACCCTTCGGTTATGAATTTATTTGCTATTTTATATCTGAAACTTGAAATTCTAAAAGTGATAAATTTATTTTATCGAGAAAAATTCAATAATAAACAAATATTTATTGTTTTCCTTTATGCATCATATATCCAACCATCCTAATATTACAATTCTATGTCAGTTAATTACTGAGATAACATTTCATATTCTATAATTGTAGAAAAAACTACATAGAAATAGAAATTGAACTAAAGTTTATTCCATATTTCCAATCAATCAACCAATACATCTTAAATAAGAAAAACAATAAAACTTAGAATCTCTAATAACTTGGAGCATCCTAAACACTTAAATGTTGATTTTTTCTATCCTTGATCTAGGATTCGATTTTTCCATCTTATTAGAATCAACAACTATCAAATATTAACTTCCTTAATTTCCTGATACTTCCCTTCGAGAAGGTACAAAAATGTCTATCATGCCCAACTTGTTAACTTAAAGTTCAAATGGTTGCCTTAAAAATCCTTTGGTGAATTCATCTCCACCTTGATGCGTGGTTGGAATGAATGGAATACATTTGATTCCTGCTTCAAATTTCTCCTTTATAAAGTGTCTATCGATTTCAATGTATATAAGAATTGGATTATAGGTGATACCAATGTCTATCTTATTATAATTTTATAAGAAAGCTCACATACTCAAGCCATTGATCTAAATTCTGCTTCAGTAACAACTACACTTTATTTCATACATCTCCATGCAACTAAATTACCTTAAATGAATGTACAACATCTAAAAGTTAATCTCCTATCAGAAGTTAATCTTGACTAGTCTGCATCATTGTAGACCTCAATTCCTCTTTTTTTTTTGTTCTTCATAAAAAAGGTCGTTTTCAAGAGTGCCCTTTAAATATGGAAGGATTCTGTAGACAAACTCAAGATGTTCCTCATATAGAGAATGCATAAACTGAGTAACGATACTTACAACGAAAGCAATATTAGGTTGTGTATGAGACAAGTAAAATTAATCGCGCCATCATTGTCTAGTACCTACTTGTATCTACTGGAATCCCATCCTTAACATCTCCAATTTTGGAATCAAACTCTACCGGAGTATCTGAAGGCTTCTATCCACTCATTCCAATCTCTTTTAAGAGATTTATAATATAATTTTGTTATGAGACCATAATCTCCACTTTTAATCTTGCTACTTTTATTCCAAGAAATATTTTAACTGGCCTAAGTCCTTGGATAGGCTTAGCTTTAGTTTCCTCATCTCTTTTATATGATCTCCGGTCAAAATTTTGTCATCCATATAGACAATCAAAATTGAAATCTTATCTTTGATCCTTAAAAAACTTTGTGCATCTTTCAAATCAAGCTCTGGGAGACTACTTAAGGCCATATAAGGATTTTTTAATTTGCATACGTTGTTTTCGAACTTTTTAGAGAATTAGAGGGAGGCTTCATTTATACTTCCTCTTCCAAATCTCTATTCAAGAAAGCTTTCTTTACATCTAACTGATTTAGACATGGGTCAAGATTAACAAAAATTGATAAGAGGACTTAAATTGTGTTTAACTTTGCCACTAGTGAACAAGTTAAAAGGCTATATCATCATATGTTTAGGTAAAATCTTTAGTAACTAGTTGAGCCTTGTACCTCTCTAAGGATTCATCATAATTGAATTTTAAAATAAACACCCATTTACACCCAAAAACTTTTTTTCCCCTATATGGTAGATTAACTTCTTCCCAAGTTGCATTCTTTTCCAAAACTCTCATCTCCTCAAGAGTAGTTTCTTTCCACTTAGGAACATTTAGAGCCTCCTAGATACTATTAGGAATAGTAATATTAAACACTATTGAAATAAAGATATATATATATATAGGTGAAGTATTTTTGTAAGATATAAAGTTTGAAAGTAAATGTTGTGTACATATCTAGTACCTTTCCCATGAGAAATAAGAAGACCAATTTGACAAGAAGAGTCTGACTTACAATTATTTACAAGAATACTTTTGGGAAAATTTATGGAACCATTATGATTTTCATAATCCAATCTTTTGTTAGATTCTTAAAGTTGTTGTGGAGTGGTGGCCTTCCATTTTTGTGTTAGGTGTTCCTTTGAATATATAAGATCTTTATATTGTTTCGCACACATCTGTATTTCTAACATTACCATTTTATGATGGAATTATTATAAGTATTTATTAACAGACCCAAAATTGTCAATATTCTCCTCATTTGCTTAAACACCCATTTACACCCAAAAACTTTTTTCCCCATATGGTAGATTAACTTCTTCCTAAGTTGCATTCTTTTCCAAAACTCTCATCTCCTCAAGAGTAGCTTCTTTCCACTTAGGAACATTTAGAGCCTCCTAGATACTATTAGGAATAGTAATACTAAACACTTTTGAAATAATGATATATACAGGTGAAATATTTTTGTAAGATATAAAGTTTGAAAGTAGATGTTGTGTACATATCTAGTACCTTTCCCATAAGAAATAAGAAGATCAATTTGACAAGAAGAGTCTAATTTATAATTACTTACAAGAATACTTTCGGGAAAATTTGTGGAACCATTATGATTTTCATGATCCAACCTTTGGCTATGGCCTTCCATTTTTGTGCTAGGTGTTCCTTTGAATATTCAAGATCTTTGTATTGTTTTGCACACATCTCTATATTTCTAACATTATTATTTTATGATGGAGTTATCATAAGTATTTATTAACATACCCAAAATTGTCAATATTCTCTTTATTTGCTTCCAATAATTTTATCTTTTACGTGTCATCGTTTGTTAAACATTATGAGAGATATCACCCTGAACAAACTATAACCTAATATCTAACCATCTAAAAACCATCATTACTAATGTTTTGCTCCCCTTAAAGATTGTAGTTACTATAGTATGAAGTACCGTCAAAGAAGGTAAAATCCATAAACACAAACATGCTTTTTGAGATTGGATTAAAACACTTGAACCTTCTTTGATTAATAAAATAACTTACAAATTTCAATGATTAAAAACTCCAATCGATTCAGGTAGTTTAACTGTAAAAATTTTTAATCTTCCAAAATTTTGATTTTGTTTAACTTTTTGGTCGATTTACTTTAATAAATCTTGTTGTTAAAAATCAATCAATTTATTAATTAATTGATCAATTTTTGTAAATTAATAAATTCTTATAAACAAAAATAAAGCAATTAATTTTTTAACAATATTTTTTAATTAAACTTCAAATTCTTAGATAAGTAACGACAATTTCTTTCAATCATATTTTAAATTCTTTAATTTTATTTAATCTTTAGCCAATTTTATGACAGTTTAATACTGATTAAACCCTTTAAATCTTAAACTCTTATCACATCGGTTTAACTTTTGATCTGATTTTAAAACAATGATAAATATGCATTTGTGTACTCTTAGATCTAGTTTGAAAAGTTTAGGATCACTATAATGTACAAAAGCCAAGGTACCAAAATTTTTGTAGGGAATTTCATTTGTAAGTCTAATGGTCAGGAAAAACTCACCCCATTATATTATGGTTTATTATTTTTTAAAAGATAAGAGAATTCAATCATTAAGCAGTAAAAAGCACTAATAGATCTTTACGAAACTATATTAAGCAAGCATAAAAACAAGGCTTTTACAACATTTCTACCAAAAAACTTAATTACAAAGATTCCATTGTCTTCTATAGAAAGAGCTCAGTTGTTCTTGCATTTGATGAGCTACTAATATTTCTCGTATCTAACAGTGTATCTTATGAGCTAAGACATGCTTATTTGTGCTGATTTTATTGAAAAATCTCTATTTTCTTTCTCTACAAATGGAGTAAACTATACTGTTGAAGTGGAGACTTAAGCAAACTCTGTCTTTCCCTATTAATTTGAATTTATGATTAGTCCATTTCAATATTGTGTTCCACTTTGGTTTATAACAGTAGATGCTAAGAGTATGTTGGATATTGGCCCAAATGGAAGTTGAATAGCCCCACTTAAAAGAAAAGGTTCAATGCTTTCAAGCTCACTACAACATAGCTTCATAATTTTTCTTCAGAATCTATAACTTTGTCTTTAGTTTTCAACCCCTTTATAGCTACAAGCTAAGTAGGGAAAGGAGCTTTTGGCTTTAAGGACCCTTTCCAAACAATATTATACTAAGGAATAAGAGTGTGAGATTGCTTGAGGGCTTTGATGCATGCAGAGTTTAAAAAGTCTCCATTCTGACTTAGTGACTATAAAGGTATGTTTAGAGTAGTTGAGTTGGGCATATAGCTAAGAAAATTTTTATTTAGTCTCTTAATATCTCTTCCTTGAAAATGCCAAAAGTTATTCACAATTACTTTACTGACTCTTACTTAAGAAGGGATTTTAGTGTGAAGAGAATAGAAATCCTCTGTAAGATATAAAGGGCGAAGTGAAGTCCAATTTTCATAACAAAATCATGTTTCTTTCTCATTCCCTATTTGAATTTTGATGTGTTGATAGACATTGGACCTGTTCCTCAAAATCTATATAAAGGGCAAGGAGAACTCATTCTTTTCAGCTATTTGCTGTAAGCTGGTTTCCTTGATATAGAACTCATGAATCCACTTACTCCAAAGAGATTCCTTGTCATTGAAAAGTCTTCAAGTTCTTTTGGCTACTTGTATGGATTGAAAAGTATGAATGACATTGAGACCTAGTCCCCCTTCCTTATTTCTTCAGTATAGATGCTTCCACTTTACTTTGGATCCTTTAGGGTTATTAATCTTGCCTGACTAGAGGAAATTCTTGATACATTTTTCAATCTCCTTCATAATCCTTTTAGGGAGCAGAAGATGAGAACTCCAAAAGGTGTGAAGATTATTCAACACAAAGATTATAAACTGCACTCTACTAACCTAAGATAGCGCTTTATTCTACAACCATTAATGATTTTCTTATATTTCTCTATAATCTTCAAGCAATCCTGATATTTTAGCCTTTTAGCTAAGATGGGGACTCCTAATTAAGTGAAAGGCATACCCTGGGTGTTAACATTAGAGATCTGATGAAGTCTCTCAATATTGGTTAAGTTTGAGGAGAAGAAAATGTTACCCTTTCCATAATTGACTTTAAGGCCTAAAATCTTGCAGAAGCTCATAAGAGATTGATGTAATATGGAAATGGATCCTTGTTGAGCAATGTAGAGTAGTAGCAAAAAATCTACAAAATAGATGTTAGAGAGAGAAAATTCCTTGCATTTATGATGAAACTTAACAATAAGATCTTCTGGATATGCTATAACAAATTATTCTATTCAAAACCTCCATAGCAATAACAAAAAAATAAGGAGAAAGAGGGTATCTTTGTCTTAAGCCATTATACCCTTTTACTTAGTGGGGGCTCTATTAATAAGAATATTGTATGAAGTTTCAGAAATGTAGCCCTAAATCCATTTTGGGAATCCAAACCATTCCAAACATATAATAATGAATTTCCATTGAAGTCTATCAAAAGCATTTGAGAGGTCAATTTTGATGGAGCAACTTTTGATGTGTCTTTCAAAACTGTATTCTCTTATTAATTCTTGCCCTAATAGAATATTATCAAAGATATTTCTGCCAGGGATGAAAGCTCCTTGAGATTCATGAATGAACATGTTCAAACTCTCCTTGAGTCTGTTTGTAAGAAATTTTGAAATCACCTTGTAAATAGTGTTGCAACATGAGATAGGTCGAAAATCATTAAAACTACTTACATTGGGAATCTTACCAATCAAACATATGTTAGGTACATTGATTTCACTCAATAATTTGCTAGAATTCAAAAACTCCATGACAATTTCCATAACTAAATTGCCTGCAATCTACTAGGTTTTCTAAAAAAAATATGCATTGAATTCATCTAGGCCTGATGCTTTAGTATGATTTGGATTGAAAAGAACAAATTGAATCTCTTGTGAGGTAAATTGTTGTTGAAGCTTCAGTAATGTATCCTGTGGGAAGGCAGAGGGAGCCCTTATAAGATTTACCAACTTCTGTAGAAGTATCACCTAGTAAGGAGTTAAAGAAGTTAAACATCAAACTCCTTATGGAATCTCTCTAAGTAATCATTGGTTATTAGAATCCAAGAGACAAGTTATTTGATTGGAATTTCTTTTTTCAAAACAGAGCTATAAAAGAATTTAGTATTAAAACCACCTTCTCTCATCCAAGTAATCCTTTCTTTCTGTATAAGAATTGAATTATGAACCTGAAGCGCTTCCATGTATTTCCCCATTTTCATATATTCAGTGCTAGAGTAGTATTGTTTAGGTTTTTATAACAATCTTCCTATATAATTCTCAACTCTCTTTTAGCTTTCTGTAGTTTGATATCAGAAAGGGGCCAAGTTTATTATTTCACAAGCTTTGATGAACTATCCCTCCTTAAATAAAAAATTCCCATTATATTATTAATAAATTCTTTTCCATTATCACTCTGAAATATTTAAATCTAATTCTGAAATTGTGTTTGAATCATGTTATAGAAAATTTTGAAAACACTTTCGATATCATAATTTTATTTTAAGAGGAAAATCCAAGTGACTTTAGTAAGATCGTCAATAAAGGTAATGAATCAATGTTTCTCGACCAAGGTAGCAACTCTAGAAGGCCCCCACACTTCACAATGAATTATAGTTAATGGTTGTGAATTTTTTTTATGGTTGAGGTGAAAAAACTACACTATGATGTTTTGCTAATTCACAAGATTCAAACTGAAATATTGAGGGATTTTTATTTATGAACAACTAACAAGAAATGTTGTAAATTATGAAAACTGGGATGGCTTAGTCGACAATGCCATAAAAATTTTCATCATTACTAGAAACCAAAATAGAATTGAAACAAGTATATTGGTCTTACCTTACAAAAGTCTATCTTTTGTGAAGAACTTATAGGTCACTATTATGTTTAACATCCCCAATCATCCTCCTCGAGGTTAAATCTTGAAATTCACAATGAGAAGATCAAAAAAATTATTTGACAATTATGATTAAGAGTGATTTTAGAGATTACATGATAAGTTAGGAATGTGAAGAACATTTTTGAGTTTTAGAGGAGAGATGAACATTATTCCATTTCCATCAATAGAATCAAAGGAACCATCAACAAATTTGACCTTTTGATTCCTTGCATATAGAGTCTATGATGAAAAAATAAAATAAAATGCCAGTCATATTATTAGTGGGACTTGAATCTAATATCCAGAGACCATTACTGTTGGTACAGGCCAAGGATACAGGAAAAGAGGTTACTTAACTGAACTAGAGAACAAGATGAATTGGGATTATTTAAAGATTGAGATGAAAACATTTTGTGTAGATGCTCCATTTGTTCCCTAGTGAATAGAAGGGATTTTGAAGAACATTGTTGCCCTGGATTAGAACTGCTCACTTGAAATGCTCAAACTTCCCTCCTTCGTAGTATCATTACCTTTTTTTCCCAATTGGTTGGTTTCTTGTTTAACTTCTAGCAGGTCTCCCTGGTATGCCACTACTTTCTACAATGGCCACAATAAGACCTTTGTTTTCCACTACATTTATCTCCATACTTGTCTCTGTGCTTCTTCTCTCCATACTTTTAAGAAGACATCTCCTACGGTTGATATGAGTAATTTTTCAAACATACAACCCCCAACTTCATCTAACTCTCTATTTAACATGGCCAGAAAAACAAACATTAGTCCTTTTCTAACCTTTTCTTATACTGAGCATTGTCATTTGATCAAACAAATCTAATTCTTGCCATACAAACATCATCTCATTATAATATACTATTACATTCCTCTCACCTTGCTTCATCTTCCATATTCGGGTGTTTAATTCAAAAAATTGTGAATGATTATCCAGATCCGAATATGTATCCCTAACAACTTCCCATACGTCATGATCTATTGGCATGAACATGAAAGATTTCTCGATAGTTAGCTCCAGAGAATTGATTAACTAAACAATAATAATTAAGTTCTCTATATACCACTGCGTTTATTGAAGGTCCTTTGCAGTTGATTGTTTCGACCTCACCATTTAAATATCTGAGCTTCCCCTTGTCATCGATCGCTAAACATACGAATTGAGACCATTTAAGGTAGTTCTTGCCATTCAATTTGTGAATGGTAATTTGGAGAGAATTTTCTGACAGAGAAATCGATGTAAGTGTGTCACTTTCGACAAATGTCGTCACACTGCTGCTATCATCCAAAAAGGTTAAACCAAAATCAACCTTGGTTGCCTTAAAATTCATGATAAAATCCTATAGCTCTGATACCATACAGATAGAACTATATCGAAACCAAAACTTTAAGTTATTCCATATTTTCAATCAATCAACCAATACATCTTAAATAGGAAATTCAAAACTAAAAAATTGTAGAATCTCTAGCAATCTACAATACTCTAACTACTTATGTGCTAGTTTTTTCTATTCGAATCTAGGATTTGATTTTCCTATTTTATCGGAATCATCAACTACGAAATATTAACATCCCTAATATACCGATAATAACTTATTTAATTACTCTCAACTCAAGGGCATAAAAGATGCATCATAGGAAAGATATTTATAAATTTCCCTACTTTAGCTTAGGGATGGCAAATATGGGCCGGCTCAACCCTAGCTCTAGTTAATTGAGCCATGGGTCTCGATTGGTGACCCGACAGGGCCACGAACCTCGCTCGGGCCAAGGCTGAAGGTACAAAACAATGTTGGTATGTTAAATTTCTTCTTTAAAATATAAGATCGAGCGAGCTCGAGTCAGGTCGAGCCAACCTACTCGTGGCCCATCGGGCCACCACCCAACCCACAGGCCATGAGCAGGGCTGTAAGACGGCCAACCAACCCGGTTGCCATCTCTATTTAGGCTTAACATTTATATTTTTTTCTCCTAACTCTCATTAAAAGAAACACAATCCAAATGGAAAAATTGGGAAACGATCCGGATTTCGAATTATAGGAAAAAATGCATCTGGTGATACACATAATTAAATATATAATAATGTTTCTTGTAGCAAATTAACTTCACAATAATAATAATAATCAGGTCGTGTGATTATGCTATGTTTCAGACATGGTACGTTGTGTAAAACTATCATGAAGTAGATCAAGTATTCGAAAAGCCCCCCCACAAAAATACCGTAAAAAAGTTGGTCCATGGCCTAGAAAAATTTTAGTTTCCCGTTAACCGTTGAAGCCTTTGCTAGCTCTATACGACACAATGTCTTCTCTTTTCCAGTTAAGCCAGTACATGAATCTGTAGCTCCTAAAGTAACTGCAAAGTAGAGATAGACGGTGCATAGGAATGTCAGCAGTGCCAAAGCTGTTAAAAGGAAACGGTGTCTCTGAACAAGTTGTGACCAGCCACCCAATTCATCCCTTGAAAATGTCCTTCGGAAAGACGGAGACCTCCAATGAGGGGAAGATAAAACGCTATCGAGGACCATTGATAATGTGATTAACTACCTTAGCCACCTGAAAATTTTGACCAAAGATCAGTTAAAAGAAGCAGATGAAGCGGAATGCAAGGAAAATACCGCAACATCATTGAAATAGAATTGACTCTTATCACATATAATTAACTACAGGTTGAAACCAAATATCCTGGATTTGGATAGATGGTTCATCAAAAATAGAGCGTAGTGTAGACGTCCTCAATATCTCATGAAACTTTATGACGTGGAAATGGATACAATAAGCTGGATAATAGACAGTCTATATGCCTTAAGAAATTATATACACTTAACAGTACGGTGATGATTTGTACGTGCTTAAGAAAGCATTTGATGGAACTTGCCAAAACCCATCAAAGTATGTTTATATTAGCAGGTTGAGCAGGCCACAACCATTCTAGCAATTAATCCTTTCTCAGTGCCAGATCTCAAGCAAGAAGAGTGATCTTCGTGCAGATACTGTACACCTTGTTAGGTTTGACAATCTTATTTGAGACTTAAACATTATTCTTCAAGTCACAGACGTTCATTGAACGAAGGAACCACCATAAAAGAAAAAACAAAAGGTATTGATATCCTTTCAGAAAAGAAAATTACTTAGTGCATCAGTCAAGAGTTCAAGATTACAAACTTTGTTACTCCAAAAGACACAAGACTTTGAGGAGCCTGAGTTTAAAAATCCATAAATGTTTAATAAAAGAAATGAATAAATCCAGTCTCAGAAAAGGTCTCTATCAGAAAAAAAATTCCATGTAGATGTTTTTAATGTCATCTGAAAGCAAAATAAACCAGACTTCATGATTCACCTGGCACAAAACTATAAGGTGGTAACAAAGCTCCTTATCCAATAAACAATGAACTTTTTCTACACAAAAATTTCAGAATAAGTTAAGAGAATTCCATGTTAAGTAAATTATCAACAGAACTATCTTAATTATGTCATTTTTAGAAAAAAGAAAATCCAGAACACCAAACACTACGAAAGAGACAGGATTTATGAAGGCAACAAAAAGCTTGCACTAGTTAGGAACGTCAAGTAATCAGCCAAGATCAAAGCAACAAAAAGGATTCACCAAAGTTAACAATGTGACCCAAAAAAAAAAAAAAAAAAGATCTCCCCGAGCACACAGAAACTTCTATTGTTTTAGGACTTTTAAGTTCCAAAATATGTTCTCTCATTCTCATTAATGATCTAATATTTTCACATTTTCGGGCGATCTTAATAAACTCTTCCCTTGTCGAGGAGTTTCAAGAAATATCCAACATCCAAAACCACAAAACAAGAACACAAATGACTGAAAGGGAGTGTCTTTCAAGTTTAATCAACACTAAAAAAAGCCTCAAACAATTTATATGGTAGAATATAACAAATCCAGATGAAAATTAAGTTCGTCGACACAAACATAGATGTAAACAAAAGTATCTTGATCCTTTAGGGAAATATCGTCACTTTTCATATTTCAATTCTTCATTATCCAAGACAACCACCATTATTGATGACTTAAATACATGGGTATAATAGTCATCATACTTGAATAACTACTAAAGGTAGTTATATACACAAATGAATAAAAGCAACGTTTGAAACATAACGGGATACATCTTTTGAGTGTATTGGTTTCATACGGGAGAGAATTCAGCAGTGGAAAAACAAGAAACAGAAAGTGCTTTAACTGTTGGAATAACAACGATTAACCAAGTATGTGTTTTTCGTTTCTATGCATATAAAACGATCATGTATTTAACATAATATTGGTGGTTATGTTTTGTTATGTTGATTATTTAACATTGGTATCAGAGCCATGGTTAAAATATTTGGTTATGTTATATCCATGTGTTTGGGAAGATGACTATTTCGGTAGTGATGATTTTTTTTGTTTGTGAATATGATACTCTGTTTTTCCAAAGCCATTTGTGACTGTTCTTATTTACCAAGTTTTTATACAGTATTTGGGAAATTATTTTTGAACTCCATCGTTGTCTACCATTCGTAAGTTTGCATATGTGAATTTTAGTTTATAGTTTGTTGGATCCATATACTGTTTGTTCCATGATTAAAAAAAATTATTTTTTTTCATACGATTTGCGTCTGCCTGTGTATATACTGGACTGGTATTTACTGAACTAGACAAGAGTTTTTTGTCTTGAGGGTATGTGTATCTATATTGCATCTGCGTACGTGCATGTTCTTACTATTCTGGTTTCAAGCCTCTCACATATGTAAATTAACAATGGTAAAACCAGTGGCATTTTGCCGCTGGTGATGATGGGTTGGTGACGCCACTGATTTGGCGTCACTACCGTGCAACACCCTTGGGTGTATACTCACACACCCATGAATGTAAGTCGACGGAGAGGA
>JANITW010000001.1:20490211-20510798 GCA_027564335.1 Erythroxylum williamsii | reverse complement strand
ACAAATCACATACAAAACGCTCATTTAATTTCATCTATTATTTTTAAATTTTCACTTCAAGGTTCGGGGTCCAACATATTGTTCGCTTTGGGTTGTCCTTCGGGCTAAGTTTCTCACGATTTTGCTCTTCCTATCCTCGAGAAAACATGTCTATAGGAAAGATGTATCCATACCCTTATAAGGCATACTTCATTCTCCTCTCTAACTGATGTGGGATCTCACAATCCACTCTTTTAGGGCCCAGTGTCCTCGCTGGCACAACTGGTCGAGAACTAGATTTGATACCATTTGTAACAGCCCAAACCACCCCCACAGATATTGTTCACTTTGGGTTGCCCTTCAAGCCAAGGCCCTTATTGTTTTGCTCTTCCCACCCCCGGGAAAACATGTCTATAAGGAAGAGGTATCCATACCCTTATAAGGCATACTTCGTTCTCATTTCTAACTGATGTGGGATATCACAATCCACCCCCTTAGGACCTAGCATCCTCGCTAGCGCAACGGGTTGAGAATTGACTATGGTACCATTTGTAATAGCCCATATCATCTCTCTATAAATATTGTCTACTTTGGGTTACCCTTCGGGCCAAAACTCTCACGGTTTTGCTCTTCCCACTTCCGAAAAATGAGTTTATGGGGAAGAATTATCCACACACTCTTCTTCAACTAATGTGGGATCTCACAGACCAACTTTTAGAAACAGCAATAGCTAGAACAAGTCATAGTGTTGTCATCTTTGTCACAGGTGCAAATGTCTCTTCATAATTTACTCCATATTCTTATCGATTGTTGAATGCCACCAACCTTGCTTTATATCTATCAAGTTTCAGACCGTAGCTTGATGAAATATACCCATTTACAACCAATAGGCTTAACTCCACTAGGACATGGAATAATGTCCCGAGTATGATTCTCTTCGAGTGCCTGAAGTTCTTTTTGCATAGCTTTCACCCACCTTGCATGTGTTAACTGCTTGAGAGTAAGAAGTAGGAACAACATTATGAACTAAAGTAGTAGAGTAGCCATAACTATCAGCAGGTTTAATGGTATGAGAAGATCTGAGAAGAGTCACTAGAGCAGGCGTTAGATCAAGGTTGGGAAGGTTTTGTGACGATGATGATGGAGGATCAAGGTGCAAGTTTTGGTATGGTAAAGCAACACGTCAATAGTATCAAGACATTTATTTGCATTATTAGTAGTGTGCTAGAAATCTATTCATAGTCCAGTATTTTTGGAACTGTTAATCCATTCTTTTTAACAATGTGAATAAATGTCTTGATATGTTCGAACCATTAAAAAATATTAATACATCATTTATATACACTATACAAAACTCATAATAGGATCAAATTATGTCATCCATTATTTTTTGAAAATTTGAAGGGGCATTTTTAAGACCTAAACACATTACATTCTACCCTAACTACCTGAAAGGAACAACAAAAGTAGTTTTTATACCTACTTTAGGATTTATTTGGATTTGCTAAATTGTTGATTTCATATAAAAATTTTAAATGTGCAGGAATTATAACTTTTGATGTAAGTCTTTGTATTAAAAATTGGATAAGCAATCCATTTTAATGCTTTATTGAGAAGTTTATAATTTATTACAAACTTATTCAGAATTTTTATTAACAATCACAACTTTAACAGGTGTTCCAAGGAGATACTAAAATTTTCTTTGATAAGTCACTTATTTCCTGTTTGCAATGTTTTTTTTTTTGTTTAAGTATTTTTCATATGGTAAATTTATAATATATTGTTTTATGTTCCAAAATGTGTCAGCATAAGTATCTATTTTATATTTTCTTGTAAACTTTTATTTTTTTTGTAATCGATTCTCTAATCTTTCTTCTAAGATGTCTTTCTTTAATAAATAAGTTAAATTTAATTCAAGCTTGCTCCATTTATAAGCAGCAAATAAATAACATAATAAATGCAACACACAAATAATTAAGTTTATGGTGAAAATGAAGGGAAAGGAAAACATAGTTTTTGTAGAGATATTATCATGGCTAAATATATAAGCAGTAATTAATGTTATAATCATGTGCTGCATTTTTTCAATTATAATAAATGAGATTTTTAGTGAGAATCCATAAAACTTAGGTAATATTTCATTATTATTAAGTTCAAGAATTTCATATTTTAATCCAAGTCATGCCCGTCTCCATTAATTTCTTTTATTATTTCACACTCATATTTGTTTTCCATTATTTTATAATCTTTTGTGATAAACATATTGATATATAATCACTTATTTGATATTCAAAAACTATACTATGAAGAAGTTATTTAACTCTCTCTTTCACATGCTAATATTTGTTACATATGTCTGTCATATCAATAAAATATTAACAGAAACAGTTTTTTAAAATGAGTTATTTGATTTTAAATTAGTTGAAAACTTCTAAAAATTGAATATTAAAATTTTTTATATTTTGTAATTTATTACCTTAATCCTGACTTCGGGACCTTGGATGGAGCTACTTTAGGACAAAAGACTGTGACAGTGTGGTCAGCTCGTGGGAAGAGGACCAGCCAGCCGGAGAAAGGAGTCCAAAGACCAAAGCCTTTGAGTGGCCTGGACCATGTTCTGATTTTCCTCGAACGTACCCCACGCTGGGCATTATTGAGAATACGACGACAAATTTTTCTTTCTTCTTTCATCATCCTATCCTTAAAATGACATCTTTTATACTATTGGGAATATGACGGAAGGCTCAGGACCATTAAAAGAAACAGAATAAATCGGTTTTTCTTAAGAAACTTTCCTAAGTAAGGTTGTAGATTCGAATCGTTTTTATTGTTTAAAATTTGAGATCAAGGTTTTACTTCTCATAAAGAACCAACTCAATTTTAACAGGAATTAGTATAAAAGTATATGGTTTAAAGATATCTTTCTCACAAAGAACCAACTCAATTTTAACAGGACTTAGTATAAAAGTATATGGTTTAAAGATATCTTTTTGTATTAGAATCCTTCTAAAATATTTTGTAGGAAAAAAAAAGAAATATTTGAAGACAAATGATTAAATGAAAGGGTAAGAGAATATTCAATTTTTCTTTTTTTTTTTCCCAATAAAAAAGGGGTGTTCAGGTGAAGCACAGACCTACCCTTCGTTCTTATATTCCCAAGACTATAGAGCCATTTCTTTTGTTTTTATCTTGTGTGTTCTGTTTCTTTCTGGGTCGAAACTCCACTCGGTTTTGTTTGCGAAATTTAACTGTTCAACTCAGGTTCATCTCTTCTCTTCTCTGTGACTTTGTTATTGCAAATTATTCAACTAGGTCACTGATTGTGCATATATCTACGGTTTTATGATTCTGTACGGATGTGTTTTTATTAAAGGTAGAGATCTGAGTGTTTTACTTAATAACAGAGTTGTTTTTTGTTGTTGTTGATGTTGATAGAGATAAAGAAATGAAACCGGTTTGCCCGTTTGTGAAAGTGGCGCGTCCCGACGAAGCGTCGTCGAAGAAATCGACTGACAAACACGGGGTGGAGGAAGCCGACGGGAAGCCTACCGTCTCACCAAAATGCCCATTCGCGTCGTTGAAGAAATCGACTGACAAATACGGGGTGGAGGAAGCCGACGGGAACCCAACCGTATCTCCAAAGTGCCCATTTGGATACGATTCCCAAACATTCAAATTGGGTCCACTCAGTTGCATGATCTGTCAAGCTCTTCTTTTTGATACAAGCAAATGCGTGCCTTGTTCTCATGTTTTCTGCAAGTATGTGACCTCCTATTGTTTGGAGTTTGTTTGCTGGGTGATGTTTCTTTTAAATTGAAATTCGATTTATTTTTTCTTTTTGCCTTGGTTGAATCAGAGTGTGCATCTCGAGGTTTAATGATTGTCCATTGTGTGGTGCTGACATTGATAAGATTGAGAGTGATACGAATCTTCAGGACGTTGTTGATCGGTTTATTGAAGGTCATGCTAGAATCAAGAGGTCTCAGGTTGACTCAGACAAAGAGGGTGAAGTACGTGAAAATAAAAAGGTTATATATGAGGACGTTTCTTTCGAGATGGGTTCCTTCTTGTTGCAACACGCTATGAGAGTGAGTGATCACTTTTGTGTTTCTTTTTGTTCTTTCTTTTAAGTCAGTTCTCAGTGCAAAACTTTCCATAGATTCCCCATAATATCTTAGATAAACTTAGATGTGTTGCATTTGACTATTTTTCATAATCTTTTTCTCTTTCGCAATTGATTAAGTATGCTGTGTTAGTTCAGGTGGATTTCTCATTTTCCTTACTTCACTTTATGCTTTATTTTGTTTCTTCCTTTCAGTGCATTTTTCTGACTGACTGTTCAGTAACTACAAAGTTTAAAAGGAATCCAAGTATCTATTGACTTTTTGTATGCAGGCATTTCGTGCCCAGAATTTTGAAAGTGCAAAATCAAGACTTAGTCTCTGTGCAGAAGACATCCGAGGTGAGATAGAAACAACTGGCAGCACATCTGAATTGTGTTCACAGCTCGGAGCAGTTCTTGGAATGCTAGGGGACTGCTGGTCTGTCCCTCTGTCTGTCTTTTCCCCTCTTGGTCCTTGTGAATATCTCTGTTGGAATTGGTTGACAATGCAGTTGCAAGTTAAAAGTTATAAAGGAGCGTGGATACATGATTTCAATAGGGCGGAATAGACGATAGTGATCCATGTATTAACCACCTTTATTTTGGACTGACTTGAAGGAAAAAATGAAAGAAAAGATTCCAGTTTAGGAAGTTTTATATAAACGGAAGTCTGACTATTTATTATATAAAACAATGAGTTATTAAGAAATGAAGAAATTAGTTACAAGCAATAGGATAAGCTAACAATCATGATTTAAAGTTCCAAGATTGGACTTTCTTATTGGACAGATTTATTATGAGTAGATATTTGGTTGAAGTTTCTGAATTCTTTTTATAAAACTTTGTATCACCATTTGCTGTGAAGAGCTTGATTCACAAGAACTTCTTGCAACTTAGAGTTGGATGCTTCTTGATTAAAAGAATCAAGACTGTAATGTGTTAAAATTATCTTACTGCATTCATTAATATTTGAAAGCTAAGGCATTAGCCTTGATGTGTTTTTATATATTATGTTTTTTGCAGTCGAGCAATGGGGGATGCAGGTTCTGCAGTAACTTATTTTGAAGAGAGTGTAGAATTCCTTGGAAAACTGCCTAGAGATGATATGGAGGTTACAATTTGAGGCCCTCTCCTCCTTTTCGTTAAAGGTTTTGGCATTCCAGACCTAATGTTTCGACATTCTCTTTTGACAGATTACACAAACACTTTCTGTTTCACTTAATAAAATTGGAGATCTTAAATATTATGATGGACAACTTGAAGCTGCAAGAGATTACTATGTTCGCTCTTTGAACATACGTCGTGATGTTATGAAACGTCATCCTACTGTTCCATCTCAGGTTAGATGCCTGTTTGTTTTTCCCTTTTTTTTTGTGTTTTGTTCTGGCAAAAGTTTAATTTGACTTGTCTTGATGTTTTATAAAGTTCTGGCATTGAGGCAGACCCTGTTCACTAAAATTTATGAATCATGTTGCCCTTACTCCATTGTTAATGTATAATCAATAACACATAATGGTACTGGAATCGCTTGTAAGTTGTAATAAGGGGCCGCTACGGGTTTTAATCCTTGAATACATGCAGTTGTGGTAATTGAAATGCCCATTGTTAAAGAGAGTATTTAATAACATCATTTTCCTTGCGTGGCTGCAACTATAGCATGAGAAGTGTAAGAATAGTTCAAACTTGTTCCTTGTTCGTTGTTCATTTTTGGTCAACTAGTAGATCTTTTAAATGCAATAGAAAATGCCTTTTAGTTCTTATAGACAATTGATGGAAGATTTCTACCTTAATTGTCATGGTCTGCTTCCTTGTTGAGGTTGTGCTAGATATTGTGCACATTCTTGTGTATGAATCATAATCAGGATTTGTATTATTGTTGCTCTGTTGATTTTTCTTTTATTAGTTCGAATAAAAAGTTGTATTGGCATGATGTGAAAAAAGAAAAATGAAGAATGCGAGTCTGCAAGTATGATTGATTAGACAACAATTGAAAAGTCACTCAATTCTATGAACAATGGTATATTGTTGTGGTCCTTTTATTTTTCTTTTTGTCTTGAGGGGATTTATTAGCCTAACTTGGACTACACAACACGAGGGGTAGTTCTCTCTTTCGCTAACGTCACTCCACGTGCACCCTAGGGTTTTGCTAACCTTACTAGGCTCTTGAATGCTCATTTTAATTAAGAGACACCTCACTTTAACTTTCATTGATTCTGAAGAAAAAGAGCATTGGCTGATGAATGGATGGATATGGAGTGAAGACCATCCTCATATTTATGTCACTGTTCATGGTTGATAGAAACATTGACTAGGTATTATGTTACTTCTGGACTGTTTGATAATTCACCAATTAATCAAATAATTCATACTCACTCTCTTAGCAGCTATAACTTTTGAACTTGATGTTTGTTTGAAATTCCTTGTGTTTCATGACTCAATGATATAATGCATCTTTTCTCATGATCATAGACCTTGGATGTGGCCGTATCACTTGCAAAAGTGGCTGATGCAGACAGGGTTGTTGGTAATGAAGACACAGCCCTCGATAGATTCCATGAAGCCATACAATTATTGGAATCATTGACACTGAAAGCTGAAGAAACTAGTCTTGAACAGCGGGTAAGATGCTATACTTGGAAGTTCCTCTCAACTCTTAATTTAGTGAATACGACTTAATTAACTTGGACTTCAACTGCAGCGCCTTTCCGTGTTGGATTTCCTCAAGAGCCAAATTGAGGAGAAAGAGAAACAGAATACGGCCGCTTAAAATCAGTTTCTTGCAGAACATAAAAAAGTCAAATTTCATGAACTTGTTCCTTTGTATATATCCAAATGAAATAAGCTCAGTTTAGCAACAGTGGACAGGATATCTGGAGTTGTAGAGCATAAAAGTGATGTTATGCCTAGCTTCCCGTTCTTGTGGTATTGGTGGTGCATTGTTGTTGTTACTTTGCTATGTTTCTCCTTCAACTCGTCAGAATGAAACTATTTTGGCTTTTTTAGTCTACGTTAATAATGTTTTTTTTTCCTAAAAATAAGTTTGCCTGCGAGGTTGTAGCATTGATGCTGATGGCAGGCTTGACCAGAACTTTAATTTGGTCTACCCCAAATTAAAATTTTTTGTATCTTAGAAATAATAACAAATTATAGGTTTTAAGTTTTTAGTTTCAGATTCAGATTAAGAAGCAAAGAATAGGATCCTTAAATTGCATCTTATATTTTACAGGGCTCAAGTGATTGTGTGTGAATAGACTAAAAGCTTATTAAAATCTAAAAAATAGTTGGACAATAGGGGAAAACTTTATTTAGATGAATTACTGGAGACTACTCTGATTGTTATTTAGTTATGCATTAAATATCTTTATGTAGTATATAATGATCTTTGGAAGATGTTTATCTCCAAAATTGAAGGTGAAAGTGAGTGTCATGCCTTGGTACTCAATGCACACAAATTAAATAGTGTAAAATGGTTTTCAATGATGCATAAAAAGAGGGCAATAACATGAAGGATAATAAAGTGAGAACCAAAGAAGCAAATGAAGACGTGAAGAAGAAATAAAAGAAATTTGGATGAGTAAAGGATGCATTAACTTAAACAAAAAGAAATAAAGTTCAGTTGATTGCATTCTAGGTCATCATTATTCGCTTCCTTTAACACTATTTGATTATTTTTCCAGAAAGTAATTTGTGCAGACTGCAGGTTCCAACCTTTTCCTCTTTCTACACATGTATAATAGGTCTCCGGAAATCAGAACATTTTATTTTTTGTTTGTTCCAAGGGAAAAGGGCAAAAGCAGAAGATACCTTCCTCCATTCCTTAATTTTCCTTCTCCTTGTCTTCTTGTTGTTCATAAACAAAAGCACTATATATGGTTCCTTTGATTGAAATCTATACGTTGCAGTATGCGAACATCGAAATTACCATGTCTACCGTTAACAAAGCAACATTGAGTACCAAGTTTTTCTCTAATATTTAGGATAAAAAAAGGCCCCAACAAAAATAATATACTTTATCTACATGTTTAGAATAAACCAACCATTTTCTATCGCTAATCTCTCCATTACTCAAATTTCTATAATAATAAAAATATGAAAAATGACGAGAGGCATTGTCTAAAAGAAACATAAGATTCAATTTTCTTACAGACCATTTTTCAACTAAAATATCCCTTGCTTTATTATCAAGACTATCCAAATTTCTAGGATCATAAATGTTCAATACATACCTTACTTGCTCATCTACCTTTAAATTTTCTAAAATGGATGCAATTGGCATATGATCATGTTCACTCAGATTTCTAATATCATCGTGAATATGAATCTCATCACTTAAGTTTTTTTTTAATGTTGTTCAAAACTACCTTCACCTAATTTCTCGACACTCTCACTAGAAGAGCTACTGTTTTAATAAATTTATTAATTGTTCCTTTTTGGAATTCTATCAACTGTGCTACTTGTTTCTTTCTCTCTTTTTTTTTTCTTCCTTTTTTCACTTATAGACAAAAGCTTTTTAGGCAATATAATATAAATCAATTGTAACACAGTTGGATTAGAAAAATAACAAAAGCACATGTATGGAACTAGAAAAAGTATGCAGGTACAACCAAACTTCAATAGTTTCACAATATATCACAAAGATATATAAATGGTATTATATCTGTGATAGAGGAAAAAAATTTAATAGAAAAATTTAATATTTAATATTAAAAATAAAAAACAAAGAGCAATTTTTAATGATAGAGCGACACTAATTTCTAAAAATACAAGAAATTAACATACTTAAGAAATAAGCTAATATAATGTCGACGTTAATGACAAATTACAAATTAATTATAACATATTCAAATATTTAATAAGCTAAAAATATATTAAAAATCAGAAATTTTACCTTTAAATTATACTCAAAACTCAGAAGACAGAATCATGAAATTTTTTGTTGTTAATTTTTGTGTTGAAGTACCTTAAATACATATATTGATGAAAATAAAAAATTAAAAGATAAAAATATACCTAAATACTTCAAAACTATTTATAAGTATAAAAAGTTAACGTTAAATCTCGAAAGTTGCTTAAGTTTATTACTCTTGAAAAATGAAAATATTAATAGCCTCATCAACGTTCTCCACCAATGTTACCTATATTTATTACTACATTTAATAATCTTCTATCTTCATTATAGCCCAACAAAGGAAGAAAAAGTTGCACAGTAGGAGAATAACAAAGCACATTTATTACAAGAGGGGGGCAAGGGGCCCCTTTTTATGGGAGGCCCTGGGCAGGTGCCCTGCCTGCCCCTGCCCAGGGCCGGTACTGTTAGTATGCAACTAGTTCGTATCAGAGAAAATAAAAGCTTTTATATCTCAAAGTGCACGACCATCCTTGGGTTAATTTATTCCAAAACTCAATGCGAAAATTAAGATTTTTCAACCTCTAAAAATTGAACTTAGTAAATAATATGTTTTCATTTCTTTTGTTATATGTTATGATAGTTTCATATGTTACTTTTCAAGAAAAAGGACTTTGATCATCATGAATTCTTTCCCTATTTCTTTTCTTATTTAGTCCCAAAAATACATATAATGCCAGCTACTAGCTAGAATGCATAGGTCGGCAACACTAAATTGACTCTCTTCTTTTAGTAATTAGGTAACGGTTAGGTTAAGGACATAAACGAGGTCGTTTGGTAAACAGCTGATAAGATGTTTTTTAGTTGGTTGACCCAAATTAAAGGTTTGACTATGTTAAAAAATTATTATTTTGTTTGGTTATGAGCTGGTTGGATTTGCTAATTCAACCCAACCAGCTGTTTTGTGAAAAGCTCCAGATATGGAGCATTTTAGACCAAACAATTGAATTAGTTGTTTAGCAATGACGATTGTGCCCTCGATTCTTGGTTACTCTTCGGTATCATTTCTATAGGTTCTGTAGAATTTTCTCCTATCTCAAGTCTCCATCCTTGCCTTTGACTTTCTTTAACCCCCCCACCGCAACCCTATCACCCAAAAACTTCACCGCCATTTGCCAAAATCACCCCCATCACCACCATTACGCATTAAACAAATCCTTAACCTATCACCGTTGTCGCATTTAGTACATTAAACTCAAACCACATCCCTAATCCAAACACCACCAACCCACCATCGTACTTCACCCAAAACCACCCCCATCATCGCCATTAACACGTTCAATACATTTAACCCAAATCCCATCATCTTTATACTCAACAGAAACCCTCTTTTCTCTGGTTTGTCTTTTCTCTTATTGTTGGGTTTTTGGAATGTTGGCCAAAGCATAGGAGGAGAAGGGATAAAATGATAGTTGGACTCCATCAGAATCTAGGCTACCAATGACGAGATTGTAGGTCCCTAGCCTGAACCAAGTGAAGCTTTGAATAAATGCTTTTCTCTTGTTTCACCTTTTCGTGGAGAATGAACATAAGTTTCACTCATTTGCAAGTTTTATTACTTTAGTTTTGGTATGTAGCATTTTGATTAATATATAATATGTCTATTTTTAACAGACTGATGAAGTTCTTGTCCAATTATTCACTGTGAAGTTGACGAACAAAGAAAGGAGAAAGGAAATTAAGTCTTTTATGCATTTCTTGTAAGTTAACTGCTTGTGATCTTTAAACTGAAATGAGCTATTATAAAATGATAATTTGATTGCAGAAATGAGTTTGTTATTGACATTAAACTTAAACAACCCCTTCTTAGATTATTTCTAAATAGGTTAGAATGCTCTTATTTACAAGTAGTTTTTGATAGTTTTCCACTTGATGAATTACTTTATCCAAATTTGTTTACGGATCTGTTTAGCTTACATGAGAATCAAAATGATGCTCGTAATGGAATTGATGAGAAACTGAATCCTCAGAAGATAGCTAATCAACAAGGTAAGCATATATGCTTTTTTTTTTTCAGAAATTCACTTCCATTCTAGCTTTTGATAAGGATACTCCTCCACTATTTGCTTCATGACCAATTTTTAGAAAGCTTTGGTTACAACTTCCTTTAGTGTTAATAACCATTTTTCTTTTAACTTGTAATAACAAATCCTGCTCTCTTCAGAGTTCTCACTTTTGGATTTGTTTGAGGAAGGTGAACCAAATGAAAAAATAGAAAATAGTCTGATAGCTAAAACTAATGTTGCATTTTTGGTTGAAGGTACAATTTTGCTGTCTTAGAGCATGAATACTATTTTTTACTGAACAAATGATTGAAACTTATGTTGGATCATCATGTTGCTAATTGCAAGTCAGGTTTGTGTAAAATAGGAGCAGAAACGTTTATTCACTCTACTCAACCTAACAAGTAACTTTACTTTGTTAAAAATATGAGATTTAATGAAACTAAATATGAGATAGATTTAGTTTCAATAAATGACGTCTGATAGTAGTAGTTGAAATCAATATTGAATTGATGCAGTCATTACTGTGTTTCTTAGATTTTTCATTAAATGAAGTCTAATAGTAGTTGAGATGGATGTGCTGTAGTTTTTTGTGTCAACTGAAGTATATTGAATATGTTTTGATCTATTGTAGAAAGCTGCATTAATTTTTTGTAGCTATTCTTTGTATTTATACCTTTTAATTCCATTTATTATTCCCAATAGCTCCATCGTCTCTTTTCACCTTTAAAATGGAAAAGCTTTAACACAATCTTACATTACAACATACTTATACACAAAACTCTCCGTATATTTCACTGATATGCAGAGTGAAGAATGTCACGACAGTTCGTCAAATAGATTCCAACTAGTGACATCTTCTATAGTAAGTTGATTCTCTCTCTTCTTCCTAAACACTTGTTAGTCACCATTGTTAGTTGTTCTCTTTCATCATTGTTAGTTGTTCCCTGCCAACAGTTTTCATTTCATTAGGTTGTGTGGCTTATGTTATTTGATATGTTGTAGAAATAGAATGAATGAAGATGAATGGATTGAGCTGGAGAATTGTGATTTGATAATGCCTACAGGAGATCGAAAGAAGAAATAAAAAGCAAAAAAGAAAAAAGGGCTTATGTGTTGACTTTTAATAGTTTTATAATGTCTGTAATCATAACTATTGTGTTTTGATAGTTTTGAGATGGTTGTCTCTATATTTTTTTTTCTTCTCTGAATTTTGTTAAGTTCCTAGTAATATTTTTGTCTATAAGGACTGAATCAAATTGATTTGTTTATCATTAGACACTTCAATTTAAAACATATTTTTTAAGGAAATATATGTGTGCAAGTCAACTAGTTAATATTGTAATTGTAAGCAAGAATGATATTCTAACATCATGCTTTCGTCAAAATTAAGAATTTTTAACATCATTCTTCTATCTGAGACTTTTTGAATGTTAGGGTCCCAAGGGTGCTAGGAATTGAGGTGCTAATCATTAGAAACTAGTAGATGAAATCATATTTGTGGATGCTAGGAGTATGGACTAGTTAATCGGTTTATTATGTAAATATAAACAACAATAATATTGTTGTTGCTTTATAAGAATCAAATGAGGTGTAGTATGAAGAATATATGTTACACTTAATGTTTAAGATGGTTGTCTCTAGATTTTTTATTCTTCTTCGAATCTTGTTAATATGGTTTCGTAATCATGCATTAAAACTTGATTATTTAATATTTACAAATTTATATTTATCTTTTTCTAATATTATTTAATTATTTAATAGTTCTTTTGTTACCAAATTGAAGTATTATTTTCTTAAATTATTATATTTAAACAAACAATAATTTAATAGACAAATGTTTAAGAAATCTCTTATTCACAGTAAATATGCAATCGTAAAAGGATATGTTCATGTGAACATTTTTTTTATTTGACGCATACTTATTTTTTGAAATATCGTCTCAATTTTGTCAAATTTGGTGAACAGAAAAGCACCATTATTTTTTATAATGACCTTGTTACTTTAGTACTCTCTCCTATCCTTCCACTTAAGCCTAATTTGCAACTATTTTGTTTTATCCCTAGCTCTTTTATTTTTTTCATGTTTAAAATAGTTTTTTGTAGATTTTTTATTCTTCTCCGAATCTTGTTAAGACGATTTTGTAATCATGCATTAAAACTTGATTATTTAATAGTAACAAACTTATATTTCTCTTTTTCTAATATTATTTAATTATTTAATAGTTATTTTTTACCAAAATGAATTATTTTCTTAAATTATTATATATTAATTAAAAATATATTACAATAAATTTTTATATAATTTTTGAATAATATTCACAAGTTAATTCAATTACTAATTTTAAATTAAAAGATCAAATAATTTTGAATTAAGTAATTAATAAAAATATATTAATGATAAAAAGTATTTATATATTTATTTTGTTGGAATGGTCTAATTGTAACCAATTTAAATAACTAACTAGTGAAACCAATTTACAAATTGATTAACTAGTATATGAGCTTCTCTCATCTTGTATGATTAGATGAAATCATCCCAAAAAAGAAACAAAGGAGAAAATCAAGGGGGAATGATACAGGTGGGGTTCGTTGGTCAAAAGAAGCACTTCTTATCTTTTATGACATATGTAACCAATATATTCAAAGGAGTAAGGGAAAATGCGGTAAAGTTATTTGTCAAAAGATACCATGGAAGAAGGTGGAGGAATAGTTTTACAAAGCGACCAACTTACAATGGGATAAAACTAAGCTTAAAAATAAGTTTAATTGGATGAGAACTAGATGGAGTCTTTGGAAACAATTGGAAGCGAAAGAAACGAGATTAGGATGTGACTATGACAAAGGAACAATTGCTACTAGTGAGGAGTGGTGGACTTTAAAGATTAAGGTTAGCCCATTTAAAGTTATTTTCCTTTACTTTAATGTTAAATAGTTAGTTAAATATATGTTAATTACCTTTTTTGCAGGAGAACAACAATTTTAAAACATTTAAAGAGGAAGGGCTTGAACTTGAGCTTGAATGTTGGATTAACTTTTTAGATGTTTGACCTTAGGAGAGATTACAT
This sequence comes from Erythroxylum williamsii, assembly GCA_027564335.1. Taxonomy (NCBI): domain Eukaryota; kingdom Viridiplantae; phylum Streptophyta; class Magnoliopsida; order Malpighiales; family Erythroxylaceae; genus Erythroxylum; species Erythroxylum williamsii. The sequence continues at coordinate 20,496,741 of JANITW010000001.1, read as the reverse complement.
TTTGTCCTATGGCTGGCCCTCTACAAGAACAGTGAAAAGTTGAGGACATATATGTTCCTTCTCTACGAGTGAGCCATAATGCTCATTATGGACTATTAGGCTATCATGATCACGAGAAGATAGATGGGACTAGTGGTCTAAATAATTATCATGTCATTGGTGATTGGGAAGAGGTTGGAGAGAAATTACCCCAACCCCTGCATCTACTCCTATTGCTACCCTCAAGCCTCACATGATGAAGGACGTGAGAGAAGAAGATGAAAAAGTGTTTTAGAGAATAATAGTTTACAAAGCAACAAGAGTGCAAGAACTGATTCTACTAAAAGGATATGAAGATTTGCAGCCATGTATGAGAAACTTGACGTTATGATGCAATTGATTCAAGAGAGACAAAGTGCAACAATGGAGATGAATCCTTCTATTATGAAAATTTTGAACATGATGAATATTGGTGCGTTATAGAGTACTGATGTAGGTGCATCACATCATGATGTTACGAATGCTTTGGAAAAACTATGTACTTTTCCTGGTTTAGAGATCGGTACCCTTGAATTTTACTTTGCTTGCATGTTGATTGAAGATCAACAAAGAAGGGCCATTTTTTTTTTCAGTTTACCAAATGATACAAAGAGAGTTGAATACATAAAGTTTATGTGTAAGTATGACAAAAATAAAAAAACATTTCTGCATATGCATTTCAGTGTTTAGTTTATTGTTTTATTATTTGTGCACTTATGTTGACATGACTTGTTTTAAGACATTATGAACTTAGTTAGCTTATTTTATTATATTATGTTATCTTGTTGGTAATCTATTATTTTATTACGTGTTATATTATTTATTTCTTTATATCTAGACATAAAGTGTCTTTTTATTTAGAATATAATTTTACTTGTTGATTTGTAGATATGGATGATAATGTTATGAAAATTGTGCAACTTTTACAAATTAAACAAATTTGGAATCCGGTGACTTGTGTAGCGAGTTACATAGGAGTGTATATTTTTAAACACATATACAATGAACCATGCATGATTTTCTATCAAATAGGATAACTATGGATGAATGAATTATTGAATGATAATGAAAACCAATGTTTTACATTTAGAATGAATCAAAATACATTTCGTCAATTATGTATGGTTTTGGAAAACAATTATGGTTTGAGACATTCAAATAGGATGTCTATTTTTGAAGAAAGTTGGTTTATTCGTGTATGTCCTAAGTAAATGTTCCCCTAATAGAGATACCCAAAAGCGCTTTCAACATTAAGGTGAAACTGTGAGTTGAGTTTTTAAAGAAGTTTTGACTACCATGGATGGATTTCCAAGGGATGTACTCGTACCAAAAGATTCCGAATTCAAGGAGATTCCACAATAAATCGCCAATAATGCTAGATATATGCCATATTTTAAGGTAATTGCCAATAATGCTAGATATATGCCGCATTTTATATTTTTCATTGAAAAATGTTGGTTTATCATCTTATGATCATTGTTTTATATTAGGATTGCATTGAAGCTATTGAGAGTACACATATAGTTGTTTGTTGCAAAGGAGGATCAAATGAGTTATAGAGGACAAAAATAAATAATGACTACAAATGTATTGGCAACATGTGACTTTGTTTTACTGTTTATGTATGTTTTAGCGAGTTTTTTTAGAAATTAAAAAATTTCATTAAAGATAGAGGATAAACAATGAGGAGTTTGGGCTATAAGTCAGCAAAGCATGAATTAAGAAACCAGGAATCCAAACAACGTCGTATAAGACATACCCAAGTTAAAAACAAAACGACCACATTGAGAGGCTCCCCGATTTTTAGGGTAAAATGACCTAGAACTTTCTCTATTCTTCGAAAAAATTTCCCAATTTGGCTGGGTGGGGGAATCGTGATCCGACTATCGGTGAGGAAACTTTGTTGAGGCAGAGAAGACGAATAACGATGGATTGAGTGATGGAATATCTCCGCAAAGATTGTGATTGCCAGGTAATTGATATCTTCTTATATCTTGTGTAGCGTTTAGGGTTTAATCTTGGATCTTCCTTATGGCTTGTAGGTGTTCTAGAGTCGAATTGCCTGCGTGTCTTCTGGAAAGATGATGATCGTGTCGAAGGGGAAGCTCGGAGTTGCACATCTGCAGAACGTCTACTTCTAACGTTCCAGAGAGAGGCGAGGATGAGCTGAGCCAAATCAGGTAAGTGTATATTTGGAGTAAGTCTCGATATATGATCTCTCCTGAGAAGGGAGAGATCAAGTGTTGTAGATCTGAGTTGTACTCTAGTTTTTGCATACTAGAGTTGGGAGGGATTAGTATATGATTCTTGTATTTTCCTTGATACAATTGATAATCCGAGACCTAAATTTCTAAAACCGCCGATAGATAATTTTAAGATTTGTAAGATTTGTTATTCAATTTTTAGACTTTTTATGATATCATCTATACTAATTATATTTCCTTTATAGACATTCAAGTAAATATTACTTGGTTGACAAAGGCTATCCAGAAAGAGAAGGATATTTGACATCTTACCCAAAGACAAGGAATCATCAATCAGAATTTCATGATGCAAATCTAAGAAGATCTTGAGAAGTTTTTAATTGCACTCATTCATTATTGAGAAGTTGTATTGAGAGGACTTTTGGTATTCTTAAGGCTCAATTGAAGATATCAGAGAAAATGCCTAAATATTCATTGATGTATCAAAATAGAATAATTTGTACAATTTTTGCGTTATATAACTATATTAGAAGAAGTGCAATTGGTGACCTGGCTTTTAACATCATTAATCAAGATCCTGAATTTATACTTCCAGATGTATTTCAAGATGTTGAAGTTAACTCTATGCAAAAAATTGTTAAAGAATAGAGAAATCGGGATATGACAACTATTCATGATAATATTGCTTCTAGTGTAATGGTAGTTAGACATTATTTTTCAATTGTTATAAACCTTTGCTTTAAATGACAATATTCATTTCTTTTGCTTTATTTGAATTGTATTGTTAAACTTCATTTGGATTGTTATATTTTATGTTTGGATGTATCATGATGATGATGATGATTATTATTATTATTATTATTATTATTATTATACCACATGAAAAAAATATTAAACTACTGACTGAGTTGTTTTGAATCAAAAGGACCTTAGGGTTAAAATAATCAACTCTAACAAGTTAACTCATAAAAAGTATTGAATATTTAATAAAATATTCAGTTATTTGCACTCATGATTCTTCATTCATATCTTTACGAGAAACTCCAAAAGAAAAAAAGTACTGTATAAATACATTTTTTAAGAGTTTAATAAATGCATTAGAATTTCAATATCATGAAATCATGATCAAGGTGCAAATTTAAGGACTAAAAGTAATCCTTGTATGCAGTTAATTATGTTAATATAAATTAGCATGGTTAATGGGCAATTATTATTATTATTATTATTATGATGATGATGATGATGATGATGATGATTATTATTATTATTATTATTATTATTATTATTATTATTATTATTATAGTTTTATGTTTTTTTATCAAAATTATAAACTTAATTTTTGTAAAATTTAAAATCTAAAATTCAATTTTTGTAAAATTTAAAATCTAAAATTCAAATTCTTATAAAAATATTCAATAAAATATTAAGATATATAGTATTAAACAGTTAATTTTACCAAACATCTTTAATAAACAGCTGATATTATCCGTTGATTAAATCAACTTATATAATCAGCTATTAGTTAACTGTTGATAGAATTAGCTATCAACCAATGCAATCCGTTGTTTATCAAACAGAGCCAAACTTTGATATATTAACTTTTTAGATGAGTTAAAAATAGTTTGGTCACATTCAACCTTTTATATAACCTAATAAATTCATTTGACACTTTAATGATTTGTTATGCTTTCCAATAAAAAAAGGTCCAAGTAAGGAACGAAAGGGATGGATATAACTACTTATAAAACAGAAATAGTTAATTTAGCCTAATTACTAGTTGTTACAAAATCAGCGCTAGAATTTTGTAATTGATGTTTTTACACAAAACATAGACAAAAATCATTCCAAGATCTTTCATACATCAGGCAGACCTTTTATTATATTATTCTCTTTTATAAAAGAAAGATAAAGAGAATAATATTTGGTCAAATATTGGAATAATTTCAAAAGTTTTCCTTGACTTTGTCCGTGTCAACAAACAATTCGAAATGCCTCTCCAATCAATCGACCGGCTTGACTCTTCTCCTTTTTTATTTTTAGAACACATCCGAGTCAAATAACAATAATTCGAAGCACTTTTTTATATACTATTTCAAAAAATCAAGGACTCTATTGTATGAATATATAAAATACATGATGATCTTTCCTAGCAGGAAAAGGAGGGAAACGGATACGAAATTGAAAGTGAGTAAAAATCATTCAAGTTTAATTTAAATAGAATAAATAATATTGCAAGTTTAATTTTTAAGTAATTATAGCAATAAAGTTAGGTTGAAATTAGGGTAAATTATATCAAATATTCTAAATTATGAAAAAATATTTCCAATTTTTTTATAATTTTATAAAACTTTAAAATCTTGAAAAATAATAAAAAAGAAAAACAAGTCCATATTTTGTCAAATTTATGTAGGATTCCTTTAAAATTGTCTAGGAGAAGGTGGTAAAATGTATTTGAATATTGTTAAATTATATTATTAACAACATTATTATAACGAGATATGAGAATGTCTTATTTTCATGGATTGTAATATGTAATATGTAGTATTATAAAATAAAAATTGAGATATATTCAATAAATTATTAAAAGGTCATAATATTTTAAATAGTTTATTCTTAAAATTATATCAATGTCCTTAGAAAAATATTTTTAATATAATAAAAAATTCTTATTATTAAAAATGATTTTTTAATTTTGAAAGAAAAAAGAAAAAGCTTCTAAGTCATTTTACTTTTAATTTTTTAATGGATTATATATTAAAAAAGTTATATAATCACAAACAAACAAAAATGTAGATACCATTGTTTTAAAGGAAAATGAGAGACAGAGCCAATTGGACATAACAGATCGTGATATTGTCAGTTACATACTGTAACATCTATCAATACCAACTTTTATGGGTTTGACGGGTCATGACCAATGAAAATGAAATAACAATTACATAATATTACTCATATGTAAAGCAACATGATACGTGTTTATACCATAACACAAGAATCTAATTAAAATATCTTTAGTCCTTCGAGTGCAAGCTTGATCTAATTATAATAGTACAAGATGTCCTCATCACCCTCAAATTTGGCCAACAAGATTAGTGAACTCCTTCATATATAATCCATCACTCTCGATTTGAAACACCATCATCATTCTCTTCTTCCTATTATCATCATTTCCAACAAAATCATATACAGATCTTCCCTTTTCCCATGGCCTCTCTTCTGCAACTGTTTATCTCCATTGTTGCTGTTTCTTCCTTTCTGATCAACACCAATTCATTAAGTCATGAAAAGCAACAGGTCATTTTCATAGTCTATTCTCAGTTTTCAATAAAGAAATGGTCATTTCCTTAAAGTCTCTGGTAATCAATTAAGCATTAGCTCTGATGATCCCAACAGCTTCAGAACTATATTGTTTACATGGGAAGTTCATTGAAGGATAGAGGAGAAGCCACTGAAGTTTCAGAATCAGTTCATTTGTAGTTATTGTCGTCCATCATACCTAGGTAATTATTAATTGTCATCTCCAATGTTTCTTTTATCATTCTTATAATAACATGCAGTTCTTTTTTTCTGGACAGCCATGAAGGTGAAAGAATAACTCTAGTCCATCATGTCAATCATGCTTTCAGAGGTTTTTCTGTCATACCTACACAGAAAGAAGCATCTCTATTATCTGGTAATCATTCTTCATTTCAACTTCCCTTTAAGTTTCTTCAAAAGCACAAACAGCTGAATCTGATCTGCAAAAGATAAGATAGCAATAGAAGGTGAGTGAGGACGGATAAAATCAGATAGGAAAAAAGCCTTGTTTCGCCAAGACCAGAGGAACCATCAGGTTAGGCCAAAAAGGAGCAGCCAGTCCCGACCCTGAACTCTACTGTGCTGGAGGAGATTGGTGTGCAGCCATTCGCTGACCGGAAGAGCAAAGGAAGGCGAGTGCGCGATGGCTGGCTGGAAGGAAGCCCAAACTCGACGCGCCAGAGGACAGTCCCGAACAACATGGAGAGAGGATTCTTCGCGGGAGCAATGTGGGCAGGTACCATCGGCGGTAAGATGCCGTCGCACCCTCTGCTGATTACTGAGCAAACGATCCTTGGCGAGTAGCCATAAGAATGAGCACACGCGCTGAGGACCCGGCCACTGCCAAATGACCCCCCACAGACCAGACGTCTCAGGAGGCAGGTCGCCCCGTAGAAGTGAGTAGGCTGAAGCGACCGTAAAAAAACCCTGCGCAGAGGCTCCCCAGACCAGCCTGTCAGGGCCCAGACTCGGAGAGGGGGGAAAAACACCAGCGATAGTCCGACAAATCGA
>JANITW010000001.1:20371334-20384572 GCA_027564335.1 Erythroxylum williamsii | reverse complement strand
AAGGTAGTGATTGTTCTAGTACGCCACCCTCGCGGGTCACGGGCTCGGACATCACTGTTGATGTCGGGTTCGGGTCTTGTCGGGGGTGGGGTGCTACATTCAACCAACGATAAGTTGTCCCCAGTAAAGACTCTTTATTGATCACTAAAGATGAAAGAAAGAGAAAGAAAGAAAAAAAGCCAACAAGCAATGATGAATACTAAAGAATGTTTGGCTAGAAGAAAGAAGAGATAGAGGCGGTGTGTGTGTAAGGAAGGAACATGCCGGCGATTGCTAATGATAAACTCTTAGAGTTAGAGAGAGAGAGAGAGAGAGAAGAGGTCAGTCACATAAACCAATTCCTCTTCATAGGTCATAACACATAAACAATTCCTCGTCATCTACTAACATTCTCAACCATGATGCCTTTGGGATTCATAGCATTAAAGATCATATACAAATAACTTCAGATTTTAACAATATAAAATACAATTCAGGGGTTTCTTTGCATACTACAATAATTAAAAAACTCAACCGGTTCAGACAACTTAAACGTAAAAATTTTGAGTCGTCTAATTTTTTAGTTTGGTTTTTAAATTTTTGATTCAATTTACTTTAATAACTCTTATTATTTAAAAATTGATCAATTTATTTATTAATTGGATAATTTTGTAAATTAATGAGTTCTTATAAACTAAAACAAATCAAATAATTTTCATTTAACAATCTCTTTTTTTCAATTCAATTTCAAATTCTTCGATGGATAAGGACAATCTCTTTTAATCATATTTCAAATCATTTAATTGTATTCAATATTTAGCTTATTTTAAGGTAGTTTAATTCTAATTGAACCTTATAAACCTTAAACCTCTTATCTTACTAGTTTAATTTTCGACTCAGTTTTTCAAATATCGGTTGTTAGTAGCACTGATACCTTTGGCCATTATAATGGAACTGCAAAACCTGAAGATGATTATGATGTTATATAGACCAAAATTGATGCCTTAGTCACTGCTTGAATTTACCAGACCATTATCGAATATTTATTAAGCATAACCTATCAATCTAAAAGCACCGCAAATGAGTTATGGACTCGGATTAAATCTTTTTAAGGGTAATCTTAATGCTAGAGCTTAGGATTAGCACAGGAGTTTCCTATCGTCACTATGATTTCTTCCACCATCACAAATTTTTGTCAACGAATGAAAACTCTTTTTGACTCAATAGTTGAATTAAGGAATTATGTCATTAAGAGCCTTTACTCTCTTTCATAAAATCTCATTTCATGCTTTTAATAGAGTCTAGCCAAAGCTACATCATCACTACTTTTTCCCTCCATTATTCATTATGGTGCTCCACCAAACTTACAAAAGTCTTCTTCTAATGCTGGCGACTATAATGGGGCTCACTATCGTGGTCATGGTCATTATAATAGTCATCGAAAACTTGGTAGTACTTGTGGTCAAGGTTAGAATGATCATTGTTTTTGGGATAAACACTGGTATGTATAATAGTAGATTATTCCACATTAATTATGGTCATCCACTGACCATTAACCTTACTGGATTGCCCAAGGACCTGTTTGGTGAACAGAGAGAGAAACCATTAACACAATTGGCCTATACTTGTTGGGTGCTTCACAGTGTCTCATTAGCAGAGTTCTACGTAACTTTTTCTCAAACCTTATATTGTTTCTCTCTTTCCAAATTTCTTGAAGACAAGGTGCTACTGTCACCATAAATATTTCCTTATCATATTTAGAGATATGCAATTGAGATATCTCTTGTATGATATATGTGAGACAACTATAGCTTGAGCTAGGGGCATATAGGCTAAAAATTCTATTCTACATCTCTTTAGAGAAACTACCCTAAAAAAAGAGATGCTCCCTATTGTCCTCTTCTAAGCTGCAAAGAATAGTGTTGAGTTTATTCAGCATAGCGAACTAAAGCAAAAAGTTGGCATTTGGTTTAAAAACCTTGCACTAAAGTAGTAGACACCACCTTATTTTTGTACTTGCCCCATCCATTAGCTCCTTTGCTTTTCTGTTAGTAATTTCTAATGTAGAAAGTCCATCCTATAAGTATATATCTTCCTCCCTATGGTATCTTTATTAAGGAATGGGCAATAATCTCAATTATTCTAAAGAAATAGACCAATTGTCATTTTGAATTAACTCTTGAAGCTTAGCTTTCTTAGAGAATCTATCCAATAAATCCCTTGTTATACTTCTTCCCTCAACTTAAAAATTTGGTTGAATGCCCAAGAGTTGCTATCTTTAATTCTTATTGCCCAAAAACTATCTCCCTTTAATATATAGTTGTAAATCCATTTGATCCACAATGATTCTTTTTCGTTTAGGATTCTCCAAATTCTCTTTATCATTTGAAATATGTTGCTCTTGCTAACTGAATCCAATCCTAACCTATCTTTCTCCTTTGGTTGATCAAGATTCTTCCTATTCACTTTCGCTATTCTCACCTTTCCCTTTACCCCATAAAAACAACTTCATCAGTTTTTCCACCTTTTTTATTAGTCTATAGAGAAATATGTAAGAGCACCAATAAATTTGCATGACATAATATCATACTTCAAAAGTTGTAGTTTACCTCCATAAGAAAGGGGTTTATTTGTCCAAGATCCCAGTCTTTTTTGAATTTTTTCTATTAGAGGAAGACATTATAGGAATCTTAGTCTCCTGGAAGAGATAGAAATGCCCAAATACATAAGAGGAGGGTTTCATTCCAGCAACTTATGACAAAGAATCTAAGAGTTGAGATGCAATTTTGGACAATAAGAAGTAGCTTTTTTGAATACTTAATTCAGACAACTCCTTAAAACTATGTGGAGTACTCATCAGTAGTAAAACAGAAGGAGTATTAGCCTTACTCAGGAGAATAATATCATCCGCAAAACAAAAGCTAGTAAGGGAAAGCAACTTACATTTGGAACGATATTTGAAGTTGAAGGCAGTTGAAGTTTTGTGTTTTAGCAGAAGGGTGAGAACTTCCATGTAAATAAGGAATAGGTCAGAAGAAAGAGGATCCCTTTGGCTAAGTTCTTTTTTTGCCTTTAAACATCTTTGTTAGGCTTTCATTAATCAATTATCCCGTAAAAAGCAGTGATACTATATTCTTGAATCCATTTGATAAACTTTTAAGGAAATCTCATAACAACAATAGTCTGTAATAAGTAGGAATGGCAATGGGTTGAACCTATCTAGACCATAAACTAATCGGCTCCGGACTCAACCCTTCTATATTTTTTATGAAAGAAATTTTAAAAAATGACGTCTTTTTTTTTCCTTCCCTTTGAACCAAGTAATCTTGGTCCATGACCCAGCCCGTGGCCAGGCCAATCAAGCCAAAGTCGGGCTGGGCCAGGCAAGATTGCCATCCCTAGTAGTAAGAAACTCCAGTTAACACTATCAAAAGCTTTTTATAGATCCACTTTAATAGTATAACTTTGAGGGCTTTTACTACGAGTATACCCTTTCAAAAACTCTTACAATAGAGGATATTATGTTCAATATGTCTACTGCTCATAAATGCCATTTGATTCTCATTGATGAGGAAGTGAAGAACATCTTTTAGCTTATTTGCCAAAACTTTGGTGATGCTATTATAGAGACAATTAATACATGAGATAGGTTTGAAATCACTCCAATTTGTCAGGTTATAACTCTTGGGAACTAAACACATAAAAGTCTTATTAATCTTCTTAAGACGATACTTCATTTTGCAAAAACTCCTGCATAACATATTTAATGAATCTTCCTATTTGATCCTAAATTTTTTGAAAGAAAAGACCATTCAATCCATCTAAGTCGGAGGCATTTGAGCCATTCATATTTAACACCACCTTCTCTATCTCCTGATCTATGTCAAGTCTAATTAGCAAAGAGACTTCTTGTTCAGGGATCTTGATTGTGACAAATTGCCTAAGATCCACGCCATTCCCTAGAGTGTTACCTTATGTGCTTAGGAGATTTTGGAAAATTTTCTTAACTTCCTTAGCAATATCAGCTTGCCCAAATAAAGTTTCCCTATATTTGGATTTTATGGAGATAATTATATTGAAAAAAAATTAATACATCTATCCCCTTTCTTAATCCAAGTAAATTTTGGCCCCTATTTCAATAAGAAACAATAATTATTGACTATTCACATACAAGTCTTAAGAGCTTCTCTATCCTTACAACTAGAGTGCAATCTCTTGGGTTAGCAGCAAGAGATTTTGGGATCACCGAAAGCTTGCTTCTTCTTCTTCTTCTATCTCCTTTTTGATTTTCTTCAATCCCTACTTTTTATAGAGAATCTTGGGAGCAAGCAATTGACAGGAAAGTTCCATATTTTGTGTCCTCATTTCGATTAAACTTTCCGTCAACTGTTCACGGTCAACATCATTTCTGTTTTTCTTTTCTATGTCAAAATGATTACTAAAGGTGAAGTTTTAGTAGGAATTAGATAACTCGAGAACTAAATTTGCGCTTTATGCCTCTATTATGATTTCCAATTGGATACATTCAAATGGCGTGAACAAATTGGTTAAAAAAATTCAAAGCATGTAACCAAAAGAGAAAGAAATTAAATAATTTTCAGTATTTTAAAGGATAGAGAAAACTTGAACGGCATCATCATTGCGGTCGATATCAGGAGCACGTCGGGCATTTAATTCCCAACGGAATCTCAATTCTCAGCCACAATCATTGTTCCGCACATCCTACGTTTCCTGCAGTACGTGAGCATAAGAAAAACTTCTTGTCCCTTTTGCCTCACCAAATTTCTAGACAAAGACGTCCTCACCAGTCTCCATTAGCATGTCTATCCATCCACTCATACTATTCAATTGTAGACTACCACCGCACTTTGAGATATTCATATTAGTTCTTGACCTCTTGCGAAAAAGAACGAAGATTTTAAAAGCCTCATTCCAAAATGACATTGTCATCAGCTAGTTTCTGTAACAATCTCGAGAAGACAAGCATATATCCAAATCCTTATTCACCTGACATTAAAAGGATTTAGGCTTTAAAGAAAAGGCTAAGATGGTATGGCTTTTATGATTTCATCTCTCGTAGAAGATATGACTGCAACCTCCACAACCGGTCTACTCATCCAAAACTCTCTTATCTCCACGTTCCTTACGTGCCTTTTTCTCCTTTGGTTTAGTCCTCTCTTCTCACTCCATTATTAACCCAACAGCCGACAAAGTTAAAATTGTGTCCTCCATTTAGTTTTACTGTAAAAGAAGACTCTTTGCCACTTCTACCGCCTATCCTCATCCTACTCTTGCTTGGATTCCCTTTCCCCATCTGGTGGTCGTGGCGTTGCCTTTCAGGATTTGATTGTAACGAACGGTAACGTCACTGTTTATGGGAATGTAAAGATGTAGAGGTATTACCAGGGCTTAAGAGCGAGCACACGCAGTTGGCAATTGGTGGAAGTCAAGAGAGGGATGGTGGCTGGGGATAATCTGGTTCCTGAAACGCCTAATAGTAGCTGTAATTTTTATGGAAATACTGAGGCAGTCAGTGGTGTGGTGGCCGGAAATGGTGCTAGTGCTAATTGAAAAATATCATTGGGAATTTAGGATTTTATGGGTACAAATCTCTAAACCCGAGGACTTATGAACTCCAAATTTTATTAACAAAACTTCAAGATTCAATCCATCTTAAAACTGAATAATAATCTGTAAAATGTTTTTTAAATATCGAAAAAAAGTTGAAATTCAATTTAAATTTTGAAAAAAAATTAAAGACTAAAAAATGTTCCTTCTTCCCTCACTCCTAAGCATTCTTCAAACAGTGTAAATAATTCGGGGACAACAGCACTCGATTGGATATTCTGTTATAAAAGTTGAACTTGATACCGTGAAAACTACAAAAACAGAAATATTATGGATATGCTACAATATATGAACATATTACCTGTAACCTATGCATCCTTGAGGACCTCGTAATATAGACATGTGACGTTTAAAAACACTTCAGCGCTAAATGGTCCAAAAATATTCTGATAAACAAAATTGAAGATATTAATCAACACGGATCAACCAAATTTCAAAAACCGAGGGAGCTCAAGTTATTAAAAAAAAAAGGAAAAAGTTCTTCAAGTTGCAACTACGACTTACATAACCTATGCATGAAAATTGAAAACAAACTATTAGTCTCTCATTCTAGTCATCAATATTCTTCAAATATTCCTTCGAAAGTTTGTTCTCCATTATCAGTTGCTGTTCCTTGAGGAGAGAATAGCCTGATTCAAGTAAAGCCTCCATTGTTTGCTGTTAAATAGAGGATAAAATAATTTCACATAACCGACGTTTAGCAGCTTCATAGATAAATCAAAACATTAAACCACCTTCCCCCAAGGGTCAGGGCCAGGACAGACTCTTAACTTTTTTTGAAAAGAAAAGACAGATTCTTAAATTTGTTTGACAAATCGTAAAAACTTATCAATGATTCTATTTAGACAAGATCCGTAAATAAATTCTTCATACCTTCTGTAGAGTAAATGTGAAAATTGAGATATAAAACAATTAGTTATGAGTTATGACCCTATGTTCCTAACGTCAATCACTCAGGGAAAAGACGAAGAAAAACAAGGAAGTTTTGGTTATTAACTTATTATTACCTTCGGGGGTGTAAACACAGGAAGATTCTGGTTCTTTCTTCTTTTGATGAGTTTGTCCCCGAGATTTTCCAAACCTCCAATATCGTCAACCCACTGCATATAGGAAATTTAATAGATTTACCTGTATATATCAGCTCTAACTTGCAAATTAACAATTACAAATAACAAATAATGGGCTGTTCGTAGGAGCACCAAGTAGGATAATAACAAAAAGATGACAACCTGACAAACAGTAGCAGGACAAATTAGACGTTTTCCAAACCCGAGAGGGGAGCAGGGAAAACATTCCGGAGAAGAAATAAATACCTTAGAAATTGACCTGTCATATGTTCTAGACCTTGCGGCTCCGTAAAAATCCAAAGCTGCTTCGATCACCCCAAAAATAAATAAGAACTGTCTATATTATTGGTATTCAGGTTATTCTAAAATTTAGAATTAATCAATACATTAAAAAGCAGAACCTTGTGGACTAATAAAAATTTGATGTAGGCATAAAATCAGGGTTAATGGTTTTTGGAATTATAGGCTCAGAAGAAGTTCTTAAAGGAAAAGGGAAGTTAGATCGCAGCTACCATACCTTGATTAGGGAAAGTGTTTACCATGCTTACAACCTCATCTCTAGATATTCCATCCTTCTTGTACATCCTATAAACGATATTAACAATGTCTTCTTGGGTAGGCTGCCTGCAACAAAAAATATAACAAGTATTTTAACGATAAACTTAACATCACCAAAATTTAAAAGAATCACGAGAAAACATAAAACATGGAATAAATAAACTAAAGACCTTGCAAATGGTTATTCAAAATGCTACAATCAGATGACAAATTCACAAGGACAGCTCAACATATCTTCCAGAAGGACACATCAATAAATAGTTCATAGTATGCAATGCAAGTGATGTTGTGTTTAATATATTGTATCGTAGCAGAAAGAAAATTCTTGCACATTCTTAAATTCATAATTATGACTGAATAATATTACAACCTATGGAGTAAAGAGAACCCTAACTTTTAACGATATCACTTTTATGTACCAGTAAAATTTTTCCATCCTTCCATCACGAATCAAGGGAGCATAAATTGTTGAAAAGTCATTTCCCGTAACAATAATGGGAATCCTGTTTGTTATATCTGATTCTCGCCAGTCTTGTCCAATACTGACTCTAGTGGGGTTATCTGACAGATTCATTAGTGTCCCAACAACAATTTGATTGTTGACTGTCACTTGAGTATTTCCTGGACAAGAACAGCAAATGCTGTATTATGCAAAAGACAACATTTTATAGTGGAACGCTGTAATTGCAAGAAAGGAATTTCACAATCGTTAATATAATCAGAGATTGAAGGAGTTATGATTGTTGGGCTGAAACTGCAATTTTTTTTTTGACACATCGAATTCAATTCATGTAGAAATTGGGCCGCAACTCACCAAATCTTCCGATGCCAGCATCAATGTCATTGATCATTAAACAGCTCATCTTCCCCTGTAATAGTCGTAGAAAATATGCTGAACTCGATTACCATATATGGAAGCTAATAGCTAACAACTCGTTAGAATAATTTTACTAAAGGATCTCACAAAATGAGATAGTATCCCAACAAAATGTAAAAAGAGAATTCGCAAACAACAAAACGAGATAGAAAAACATGGAATAAGGTTGATGATAAGCAAACCATTTCATTCTCCATTCTATAATTATGTACATTTGATGAGCCATCATGCCTTAAAATGACTAATTGCTTCCTAGCATTTAGTAATGCTTTACAGATAGTTCAACTAGATGGAACCTTACAAGCAAAAATTAAAAAACTGAGTGTGCTTTCTACCCTTTATCCAATTTTGGTTCACAATCATCTGTTTGACTGGATTTAATTTATGGGAATGGAAGTGGAATGCACATCGAAACTCCCTTACAATCTCTTGGTAACAACCGGATATAGTATACTGCTATCTGACTACTACTGTCACTATTTAACTATAACTCTACTGCTTTTTTTGTGTATAAACTATCCACTTTCTTTCCCTGTGACCTTTACTCCTAACAGTCATCCTTCGTGAACAAAAAATGACAAGACTTCAAAACTAGTGCATCTTTTAGAATAATAGAATTCCATCCACATCACTTGTAATTTAGTTAGCTAGTCCGGGAACAGTAAACATCTAATGCTACAAATTTTTGTTCCAACATCAATTAGCATATGAAAGATTTAAAAAAAAGATCAAGAGAGGTAAAAAGAGGTGAGAGTTAAAGGGCCAATACTTGAATACAGTGCCAACCAAGAAGCCCTGCCAATCTGCAAATTAGGAAAATAAACTTGAATAAGGTAACAAAATCTTAGTAGAGGTCCTTTTTATTCATTAATAAAATTGAAAATCTTTAAATTTAGATCATATGCAGTAATTAGGGCAACAAAACAAAAAATTAATATTGCTGTAAGTTAATAACCAATTAAAACTTGTCACCTTCAAGCTTCTTTATCTTCAATACCATTCGTAGTCCTATCAGCCTCTGTGTTCTTAGTATCTTTGAGGCCTCTGATTCAAATTTAGCTTCTTCACATACAGAAGAAACAAATTCTGGATTTCCCCATAAAGCTGTTGCTATCTTTTGCTGATTCATAACTAGGATCACCATCCATAGCTAGTTCATCTGCATTTTCCTTTTCTAGTTGCAAGCAGATGTCTTCTATTTCTTGGCTTTCTTATAGTTTTTCTAGAAATCCAATAGGCGAACGATGATTCCAGCACTGATATTTCGGTATAGGCAAGCTTAATTGTTCATTCTGTAACTATACCAAGAGTTATAGTCCAAACATTGCAGATTGTCATTATGCTGAAAAATTTTCCAGCATTTTACTTCCCTCCGAAAATTGAAAATCTTATATGCTAAAATAAAATTTACTTTCTTCAGAAAAATTGTAGCCTTATCGCTCTAGTTTAATCCAAAATAAGAATCACCTCATTTGGATAACTAGAACAACAATTATGGCCAAAATACTTTCAGATTTTTCTAACCCAAGACTGCACACTAAACCCGATTTCCATTCAGAAATTGGAAGTCTTAGGGGCCAAATTGAAATTCGATTCCTTCATATGACTTGTAGCCCTATGTCTCAATTTTATTTTTCCTCAAGAATCAACTCAATCGGATCTCTATAGATCAATAATTCACCAAAATACTGAACCATGTTCAGAAATTTCTCAACTCAATTTGATTAAACTAATCATCCTTAATTTAATCTCATAAAAATACAAATATCCCCTGAAGATGTAATTAGTTGTCTTAGAAATCCAACGCTTCAAAAACCAAGGCAATCGGATGTCGGACGAAAAAGATATAAGCAAAAAGTTGCAAAAGGGTCGGATTTGGAAGGAAGAAACAAAATGTGAAGCAAGCAGAAACGATATCATAGAACATAATTTTTTCAAAGATCATAACTATTGATTCTGAACTTCAAATTTGACAAATTTGGTGTCAATGGAAATATAAAAGGAATCTCTACAACTTCTATGAAGAACTCAAAAATCGATTCTATCTCTAAACCTAGTCAAAGTTACTGCCCTGTTAAACATCACCTAAACAAACTCCAAACTTTCAAATTTCATATTTTCCAATTCCCACATCCAAAAATTGCATACTTTATAGCATCAGAAAGATTGACAGACAAGATACAAGTTTTATGAAGACCATTTACTTCAATTCAGACTAAATCTATACGACGAGTGGCCTCAAAGTCGAGTACACGCAAATATACACTTAAAGATTTTTTTACAAAACAAACTTTGACTGATCATAACTTTTACTCCCGATATCAAAAAATATTAAACTTTATGGCGACAGAAAGCTCTTAACATAAACTACAAGTTTCATGAAGATTATTTTCTCAAATTTAGCCTAAATCAAAAAGTCAACTCTCTATGACAAAAAATTCAAACTTTTCTTAATTCTTCATATTCTCACTCTTTTCTCTTTATTTCTTAAATTTTTAACTCCATTAAAGCAATTTATTCACTAACACTTTCATTTAAACTTCAAACGCCATATTAGGTCATACCATAACATAAACCTCAATAACAAAAGCATTTTTCACCTATCTTAATCTCATCTAACTATTCACATTCAAAATTTTATTTTTATTTATTCATTATAATTTCCTCATTTTCATGTCACTTGACACTTCAAAATTTCAAGGAAAGTTCGGGGTCCAACAAGTGACCCTTGATCAGTGTTCGGCACATGGAACAACAGAACAAGGCAAGGACTTGCAAGGAGTTAAGGACAACACGGGGCAATGTTAAGCATTGACATACATTGGTGCACATTAATAGAAATCTTCAACAAGATGCAAGATTCAGATATGAGATCAAAAGAAGACTTGTGATGGGCATCGAGTGGAAGGCTAGCTAGATCACATACATTACGGGAATATGTGAGATTTCTAAGGTTACTTAGCAAGTAAATCAAGCATGATGCAAGTTTTGGGAGAATTTCGAACTTTATATGAGCTGACTTGACTAAATTGTGGTTCTTAAAGGGCTAAAGACTTAGTGTGTGCTTAAATGGACGAATAATGGCTAATGGAGTTAGCACGGGTAAGCATTGGACGGATCAATATGCTATTGGCTTGGATGACTCATCATCAATGGATAGAGATGGGGAGATCTTGGATGATGTGGTGGATAAGATTACAGTAGATGAACGTCTTTTAAGAGATAAAGATCATATAGAAGGATCCTATGAAGATAGAGGATATCTTCATAGATATGGAAGGATCATTCCTAGATAGATGTAATCTTTTATCTTGTTATTATGATGTAGTTTAATCATATTAGATAGAATCCTAATTGGATGGGAATGTTATTTATTGGTTAGTTTGATGTAATCTGATAAGGATAAAATAGGATAAGATTATGATTTTAGCTAATAGAGTTCTATTAGGATTCTAACTTGGTCATCTAGAGGTGCCTATAAATAACTCATTAAAGCCTTGCTCTTCATATGATGCGTATGGGAGACACTTAGAAATTGAGAGAGCATTCCTTTGTATACTTTAAGGGAAGTAATAAATGTTGGCCTTTTAGTTTTGTCTCTTTCTTATGTTCTTTTTTTGCCATAATTATTTATTTCTTTCGTCATTTTTTTTCAAGGGCATGAGAGTGAAATACTGCGAGGATCATGAGGAATTCAAGAACAAATAGAATGGTCAACAATCGCAGGAAAAGGTTGAATCTTGCTTTGACAAATCTAAGTGAGACTGCCAAGCAAAGGGGTTGGCAAATCTTGTGGGACAAGTTTGTCCTTGAAGGAAAAATTTTGTAATAACTTACATCAGAGCCAAATTTCAATATAGCTAGAGGCAGAAATTTGACAGAACGTGTCAATCGAATGGAGGGACTCATTGGGTCAATTCCTCAAGGGGAGGAGAAGGTCACTTTTTACAATACTCGATTCAAGATGTTGAAGGCGTGAATCCAACAATTGCTGCACAAAATAGAGGAGTTTATGAAGGTACAAGAGGAGTCTAGGTTCGAGGTGGAGATCCTAAGGTGTGCCATTGCAACGTAGGATGTTGGACTAGTAGAAAGCACTTTGGTTAAGGTGCGAGAGCTACAAGTTTTCTAAGACAAGTAAAGTGCCAAGGAATTCGAAAATTTCTTATAGGATATGGAGCAATACTTTGGAGCAGCAAAAGTGACTGACTTGGAGAAGGCGTTGATCACAACAACGTACCTAGTCGAGGATTCCAAGCTGTGGTGGAGAATGAGAACCTCCAACGACATCAGTGCAGGTAGACCTCTCATCGACACTTGAGAGAAGATAAAGAAGGGCATACGGATCAATTCCTCCCCAACATCACTTCATAGGTCGTGAGGGAAGCTTAGAAAAGGTTGAAGACGACTCAGTGTGGGAGTATATGAAGAAATTCACATCTTTGATATTGGACGTATGGATCATGTCAAAGGAGGACAAATTGTTCAATTTCATAAGCGACTTGCAAGGTTCAGCAAAAATGGAGCTTCCGAGGTAAAATGTGAGGACCTCCCAAGTGCGATAGCGATTGTGGATGCCTTGGTGGATCTCTAAATGCCACCACCGATTTGAACTAGCTACAAGGGCAAGAAGAATGGTGGGATGAGGAATGGATCGGAGAAAGGCAAGGAAAAGGTATGAGAATCTTCTCAAGGTAAGAAACAATCAAAATGGGATATTGCTTGTTTTATTTATGAAGGACCACATTTTGGTCGAGGATGCCTAAGACAGAAGATGGGTGAGAAGTAGGTAAATTCTATAGTCTCGAAGGATTAAGGAGAGGGAGAGGAGGACTTGACGAAAGAAGTCTACCTTTGTAGTTTTGCTATATTGGCCACAACAGGCCTTATAAAGGAACGTTTGGACAAAAATAAGGAGAAACCTGATGGAGAGGGAATACGGTATGTGGGAGATGTGTCAATGGCTAAGGAGTCTTCGAGGAAACCTGTAGCGCCCCCTTACCATAGGATATCCACCGGAACGCCCGTAGGTCATTCTGGTACATATCCTATGACAAGAGACCACTACTGACAACTACCACTAAACTCCTCATGGCATCACAATCATAAAGCAGTACGAAGAAATTGGC
>JANITW010000001.1:20341919-20364303 GCA_027564335.1 Erythroxylum williamsii | reverse complement strand
AACAACAACAACAACAACAACAACAACAACAACAACAACAACAAGTTTAAAACTTAATAATAATAATAACAATAATAATAATAATAATAATAATAACAATAATTAATAATAATAATAATAATAATAATAAAGATGATGATGATGAGTGATGAGTAATATAATTAAAAATAAAAATTGCTTATGTGGAGGAGGGGTATAAATAGTAACTACTAGATTGGAATGAAAACTTGATACCCATTCTATTTGGAGGGTTTAGTAGATTCCAAAATTTAATAGAATAAATCTATTCCCTTGGAATTGAAAACTCCAAAGTAAACACTATTTTTTACAATTATTCAATTCCTTCATTCCCAAATCCTCAAAATAAACACCCCCTTAATCTTTTATTGATAGGAAATGAGTGAGGATGTCTCCTTTATGGTAATTTCACTAATTACATCTCAAATAATTAATAATGACAAGTGAGAATGACGTTATTGTTTACATCACACTTGCATTAAATATAATTAAGAATTTAAACGTACTTATTAACGTTTTAGTTCCTCCTATATTTGAAGATAGACTCTTGACTGGCCTCAAAATCTCCGTAGTTGGGACGATTCTAACATTGGTTTCTGTCATTAACTGATGCTTGATTCAGCATAAGTTCAACTTTAAATAGGTCCTTGAAGAACTAAATTTGGGAACTTCTGAGTTGGTATTAAGGTCAAGGATTTGTGAGCTTGAGCTTTAGCTACGGCCAATGTTGTTGAGCTATTGTTGAAACTTGTAACATTTCATCTAAATATAACTAGATAGTATTCCGAACACATGGAATGGTTAGAAAACTATGAAGTGCATAATTGCTTTTGGATATCAAAGTTGAAGATGGCCTTGAAAATCAAGAGAAGGTTAAACGGGAAAGTTGGATAAAGAATTTGAGTAAACAGATAGAACAATGGACAAACTATAAGCTTCTTGTAGGAATAAAATATTAAAACATTATTATAATGATCAAGAGAATCATGGAATTCTAAATATGTAAATAACACTACAAGATCGATTTCAGATATGTTAAGAACTCCAATTATCGAAAAGTGCCCAAATTAATCTATTAGTCCTTCAAGATAATTATAAATTTTGCTATAAATTAAGCTCATAACTCGACAACATTGACTTTCAGAAAGCAGGCAAACATGAAATTCACAAAGTAATCACATCACTTATATGACGAGAGATGGCTTCATATACCGTGAGAAAATCATATGAATCTATAATTAAATTGGGTTCTATGACCATACTCAAAATCACATTCCAGGATTCATGATTAGAGTTTAC
The DNA here is from genome assembly GCA_027564335.1 of Erythroxylum williamsii. Classification (NCBI taxonomy): domain Eukaryota; kingdom Viridiplantae; phylum Streptophyta; class Magnoliopsida; order Malpighiales; family Erythroxylaceae; genus Erythroxylum; species Erythroxylum williamsii. Next base: position 20,362,986 of record JANITW010000001.1, on the reverse strand, counting down.
AAGGTGCAATGGAAAACACTACTCTCAAGCTGTCAACCAACCGTTCTGTGAAACCAAAACCATGAATCCAAAACTGGTTAAGTTAGGCGGTCAATCTTCAAAATCACCAGCATTTTCCAGTAGGTAATTGGCTGCCAATTCCTCATTGCGATCGCATGCCAAAAATGCCTCAATAACTAGAGCTCTGTCAAACCCCATAGCCTCCAACTATGAACATATAATTATAACTTGTTAAGAATGGGACAAAAAATGTGCAGCTCCTGATACAAATTCATGGGGAATTGCTAATTGAAAAGGGATAAACTAACCCGTGCAATAGCTTCTTGTTCAGCTGGCGTCACATTGATAGCATGTGGCATGTCCTGCTCAGCCTGGTCAAACATATCCCTGAAAAGCATTTGTAAGAATCAGTTTGCAGATATTCTTTCAATTTAGGGTTGTACACTATAAAAACTTGTCCAGGCGTCCAGCTGATTGCATTTAATATATGAAATGCCATGCCATGCCTACAAAAGTCCCTTCAGCCTGCCCACACACCATCCTCCCGGTCAGTTTATTTGTTCCATCATTCAAGAAGATGCATATTACAATCAACTTAAAATTTTAGCCATTCTAAAAAAGTTAACCTTCTATCTACTATTTAACTCATTACAGTGTTCCCATGTGTTGGCAATTCATCTCATGAGCTGCATTTCAAATCCGGTTGCCCTCAGCATCTGAAATATAATTCCTCATCTAAACCCTTCATTCACCAAGTTCCTACCACTCCCCCTTACAGGACAGGTCTGTCTGTTCTCTGAATGGTATTGACGCTTGCCCACACCCTATACAAACCAGGTTCATTCTCCTAAAAGTTTTGGGGTTGACAGCATTTTTGACAGGCTGATATCGCAACAATAAGCCTTTCTTCACATCATCAATTCAACAGATATCCACATTGGAGGAATACTATTAAGGTTTATCTATTAACAAATTAAGTAAACTTGTCTACCATGGAGACTCTGTATATAGCCTTTTGGGTCAAGAAACATGATGAAGAATATATTAAAGACCATGATAAAACACAAAACTTGAAAAATGTCAACTGAATAACATTTATGTGTGACAGAAAAGATGTACTCACCCGTCAGAACCTTCAAGAGGTTCATTTATCAACTGAAGAAATTCGGCATGATGTTCTTGAATCATTCTCAAAAGTTGGGGATTTTGGTTTCCAAGTTCCTGAAGCATTGGCTATAAGAGAAAAGGCAAATAAACTCCAACATAAATAAGTTCACCTCAGATAAAATATGAATGGACAGGAATAGATCAACACCTGTAAAATTTGTGGATTTGCTTGAACCATAGTTCGTAATGCTTGGAACTAAAATGCAACAAAGAAACAATTTAGTGTCACCCAATAAACAAATGAGCATGCAAAATTATTACTTGAGAAGGTAAGTGTAGTACATCCATCAGACATATGGAAAGAAAGGCAAATGTAATAGGATACCTTTTAGCACACATATACTGTGTATCAGTAATTCACACATACAAGTCTTACTCCATCATCCCCTAATTTAGGCTACTTTTTACTTTCAGAGACTTGTCAATGCTATCATATAGTCTTCTATACAAGACAAACTTAGAAATGTACCTGTTGATTATTTCTCAGGAAATCAAGGGATCCAAGTCCACCAGCACCAGCACCGGCACCGGTGCCAGAAAGTGTCTCCTGAAATGTTTCATATTAAATTTTAGAACCATAACATAATATACAGAAACATGTTGAATCTCTGATTATGAAGCTTTACCTGAGGAAACATATTCAAGGGAGATGTATTAGGGGCACCTGATACAGGCGCAGAAGGAGCTGCACCTGTTTGATTTGCCTGACCAGCAGGAAAACTAGCCACAGGAACTTCTGCTGTTTCTGGAATGCCCTGAAGGCAGAACAACATCAATACTCAAATCAAGAAAACATTCCATTAGAATATGTCATGAGGCTTACAGAGTACAAATAATCCACTGCCCTCTCTGGGTTGTTATAGGCAGCCCTAAGGGCACGAGTCACTGTTTCTTTATCCCAGCTGCCACCACCCATATCCATTATTTGTTGTATAGTCTGCTCAAGGTTACTACCAGCAACCAAGTTGGAAGCCGCTTGATCATAGGCACTGCAAAAAGATACAGTGTTTTTCTTTTTAAACATTTAAACTGCTCTAAAGCCATCACAGTGGAGTAAATGTACCAAATACAGTTTTTTTTTTCTTTTTAAACATTAAAACTGCTCTAAAGCCATCACAGTGGAGTAAATGTACTAAATTTCAAAGTAAAATATTTCCCATATGAATCTCGAAGAGCAAAAGATTATAAGATCACCAACATTATCTCACGACACTAAATACAAATTTAAGCATCTCAGGCGGTGGGTTGATGCTATCAAAAAACCATCAAACTGTTATCTTCTTTTTCTCAAAATGAAGAAAATTGTAAATCCCTCAGGAAAAAAAGAAAAATTAGAAAATGAAAAGTATATTTGCGCAAGTTGCTCGCCAGAAATCTCGCTCCCTATGTTCAGGCAAGTTATAATAATATTCAGCCTAATCACTCAGGTAGCTCTGTGTACCTATGTCATTAAATTTCTATTTATGAGTGGAAACTACTTTAATACCTAAAATGGATTTGTCAATTAATCTTTGCATATCCATGTGAAATAAAACTTTAGACGAATAGTCTAGAAAGTGCTATGAATGCATAAAATGGAAATTATTTGACGTTTTATCTCAAAATAACTGATGAATTAAACACTGAACTCAAAATTCGGAATAGTATCCTGAATCCAAGTACACATGATATTTGAATGGGTAAGGCAAAGAACCAAAACAACAATTTCCCCTCATAGATATTTCACTATTCCAGCTTCAGGTTTCTGTTAATATAATTTAGAAATTCCAACAAGTCTCTCAGGTATGACGTGGACAACACATATGTAAAAAAGAATATTACAGCTTGAAATTGTAAGTATTTTCTCTCTCAAAATTGTTTCTGTTCATACTGTATAGAAGAAATAGCCTAGCCCTAGATTATCGTTGTGTCTATTTTAAACACCAAGAACTGTATTGATTCTTTATACATGTTATCCTAACATAATGTTTCGAAGAACTACACAGGGCATTAGTTCAGTTATCAAGGATTAATTTTAGCTGTTTGTTTGGTTGGTTGGCTGGTTTCACAGGTACTACAAATCACAATAAAGAGTCATTCTTAGCACAAAAAAACCAAAGTGTTGTAGAGAAGAGCTATAGACCATACTTAGCTGTCATCGTCTCTGAAGCAGATGCTACACTATTTGAGGCCCTGTAACAACAGGATTAACTTAAGAATCTATGAGCATAAAGTCCAGTTGATTTCAAAATGTAAGTAGACAGATATAATGTAGACTCACGGAGCTTGGACACTAGGTGTGGGAACTGTATTTGAAGTTGGTGTACTTGTAGGTGGAGTTGCAGAAGCAGGCTGTACAATATAAGGAAAAGAATCAATATGATCCAAAGAAATAATAAAATGGGAAAAAAAAAAAAGAAAAACAGAAAAGAGAGTGTAGCAAAGATACTTGGTTGGATGAGTTTGCAACAGAGCCAGAAGCTTTACTCTATCAAAATTAATAGTGAAGGAAATCCGTAAGCATGAATCAATTACAGGAAATGTTAAGACAAAAAAAATCAACCCTTAATGAAATAAACTTTACTAATTTGACCAAGCATGGTAGAGATAATCTTTTAACACTGCATGACAGATATATAACGCAATGGCATAAAAAAAATCTAAATGCTCAAGAGTTTGGTGCCTGTGGTTCATCTATCTCTCTTTTACTCTAAATTGTTCTTTCTCGTCAATTTTTTCAGAGCTTAAAGCAATCTCATGTACTCCCATTTGTGTGCCTAGTCTAACCAGCCAACAACCACTTTCTATTTCAATAGTACACCATATGAAACAGGGGAAAAGAAGAACCTTTTAACAAAAATTTATTAGAGGACCCAATGCTTTTGCACTTCCGATCAAGCGAAGATTGTCTTAGTTGTTATATCGAAATTTCTAAGAAGCTCACATTTTTTAGTAGCTGATAGTCACAAACTTAATGAAGCTCACCACCCAACGTTTTCTTATTTAAGCACATATTGCATCCTGTGTTAATAAATTGAATACTAAACGTGAATGTATTAGCAATAGGGACAACAAGAGACAAAATCAATAAACCCCATCCAACTCTATAAGAGGTGACTTTGCTAAGAAACAAAAATTTAATGTTCAAAAGATTCAATTTTGTAATCATTACAACTTTCAAATGTAAAAGGGTGGTATAATAAAGGTAAATAAAGTATTAACCAAATAAAGTATAGACTAATATAGATACAATCAAAAGGTGGAGTACAAGAAGAATACCTTGCTAAGCATGACAACAAGAAAACCATCTTCAGTAACCTTGTTATCAGCCAATGTAGTCTCATCTTTCAATACTTTACCATTATGAATAAGCAATTGTTGCCCACAAGGATAATTATCCTTACCCTGTACATCTTCAATGTTCTTCTTCACAGCCATAACCTTTACAAAAACAGCAGATTAATACTATCCTCCAAATGAACGTCTACTTAAGTTGTTTGCCTCATCAAGCAAGTAAGTGTTCTAAAAAAACAGCAAAACACAAACATTTCCCTTCCACAAGCTAGCTAACAGTACAATCATCCAACTGCCCTGCTGAACAATCCTAAAGCTCAATTTCCAAAGATCACAAAAATGCAACAAAAGGTAAATGAATCAACGATCTTAGAAACGTGCCCATTAAAATCCTCCCTCATAATTTTATAACTAGACTATTTCCTAATCAAAGAGCACCCAAAAGCATGAGTCTTTATGAAACACACGCAACAATCTACATGCATTATGTACGTAAAAAGGGAACTCACAGTGTCAGTGGGCTGAACCCTAATTTCGAAATGGCTGCCCTTAAGAGTCTTAACAGTGAGCTTCATTTCGGCGAATTTGGGAAACCCTAGAAATCGCTCCTCCAGACAACCCGAAAAGTGTTTTCTGCTGCTACAGGCGAGCAATAAGGCTTCTGGTTTTGTTTCCTAATGATTTGCTCCTCCCGCACGTGTTTTGCATGTGACTACGTTCAGTATTACATTTCAGTCATAAAATAGGAAACGGAGAGATATCAAATGCCAATTTGAATCAAAATGCCTTCAAACTTTCTACCGTGGATTTTGTTGGCGACTTAATTTGAACAGTGTTCTACCGATTGGTGATAATTGTAGAATATTACAATCTTGTTAGTTAAAGTTTTGTTTTGTAAATGATTGATGAGTTTACATAATCTGCTGTTTTTGAAAATTGTTGGGTTCAATTAGGACTTAATAGAAGGTGATAATTGTAAAATATTATATATGAGGGAGAATTTTTAGTGCTTAAATTTTAATTTTTTATATTGTTTAAGATTTGGTGTTTATACTTTATAGGCATACTTAATTTCTGAAGAAATTATTATTGGATATTTTCATATATCACATAATTAATTTTTTAATAATTTATAATATATAAATTGTTATTTGTTTCAAGATTTATACAAATAATATATAGGATTCAAATTTATAATCATCTCAAATCTTAACTAATTATTTTTGAAAAAAATCTCTAGGATTATATGCAATGAGATGGTTTGATTATATGTAGGATTTTGATTTTTGAATAATTGAAACCAAAGTAGAGGGAAAGTTTGGGATAAGTTGGACTGGACCATCCAATAGACAACTATCAACGGCATTTATTGTAAATTATTAAGTTTAAATTTTGCTTTCAATTAATAAATCTTTGGTTATTATGATAAATTTCAATTAAAATTCTATTAGTTAGAGATAATTGAACCTTTCCAAAGTTGGTGAATTGGTGTTGTTGTTATGTGATTTAATTTGAAACAACTCAATAATTAAATTAATATATATATATAAATAGTCAACTCAAATAATATTGTAAATATACCGTCAATTTTAAAATATTTTATTCATTGGATGTATTTTAACATCAAAACAATATTCTTTCTTTTCCTTTCTAAACTATGTCTTTTGTGAGAGTTATTCCAACATACATTATCAATAATAACTTTATCTAACCAAAGTTGAAACGTTACATATTACGTACAGATAGCAATTGGAGTAGTAAGAGGAAATTAAAAAGTAAATATGATACGTCTCGTGGGGGGGGAAGCAAAATCTTGTACGTAAAAGATAATTATCAACAAAAATCCGAGTTAGCTAAGCCTAAGCCTAAGTCTAAGACTAAGAGTATATATATATATCTATAAATATAAAAGAAAAAGGAACAAAAATTCCCCTCTAATGGCGGGAAGCGAAGAGCGGTGATCCGATACCCTCGCGTTTTCTCTCTCCCTCACGAGAAAGCAGGAGCCAACCTCGTCATTGTAATCAATGAATGCAGAGCTTTTTCTATGACTTTATAGATGCACACATGTGATATCCTTGTTGTTTAGCCACTAATATTTGGTGCAACGAATTTTGTCCACTGCTTAATTTCGTTTAATGCGAGCGACGAAATCTTTCTCAGATTTCCTTTTTATCGTCATTATTACTATTCTTTCCTAAATCTCCCGTTTCTAGAGAAATCCTCTTCATTGTTTTTCCTCTCTAGAAATACAAATATCTGATCAAGTACGTATGCTATTTCAACTTTTGTGTGCAGCGTAGAGAAAAAGTGATCGTCGGAGTAATGGAGAAGAAGAAATATCCGATTGGTCGGGAGCATTACGTCCTCTATGAGGAGGTGGGCCAGGGCGTGAGTGCTTCCGTGCATCGAGCTTTGTGTGTGCCTTTTGATGAGGTTGTTGCGATCAAGATTCTCGATTTCGAACGTGACAATATTGATTTGGTACGTCAATATGAATATCTCTTTTGTCATCTTTTTTTGCTCTTAATTTGGTTATCAGGTACCGAGATTGCGTTTGGATGATTTTTTACGTAGCAGTTAGTTATTTAGGCTTGAAAAGCGTTGATTGGCTAATGAGCGGAATCATATTGCGAGAGTTTGACCTGTGTAAATCCGCAGAATATTTACTTTGGATATGTTCCTATTGTTTACCTTGTGGGATTTTGTTATAGTTCGCTTGCATTTTCTAGTTGGTAAGGTTTTGCTTGGTCTTACATTAAATAATTCACGTTTAATAAGGTGAAAGAAAACTGGATGAGGCGTCTCTACTTTTCAAATTTGTAGTTAGTTATAGGTTCTTAGTACCGATTTGTTGGGATGATGGCGCAGGAGTTATTTGATGTATAGAGCAATTTAGTCTGTGTTCCAAATTCAATTTGCATCGCTTGTGGAAGTATTAAAATTTTGCATTTTGTGTAGCCCTTCTTTTGGAGTATTGATTGCATAAAGAGTTGTTCCTTTTTCTTTCTTTGACTTTTTTAATCCAAATTTTGTGGCTGTGTATACAGAGCAACATTTCTCGTGAAGTACAGACGATGATTTTGGTTGATCATCCAAATGTTCTAAAATCACACTGCTCCTTTGTTAGTGACCATAACCTGTGGATTGTTATGCCATTCATGGCTGGGGGTTCTTGCCTTCACATATTGAAGGCTACTCATCCAGATGGTTTGGAGGAGGTAGTTATAGCAACAATACTGCGGGAGGTGTTGAAAGGCTTAGAGTATCTTCATCATCATGGGCATATACATCGAGATGTTAAAGTGAGTAACTGGTTTTTACTACCTAAAAATATTTTAGTACCTTAGCTGGTTCCATTGAATACTCGATAAATATTCTGACAATTATATCCTTTTCTTAAGTAAGCATCTCAGCATGTATGGTTATTGGTTAAGAATTATTTGTGAAATCTTTAGTGCCAGCATGACACTATTCAGATGCTTTGTTAATATTTATTGTTTATGAACTAAGTACCAGCTACTCTATAGTAGTTATTCACAACTGATCTTCTGAAGTTTATAACACATTGCGTATCTCTCTGTCAATTTTTTATTAAACAGTATTCACTGTTTAAAATGTTGGCGAAGGATTTTAATAGAAGTGTGTAACTATTGTAATCAACTTGAGCTGATTTTTCAGTTCATTACTGTATAATTTTTTTCATATATGCTGATTATGATTATCTCATTGTTCTTTAAGGCTGGAAATATTCTGATTGACGCGCGTGGCGCAATCAAGTTAGGCGACTTTGGTGTTTCTGCTTGCCTCTTTGATTCAGGTGATAGGACTCGCATGCGCAACACATTTGTGGGCACACCTTGCTGGTATTCTTTAATTTTAAGAACTCAAGAACTATTATAATTTTCAGATTTAGGCTTACACCTCATAATATGTATACAATATATAGGCTTTTGTAATGGATGATAATATGATCTGAAATCTGTATGCAGCTCCTTTTTTCATGTTCATTTATCCATCCTGGAATTTCTGTTCTTTTTTTTATCAAAAGCAGTGTTGACTTTTCTTAGTTCTTGATCTTGATTGTTTTGTAGGATGGCACCTGAAGTCATGGAGCAGTTACATGGATATGACTTCAAGTTAGTATATACTTTCCTGTCAAGAGTCCCTGCATCACTTACTGATTAATAGCATGAAGTTGACATGTTTTGGCATTTCCCATTAGAGCTGATATCTGGTCCTTTGGCATTACTGCTTTGGAACTTGCCCACGGTCATGCTCCTTTTTCAAAATACCCCCCAATGAAGGTTCACAAACTTTATGATTTTCTTTCTATATTAGCACACACTTTACAAAAAAGCTTTGTTGCAATCTGAAGAAAAATTTATCTTGTTAGGTGCTGCTTATGACCTTGCAAAATGCACCACCTGGGCTGGATTATGAAAGAGATAAAAAATTCTCAAAGGTAGCCTGTCATGAATAGTTGAATTTCCTGTATTTGCTTTATAATGATGTCAGATAATATGGCCTTCACGTTTTACTTCCGCAGTCTTTTAAGCAAATGATTGCTAGTTGCTTGGTAAAAGATCCTTCAAAACGGCCTTCTGCAAGGAAGTTGTTGAAACATTCATTTTTCAAGCAAGCGAGGTCAAATGACTATTTAACACGAACCCTTTTAGAAGGGTTGCCTGCTCTTGGTGATCGTATTCAGCAATTGAAGGTTAATTGATTTGTATGCATATCATTATACTGATAAATGCCATATTCGGATTTGATCATATACTTAATAATTGTACCGTATTGAATTTAGAAAAAGGAAGAAGATATGCTTGCACAGAAGAAGATGCCAGATGTTCAAAAGGAGGAGCTATCTCAGGTTGTTACTTTTGTTCTTTGGTAAAAAGAGAAATTGTAATAGCATGTTGTAGCTCAAATTATCAACGTTTTATTCTTTTGAAGTTTGGTTTTATATTACTACTTTTTATATTTCTCTCGAGTAGTAATGATTTTCATTATCCTTTTCTGTCAAAAGTTTTTATATACCACCTATAACATCAAATTAGACATTGTGAGAGAAAATGATCAGGATGGAAAATTAGACATTTTCTAAAAGTACAGGTGTAGACTTTTAGAAAATGATCAGGATGGAAAACAAAGTGAAATGCGAGAAATGAAGAGATCATATTCATATTGCTGCAGCTTTGATTTTTTTCTTGTTTAAATTCTCTCTTGGTTAGATGGACATTCGTTCTCAGTTATTGGTACTGCAATATTGTATTGTCATACATTATTGGTCTCCTCTTCACTATGTACTTGTCCACTCTAGTCTCTGACTAGAAACTATAATGCCATCCTAACAAGTTGTGCTTTAATTTACTTGCCTATTATTTATAAGATTTTAGTGCTTTCTTATAATCCTGCAGAACGAATACAAACGAGGAATTAGTGGTTGGAACTTCAACTTAGATGACTTAAAGGCTCAGGCTTCACTGGTAGAATCCTTGTTTCATGAGTGGATTAGTAGAAATGGACAAGCTTGTGATAGTATCAATATATTTTTCTTTGTTGACAGATACAAGATATTGAGGATCCCATAGCTGATAGTAATGTAGCAGGAAGCTCAAATTCTTTGTCTGCACTTGATGCCCATGAAAAGCAAGAGTTTCCGGTCTCTCATGTTGGACAAGCAGTAGAAGGGGTACCTCTCTACCCAGAAATTTGTGATGGGTTGATGGATTGCTTCCAGTTTCATTAAAATTTTCATTTAAACGAGTCTGATAGCCTTAATTTGACAGGAGAGCAATATTGTGGCGCAAAATCGATCACTTTCAATAATTGTCTCATGTGCCAATGCAGCCAAGTATGCTCTATATATAGTTTATATACTGTTCATGATCATTATAGATTACTCGGTAGAATTGATCAGAGCAAGGGGAGTTGCTACTTTGAGACAAAAGCTAATTCTTACATTGCAATACCAAATGTTTATTAGAGACGTGCCTTATACATGTTGATAATAAGTATGATGCCTGACTTTCCAGGATACGAGCAGAAAAATCAGATGACGACTCCAGTATTTCAAGCCCATGCTGTGAAAAACATCCTTCACATAACTCTTCTCCCTGTCTTGAAAGCTGTGAAAGCAGCGTCTCTGAACAGCCTGTTTTTGAGGTGAATGCAAAAACCATGGAGGGTTTGGCTATTCATTGTCAACAGAAAATGAGAAGTCCACCATCTGGTTCCAATTTTACAGCAAGTGCAAGTAAAGAAAGGTTTGACATGCTTACAGATGCCAGAGTTTCTGTATTAGTTTCAGTTATTACTAACATTCCATAACAGATGCCAGAGTTCCTTTGTTTTCATTATCATTTAGCCTTACTCCACGTATTTGATCCATGACCAAGCACTTTTGTCCCTAGGATTCCACTATCTTTAATCCCTTTCAACTTTATTTGAGAGTCTTACCTCGTAAGTTGTAACACAACCTCAAATCCATCGGCGTTACTGAGATCCCCATCTCCTGACTTTCCTTCGATTAAGATCGAAATTTAGGCATTGAAATAATCGAGATAATTTGTCCACTCAAACCATTACTTAAATTTATTTGGAATGAATAGATTTGTCTTGCTGAATTCTTGGTCAAGACTAGTGATGTTATCATGGTCCCTGTAAATTTGTGAGAACCAATAATATCTACAATTCTATGAGCTGTCCACTACATGATTTTTCCATATAAATTTTCTTCTCGTTTATGTAATGTACACATGCACATACAAACTTACGTACATACATTTATATATAGGAAATTGATCCTCAGTTAAGTCTTTAACCTGATGCTTGAACCATACTAATCTGGCCTCCTGACTGGATCATGATCTGGGCTTCGTTTGTTAAGAATGTAACCGCAGTTGATAAAGTGTTGAAGTTGAATTGCATATCTCTCATTTGACATTGGTTATGAATCTTGATGGTTAATGATTTTCTTCCTTTCAATTTATGATATTTAGGACCCATGGCAGGGAATTAGTATCATGAAGAACCTTTTAAAGTTTTAATTTATGAAATCGGTCTCTCTATATCATATTTTGGTCGGGATAGATCTAGAGATAGACTTAACCTCTATAGCCGGTTATATGTTTGTATGTGTCTAAGTTGACAAATTTTGAAGCCAATCTTGATTGAAATTGATAGTCAGTCTCAGTAAAATTTCACCAATTACATGTATGAAGACACTGAAGTGTGATGAAATGATTTCTGGACTATGAACTGGCCATTTGAGCAATAAATCCAGAAGGCCTGAATAAAGCTGGAATTTCGCAATTGAAATGCCTTAAATGTCTGTCTTTTAAGTGAAACTGTTGAAACACAGGACTGGGTTGGTGAAAGGAAAATTGGGTGAAAGAGTAATAAGAGAGCGATAAAAGGAAGAATTTAGTGACTCATGGTTAACATGTCTGATATCATATTTGCTAACTGCTAGCTATTGTTTGATATTGTTATATTCTTTCCAGTACTTAAATTTCCCATTGAATAATTTCTGAATCCGTAGTGAAAAGTTGCAAAATCAACATCAAAATTATGGGAGTAGCAACGGATCAACAGTTACTCTGGATGGGGATGAGATACCATCTGAGTCTTCTTCTAAAGCATCAAAATCATCAGGCAAGTGATATTTTTTTCACTTCATTTTTCTTGGGTTTTTTTAATGTTAAATTTTCCTGTTCTCTAAATGTTGAATATGATAACTTCATGCTCTTACTCTGACGAGGAAATTTTACTTCCCATTTAATCATAGTATTCTTGCAGCGACAAACAGTGATGAACCTGATGATAAAGCAAAGCCACCAGTAATTCAGCAAAGGGGACGTTTTAAAGTTACTTCTGAGAATGTTGATATAGAAAAGGTGATTTTGCTGATTCTGATCTTTATGCCTCTACTTTGCTGTAGAAAGGGTGTAAATCGTTGTTTCTTTTCAGGTAGCTCCAACTCCCATACTTCAAAAGAGTCACAGCATGCAGGTTGGTAGTTTTGAGGTCAGAAATTACATTTTAAAGGACCTGCTAGATGTTTCTCTTGGCCACTTTTTGGGTGTATGCATGTGTTATGTGGTATGTGAATACTGCACCTTATACATGGAAAAGGTGTACTACCCTTTATGTTTTTTGGTTATGGTTAATACTTAAGCTACAGAGGACAATGAACATTGTTGCAGGTTCTTTTTTGGGAGATAGGTAATTTATGACTGAACAGCCCCAAGACCATGGGTTTTGAAAATGCAAATATTTCTGCTCCCATGCAAAAAATTTCTGCAATTTTCCTACATAGCATGCTTAATGTGTTATGTCTATACATGTATCCTTAAAATCAAACACAGGGAGGTTCATTTGCAACTTTGTTGATCTTATATCTGCCAAATTGCATACTTTATACGAAAATTTGTGTATAGCCTGTGTTACTTCAAAATGAGGTTGTGAATCTTAATCTGCAATGTCTTTGCTGTGGATTCTGTAGGTGCTCACTCAACATCCAGGCATTTCTTTACAATCGGAAAACACATCAGTAGCCCCTTCTCTTTGCTCTTTGTTTCTGTTGTTGCTTTCTGTATTGCGGACAAGTATTTCAGTGTTCATGTTCAACCTGCATTATTTCTCATGGAAATGTTATGGTTCATGTAGGCGCTCACCCAACACCCAAGCATGTCTTTACAGTTAGATGCCACATCAGTAGTTCCTTCCATGGGTTCTTTGTTTCCGCTGTTGCTCTCTGTGTTGCAGACAAATGTTGTTCAAAGGGTATGTTCCACCTGCATAATTTTTAACTTTTGCTGTTTGGGACGTTAACTTATTAATTAGCTTCTTTCTTCCACAGGAATGTATTCTAAATATAATAAAGCATATCTCGAGTGGCGACTCTTTAGGTGCAAGCAACTAATGCCCTTTGAAATGCTGTTTTTATTTAATCTGGTTGTTATTATTTATTGCCTTTGTTGTTTCAATTGCACTTAGCAAATCATGCCGGTGATGGAGGATCAAAACAGGCTGAATTAGAGAAATCTTTGGTATGTAATAATTGAGCTATCTATATTACTTAGTGTTCTACTTGGTACGTAGTGTTCTACTTGGTACGTTTGGACGGACTAATGAGTTATGGTAGTGGCGGCTCTTCTACGGTATTGGGAGCTATTGCTGAAACGATGTTATTTTTCATCTCTCTTGTCAATAAAAAGACAAATTGGTTCCATCCCCGTATATGCTAGTGATCGGCTATTAGTAATGTCATATATTACTAGAAAATTTATCGATGACAAGTTAAAATTTCTTCCTGGGAAGAAGAGTTGCATATATGGTATGCAAGCCTTTAAAAAATGAGGTGATATGAAAAGTTTGAAGCTAAAACTTTTGTTGGATTTGCAGCTTGAAGCTGCTCATGATAGGGAAAAGGAGTTACTACATGAGGTGACAGACTTGCAATGGAGGTAATTGTAATGATGGATGCATTAGTTTAGCCTTGCATTAACTAGGTTTTCAAAAATATTGCAGCTCGTGCAATTAAGGCCTTTAAGTTCACTTTAGTAGAGAACTTCTGATTCTGATATCAGAAGTTCTCTATACCTGTCTTCATGGATTGTACAATTGTACTTTTGTCTCCCATTATAACTGTGCATTTGTCTAGCATAAAATTGGTTCATGTCTGTTTTGAACTATACCTGTCGTCATGGATTGTCCTCAGTTCATATGAAAGATAACGTTTTGCGCCAAATTAAACGTAGAGGCTTCCAATCATAAATTCAGTCATTCAAAAACAATGGGCAGAGTCATTTCTATACAAGGTGCTATCACATCCTTCTTCATAACACTTTTGCTTTGTTATATGTAGGCTTATTCGTGCACAAGAAGAACTTCAAAAATTTAAAACAGAAAATGCTGAGGTAAGATTCTGTCATCTATTACTAAGGCATTCCACGATCACTTCAGTGGCCCTAGCATTATACTCTAATCAAAATGGTTTTAGGTATGAATTCACAACCCATCGGATACAGATGGGCGTAGAACAAGTTTCACGAATGTTCTGCACTCCATGCGGATTGGAAAGAAGAGAGGAAGAAAATCAAAGCTAGTTCTTGAGGAAGAAGATGACTTAATCGCTGTAGCTTGACTACATCTTATAACATATGGTTTTGAGTAGTAATAATAAATAATATTTAGGCATGATAAAAAAGATTAGCTTTAAGTTTTACATTCTTAACACTACATTATGTAAATCAACTTGGATGTTGTATATATATGCAATAGATATATGAGGGTTTGTGGGTACGGTTATATAACCGCTTCTATCATTTATTTGATATCCATTATGTCCCATTTGACTTAATTTTACAATATTAGATTAAATTGCAGTTAATTGAGAATCACTTTAGGCGATATTGCTCAGTGATGTTGCTTTTCTTTTGGTTATTAAGAGAGCTTAGAGTCTTAGAGAATATATTAAAATTTTGCTTTATGAAACTGACCGCAATTAGGCGTCAGGTGATGCATTGCCCTTGGTTCAGCCTATTGAACTGAAGTAGTGCCACGTCTTAGTAATTAAGCAGGGAAGGTTAGGATGTATTGGATTGAAACCTGGTGCTTTAAGAGAAACATTATGAGGTCAACATAAATCACCCCATAAAATACACGTACCAATTATGGATTAGTTAATTAAAATAAATAAAAGCATACGTAAAAAGATGTAATATTACAATCAAAAGAACACGGAAAAAAAAACGTTAATCTTTGAAGAAATATGTCTTGAGACGTTTGTTAACGATTATTCAACAATTTCGAAACATGATTCAAGAAGTACAAATTCTCACTTTGTTGTCAAAAGAATACAAAGAAAATAAAAAAATAAAAAATGTGGGAAAAAAGATAGAAATTTGTTTAGAAGTGTGGTACAAATAAATAGAAAAAAATTAAATAGCATCAGAATTAAAAGACAAAATTAGGGCTTATAAAAAGATAAAAATAAATTGAATTGGAAGATTTTAAACGATTCCCTGTAAGTTATAGATTTCAAACAAAATGTAATAAACTAAAATAAATAAATAAAATAATATGTAATAGACATATGTATCCATCAAGTTTGAATATATGTTTGACAAAACTATAGTGACATTGTGTTGAGTAACTCAAACTTAGTCACACATATGTTATTGACTTGGGTTTATTCCTTTGCTAGTTAACATATGTGCACATCTATTAATTTTTAAGAGAGTTTTAAGATTGGTCCATATTTTGTGGCATGGCAATGATCCTTTTAAGGGTGTATGTGCAACCCTACCCTACAAAAAACTCTTACATTAGAACTATTAAAGCGTGAGAAAACTTCTATTTGGTATTATAATTGGATAGACTATGGTCGGTTGATCCACATAATTGGATCCTTAGCAGCCAGATCTTTTAATTCTTTGTATAATAAAATCTCCAAGAAGATACAAAACAACAATTGAGCTCTTCCTTCAAATTTGTTGAGATAGAAACCTTCCTATCTACCAGATATTCGTAACTCTGACATTGTCTTTTGAAAAGGTAAGCAAATTTCTAATATTTCCAACAAGCGAACAAGGAATCCGGTGCAACCACTTGATACTAAGTTGTATTGGTTCAACATTGTTTGGAATAAGTTTTTAATTCCTAGAAACTCATTTCTATTGTGGCTTATAATGAAAAATAGATAAAGGAGCTAATGGATAAAATTATTTCTTATGCAAAGATTGTGATGAAACTAGGTATTGTTTATTTTTTGAGTGTTACTTTGCTTCTCAAGTTTAGAAAGGGACCAAAAGATACTATCAATGGGACCTCACATGAAATTCATTACTAGAAACCATTCTATGGTTGTTGGATCACCTTAGGAACCATTATGACACTCGGAGATTATTTCATGCATTGGGTTCCCCTATCCATCGGATATGGAATGAAAGGAATAATAAGAGATTCAAAAACAAATTTACTATTAAGAAGGAGACAACAATTATGATCCTACAATATAGTACCCCACTCTTTCGAGACACGTACCCAACATCCTGAGTGATATCTGAGTGCAGATCTCACAAGGATAATATGCTAGAACGGTCAGACTATTGAAAACTCAGTCATATTTTTTTTCCACATTTAACATACATGTATGTGGACAACCAATAATCAAGTCGGGCATAAACTTTTTCAATCACATTTATAAATTGCACTTAAGATTAATTTCACGTACAACCCTTTTCATTTTGGAAAGTTATTACAAAATAGAATTAATATATACATATAATACAAAAATTTCGAAATACATCCTTTTATACAAAAATTAATGAAACTATTTATGCAGACACAAACTGATTCTGACCTCTATCCCTTACTTGAATGCAGTAGGTATACTCATGTTTGTCTAACGGGGTACTCTTCTGAATCTGAAAAATATTTGCAAATTTTGAGTGAGTTTTGCGAACTCAGTAAGTGACCATCCTCGATGGCTCACCCAGTCACATACCACATAATTCACTTCATTTATCTAATAATCACATTGGATCACAACATTTAATCAATCATTTCACATTTTACATTTAACACATTATAATCATTCATATCATGCATATGCAGTACACATGAGACCCACTTTCTATTTGTTACTTTGTTAGGATCGAGAGCCTAAATTGTCCCGTATTCATTGTAGATATCGGGCTCATTGATAACTGTCCCGTATTCGTTGAAGATACCGGGCTCATTCTACATAGTGAGCCTTTGGCTCTTATACACTTTCTGAGTTCTAGGCGCTTTTTTTTTTCCACATTTTGAGCTTTAAGCTCTTTTCAGTGGCTCCTCTGGTCACAACTACCTTTATTTTTCATGCATTCATGTAATGAAATGCATCAATCTCATATGATCACTTATTCACTTTCATATATCATCGAACCTTAGTCCGGTATTCAACATTTATGTTGAGAAACACTTTGTGATCATGCATTCATGTCATAAAGCATTTAGTTTATCACATTCATATACAATTAGCACTTCAATATTACATTCAAGCATTAGAAACCTCGGATCTTTATTGTCCGGAATCACACAATTAATTCACATCTCATTCATAATCACTTAAGTCATAACATAAACAAAACAAACAATAAAGTAAGACCATCTAGGTCTACTCACAGTACGCTCCAGATTAGCATTTGCTTCCAAATTCTGAAAACGTCTGAATGTGAACGTTTATCCTGCACATCCAATTTATGCAATACACATGTTGCACACATATTAATAATAGCAAAATTATAAGCATTTATTTATGCACACGTGTGTATATGACTATCAGACTATGTACAATGCATACTCAATGACAATCCCAGATTGTAAGACCCCTACGGAATCATAAAACGTGAGCGTATTTTAAAGAAATCTCCTTAATCCTCATCGGTTCATCTTCACGCTTTATTACCAATATTATTTCATCATATTCTCTAATCTCTACTCATTTAATTCATTTCATATAAATAATTCTCATACTTTATAATTTCCTATCTTTCTTTTTCCATAACATCTCACTTATGCGTTAACAACAATTTGTGTTCAAAATTCATCATCTCAAATCGATAACTTTCTCAAGTATACCTAACTTCAACTCAATCTTATTCATACACAAATTTATATTTCCATTCAACATCATCCATACATGATTCATAATTCATTAACATCAAAAGATAAGAGTTTTTACAAAGCTGTAATGACATTTCAAACCACAATACATCAATGTCTCATAATCCCAAAATACATCAGATACTTGAACTAATAATACTTGAAATGTAACTAAAAGCCTCAATGTTACAAAATCTAGCTTAAAATACAAAAATATGCAATTTGGAGGCGATGCCTTGACCCTCTTTCAATTGATCTCATGTTCTTTACCTGAAGATGGGATCGATAAAGGGGGTGAGCTTAAAGCTCGTGGGTAACAAGTTTATAACGAAGAATAAGTAAAATCATTGAAATGTTCATTTGTCATATAAATTTCATATTGAATGCATAAAACTTATAGTTTTCAAATTCTCAACCAAATTGATAATTTCAGCTCAAAATTCATAATAAAGAAATATCATCACATAAACATAACATATACATGTAACCATCAAAGCATAATACTCAATTAT
This sequence comes from Erythroxylum williamsii, assembly GCA_027564335.1. Classification (NCBI taxonomy): domain Eukaryota; kingdom Viridiplantae; phylum Streptophyta; class Magnoliopsida; order Malpighiales; family Erythroxylaceae; genus Erythroxylum; species Erythroxylum williamsii. The sequence goes on along the minus strand of JANITW010000001.1, from coordinate 20,344,372 downwards.
GCAACATTCTTGCCAATTCAAAGATGTAACGCACAAACAAATGGCTCGAGAGTTCCTTGGAATGAAACGGATAAACCAAAGTTTATACCGTGAACAAAACGAGTCCAATTTCTCAGGATCTCGTGACCTCAAGCGAGCAGCCGGGAGAAGGCTATATGTCAATATGCATGTGACTAACGAAACGTTCCTCTCTTGCTCAAATACAATCAAATTTCAATGCTTAACTCAATCATTAACATATTCACATTCTCATACTTTTTCTTATTTTTCGAATATACAAAATGCCATGACATGTTTCAAGGCATAACATAAAATATTGCAATGCATTTCCATCTTTATTTCGAAATTCATCAACAAAATTCATATATCAAATATATAAAGATTCCTCAAATCATTTAAAAGCAATAGATGCAACAATTATGAAGCAATTTGAAATCATTTTATTCTCTTGATTTAATAGAAAACATTTAAGGCTCATTACTTCTATTATAAACATGAACCCACCTTAAATTCCTTGCTTGAGAAATTGGCTTAAGGATGTCTTTCTTCTTACTCCTCTTGCCTTCCTTGATTTCCTTTAACAACAATCAAAACTCCATTCAATAAGAATTCCAATTTATAACTCAAAGAAACATATTCACTAAAACTCATGCATTTCGTAAGCTTTTTTGACCCAAAATCCTTTCAAAAATTCAGACTTTCGGGTCAATTTTCCACTATCCTTGCGATCAAGTAAATGAAGAAATTTAATAATACCTCCTCTAAAAAATTGTTCCTCATTGTCTTAAGTTTCTAATGACATCAAAATCATTTAATTTGGTTCAGTACTCTAAAAGTTATACTAAACACATTTTAAGGCTAGTCTTATACTAAAATAGCATTCCATACTCAACTTCCATCCAAAATTTGAAATATTTAGAGATTTAATTAGAAATCCTTTTCATCATACAAGATGTAGCCCTATGTTCTAGTTTACACCAAATAAAAAATCATCTCATTTGGATCACTACAGAAAAAGTTATAAATACCCAAACATGTTCTGAGTTGAAAAGTTTGACGGGTTCGCCGCGGCAACATCAGGAGTTCGCGACAGCGAACTTCTCCAGAAACAAGCTCCAAGAACGTGTTTCGCTCCATTTTTTACCTTTTAACCTCCCCTCTTTCATATATAATCCATCTTAAACCTAAACCATCTCTTCTACTTCATTCTCAACTTCATTTCAACTCAATATCATTCACAACTAATTCATAATCTATTTTTGATCATTAACCAAGCTCTAACACATTTGCATAAACCATCATCAACAACTTCCAACACATATTCAACTTCATTTTTACTTCTAACTATCACTAAATATGCTTTCATTCAATAAATAAAAAAGAAGGATGTTTATACTTACTTGTTTATCCAAAACTTCTTCAATCACCATGAAACCATAGCTTAGAAATCCCTAAAAATAACAAATGATTCTTTAGTTCTTTCTTTCTTCCCACACAAACCCTACACAAATCCATTTCTATAAACCCTTTTCTAACAAAGCAAGAAGGAGAGATGATTACCTTAACAAATCCTCTTCCTTCTTCTTCCTTCCACGTTTTCTTTCTCTCCCTTTCTTTCTTATTTTCGTTTCTTTCTTCTCTCAAATGCAAGACACATCTTCTTCCTCTTCTTTTTATACTCTTAATGAATGTTAAATGTCCATTTTGCCCTTCTTTTCATGCCTTATGTCTTACACCCTTAAATGAACTTCCAATAATGCCCTTCATTCATTTTTATAACATTAGTACTTCAATTCAATTAAATTATATCATAAAATCCTACTAACCTTGTCATAATAAATTAACTCCAAAAATTAATCTATCAACACCTTAAAATCCTTTTAAATCATGCTTAACTAGAGAAAAAATTCTGGGGGCCAACACGGATACTTTATCAACTTCATAGCTTATGCTCATTTTCATTTCATAAATCAATCACTCATCATTTCTTTTCTAGCAGTACTTGCGCTTATTATCAAATTCTCATTCACTTAAACTAGATACACCTTACTCCTCTTCTTTGAACCACAACCTCAACCATGTGAATATCTTTATTCCTAAACAAACTCATACCTTTGGTACTTTGATGTCAATTATTCATTCACTAATTTATCAAAATATTCACGTATGTGAATAGTGAAGAGGAGAAACAGAGTATATATATATAACTATTAACTTTCCATTTTAATCCCACTGAAAGCACGACATCATCTCACTCTATGATTTCCTTAACTTTCAACCTATGTTTGTTCATCCCAAAATTCCTGAAATATTCACGTATGTATGTGTGTGTGTGTATATATATATATATATATATATATATCAACTTTTCATGATTTTCTACACTCTCCCTATACAAATTATCAATGATTTTTCTAACTCCAAAAATCATTTCAACACCATCGTATAACATA
>JANITW010000001.1:20325244-20338905 GCA_027564335.1 Erythroxylum williamsii | reverse complement strand
TTGAATAAAACGCGCTAAAGGGGATTGCCTTTAGGGCACAATATAAACAGTACCGTCCTTGCATAAGTCGACTTACCGGTACTGAATACGTGTAAGTTGACTTACACAATGTACAAGTCGGCTTGCACTTACACTCCTCCCAAACGCTAGAAATCCCTAGTTATTTTGACATTCTCAGTCAATTTTCTCCCGACGCCTTCACCGTTGACGTTGCCAAAATTTTCCCTCCTCGACTCCCTCAACCCTTCACAGTTAGCCACATGGAGGTTAGTTTTTTTTTTCACATTGTTGTAGGAAAGTGATAAACTAAATGTCTTCTTTATTTCTACTTCCAATTATATCAAACAATACTAAAATGTCTGATCAAGCAATGCAAGAAAAGAAAACTAGGAATCTAATCTCTAGTTTCAGCATCTATACATACAAATCTCATGTCTCCTATGTTACAAATTTGGTATGGTATCTCTAACTCAGCTCAACCCATATAACATGGTAAAGAGAAAGAGAGAGTAGCATTTAGTGAGAAGGGGCGTTTTGATGTTTTAAATGTCTTGAGAGAGGTAGAAAAGTAAAGTGATGTGTAGTGCGTGTTAGTGAAGGTAGGAAAAGGGTAAGCTAGAAAATGGAATGTGAGTGAGGCGAGACACTCCAATTAGTTTGCGGAGTTTATGATAATAAAAGTTACCTTAAATGCCTTTGTTAGCGTAGATGAAATCATGATTTCATATCTGATGCCTCTTATAGTTTTGCAACAATTCTTACACTGTCCTATGAATGGAGATTCCTCATATTTATCTTCGCAACTTAAATGTCAAAGTAACAACATAATGGCTCCACCTACAAAGATTCTATATTAATTATTTGTATTAAACCATATATAATTATGAGAGATGGTTACTCTTTGTTGTCTTCATGCCCCTTAAAGATTTTTTTTAATTAAGTGTAAGTTACAATTTTAAAATAACAAACAATTATACATTGCATAAAAGGCTAGTGCTGAAGGTGGAAAACGATGAGAAATATAGTATAAACAACATTGCATGGTATTGAATTTTTTTTTCAACAGGTTTTGATCAATGAAAAATGGATCTTTATCTTTAGGTTTGTGATAGAGGAGGATGCTTGAAGAAATATGGAAGTTATTTTTGTACCTGAATGATAAGGGTAACCTTCTGATAGATGACTCATATGTAAGAACATAAAGAACGTAAACAATGCAAATTATATAAATTGAAGTACTTTGATATTATAAGATATGAAGTAAAAATGGTGATGTTAAGTATGATTTACTTATCTGTAGAATTTTTAGTTTTCCCAATTTGAGAATTGATAGTTTTTGCTTCTTTTTTATGGAATATTTATCATTTTGTATTTAGTCACACTTTCCTTTTATAGATGTTGGTAAATTTTGAATTTCGTTATGGTGGAATGTTGGAAAGACAGGAAAATTAATATGTTAGGGGTAAGATTAAAAGAAAAAAGGATATCGGTATTAATGAACTAAGCATGCTAGTTTTAAAAGGAATTTTCGAAGATAAAGGACATAGAATAATCTCTACGTTTAACAAATTTCAACATCAGTCCATTAGAAGCTTGATGGAGTTAAGCTTAGAGCATGACAAGGACATGTTGGCTATGCTCCAAAAAATTGAAGATTTGAATTATCATAATGTTGAAATCTACTACGATCATGGTTATGAGCATCCTGCAAGAGATGGAGAAGATTTAGTCTCTGATATTCATAATGAATTTGGTGATGATGATGATGAGTGGTTATTCTAAGTTCAATTGGAGCAAGATAAGGACTTCATTGTTATGTAGGATAGTGATTTTGGAGATGATTTAGTTGATGAGGAGTTATTTGGAATTGATGATGAAGAATATGTTTTTGCAAGAACAAATGAGAAGAGATGTGGGAAGACTTTGCATAGAGAGTTTGAATGCGACAATGTTGTCAACGATGTTAGAGGTAGTGGAAGGAATTTCAATGAAGTTGGTGATCATTGCAAAGATACTAGAAGAGAAAAGGGAAGTTCATATTGTGGAAATAGTGATTATGATGGCAGTGATACTGACATTCAATCACCAGTTTGTAATAATGAAGAAGCATTGATACCAAATAAGAAATACATTCGTTTTAATCCAAAAGTTGTAATGAAAGATTTTAAGTTTAAAATTGGAATGAAGTTTAAGGACAAGAAACGGTCAAGGGAAGCAATAAGGAAGTATGCAATTATAAACATGTACAATGTTTCGATGGCCAGATCTAGTGTAAGAATGAAAGTAGTTTATGAGGCACAATGTTCATTAAAAATAAGAAAACATTTGCTATAAACAGAGTAGAAAACACTTGTAACTGTAGTAAAGTGCAGAGGAATAAGCAAGCTAACAGGGAATGGATAGCAAATGAATTCATACACAAGTTTAGGAGGAACCCGAATTGGCATATTATTGAAATGATGGATGATCTCTAATCAAAATATGCACTACAAGTCACTAAATCTCAATGTTATAAGGCTAAGTGGGAAGCTATTACTATGCTTCGAGGATATATAGAAGGTCATTATACGAAGTTATGGTCTTATAGACATGAGTTAAGACAAGATGGCGAAGATGGAAAAATATTATTAAAATTGATTTTTACGAAAATGCTAGGAAACCAATGTTCAAAAGATTTTATATGGGATTTGGTGCATTAAAGTATGGTTTTCTTGGTGGATGCAGGAATATTATTAGGTTAAATGGATGTTTTTTGAAGACTTTCCTTGGTGCTGCATTATTATCTGCAGTAGGTGATGACGAAAACAATCAGATGTTTCCTATATGTTGAGCTGTAGTTGAGGGAGAAAATTACCAATTGTGGAATTGGTTTTGAGCATTCTTGCAGAAGATCTCTTCATAAGTGAAAATTTATGGACTTTTGTTAGTGATCAGCAGAAGGTAAACCTTAAATATCCATATATCTTATATTCATTTGTTTATGTCATTGACATTTTATTAATTTATTTTACATTTTTTTACCAGGTTTAATGGAAGTATTAAAAAATTTGTTTCCAAAAGCTGAATATGAAAAAATGCTTGTGATGTGTATGCAAACTGGTCTAGTGTTCATAAAGGCCACACATTTAGGAGTTTATTTTGGAAAGCGGTGAATTGCACAACGAAAGTTAATTTCGATGAGGTAATAGAGGAGTTAAAGAGTATTTCAGTGAAGGCTTATAAGGATTTCAAATTAGGAATTCAGAGACATTTGTTAAGGCCATTGTGAGCACATGACTGAAGTGTGAAATAGTACATAACAATATTTTAGAGACATTTAATGGATTCATTTGTAAAGCTTATACCAAAAGCTTGATCAATATGTTAGAAGACATTTGAGTTTCTTTAATGTCTCAGATACATGAAAAAAGGGATATGATGTTGAAGTTCATTTTTGATATATGCCCCAGAGTAAGGAAGAAATAGAGGTAGTAAAATGGATGCGAGACATTGTATGATTAGGACAAATGGGAATTTGAAATTTGAACTCACTATTTTTATGGACAAGTACATCGTCGACTTGTAAGCATGAACTTGTTAATGTAAACTATGAGATTTAATTGGGATTCCATGTAAACATGTTGTCGATTGTATATCTTATCAAAGGGAGGATATCTATATTTATGTCAATCGATGTTGTAAGCATGATTCTTCTTTGAAGAGTTACCAATATGCTATAGAACCCATTAGTGATATTAAATTTTAGCCAAAGATTAAAAATCTTCAGGAATATTACCTCCATTGATCAAGAAGATGCTTGGAAGACCGAAAAATTCAAGAAAAGGGGATCATATTAAATAACCTCTAAATCCTAATAAATTGAGCTAGGTTGGAGTAGCTATGGGAGGCCATTGTTGTAAGGAAATTGGTCACAATATAAGAAGATGCAAAAATAAGAATCAACCTTCAAGGCAACCTAAAATTGTTAAGGTAGTTATTTTAGTTGTATAACAAATGTCTTGTTATTCATGAGAAATTATTAACCTTATGTTTATCTTCAATGTGTATAATGTAGCAAAAAAAGGAATGCCACCAAAAACTGAAGCCCCTTCACTTAGTACTCATAGTTGTCCTGTACAAAGATCGACACAATCAGTATCTACAGGATCAAATGCTGCATCTTCTATATTAAGAAGAGAGACAAAAGTGGTTAGTGAATATTAAGTATAAAATTTAAGCTTTTTTTTCTAACTTATATAACATTATAATTCCTTTTATTTTTATAAGTAAGTAGAGGATGCAGAGTAACATTTAGGGAAGTTACTGGGATACCTATTTTATGGTAAGTCATTTAAATTCAAATTTATACTACTCATATGTAATTATAAAGGAGATGGTAATATTTACTTAATTGGTTATTATACTTCATAGATGGGTGAAAATCAATGTCAAGTGTTGAACCTTCGAGTACTAATGCAACAACAACTCAAGCTTTCCAAAATACAAATGCTAAGCTAACTCAACCTAAAAGGAGGATTAAACTAATGATAAAAATATCTGCTAATAGAAAATAGCTATTGAAAGATGAAGAAGGTGAATTGTTGATGAACCTAATTATTGCATTGTGTTGCTATTAAAATCTAATTATTGGATTGCGTTGATGTTATTTAATTTTTGTTTGCATTCGTTGTTGTTATTTAAATAGCTATTAAAAGATATATACTACTATTTAAATAGTTATTGAAAGATGGAGAAGGTGAATTTTTGGTGAACCTACCTATTGTTATTTGCATTGTGTTGTTGTACATACTTTGGAAAAGTGCCATAAAGAAGGGAAAATAACTATATTTTCTTACAACTGAATATTATAGTAGCAGGTGATTGAATAAAAAACAAAAGAGTTACATTTGCTTTTCTAACTATTACAATGTCTCCATTTTTGTTGTACTTACATTTGAAACCCAAGCTATGAAATCGCATGGGACCTACAAAATAAACATATAAATACAAATATTAGGACTTATGAAAAATTTGCTTTATGTGGATATATTTTTACATACTCACTTGTTGCAAACAATAATACATCTTCCAAACAAGACTTTTACCCCAACGCACGGAACTTGATTGACATATTTTCTAAAAAAAACAAAATTTCATGTCTTTCACAAATACCAAGTACCTACAAGAGACCTTCAATTTGAATATTGATTAACATAGATTTATACGATTGGTAAAAACAATAATTCAAATGCTTACTTTTATATTAACGCATTCATAAAAATGTTGACCAATGTTGGGCTTTGCATTTGAAATCTGTAACTTCATCTTCCCATTACCATTGGGGAGATCAATATTCAAATTCTGAGTTAAATATAGAAATATCAATATTAATTATAATTGAATCTAATTAAATTATCACATTTGACAAATAATATATATTATAATCATTTTACCGTTGAATATAATGCTTTCTCTTCAAAAAATTGATAATATATCCTTCCAGCTTCTGCTACACTATCAAAAGAACAATAAATAACACCCTTGAATCCATTAATAACACCTTGACACTTATCCCATGTCAAATATATACCAGGTCCATAACCAACGAAAGCTATATATACTTATTTCTACCCATATTTCTTTATTCTGTTATAATATCACCATAAAAATATTTAATTACAACTTAAATGCAACACTGCTGTGATTTCTTTTCATAAATTCACCCAATAAAGAATGAAATGTGAAAAATGGTGAAATGAGGCCATCATTACTAGACCTATAAACTATATTCGATGGGTACAATCCATGTAGTGTAAAGTGCAACTACAACCGATGAATGTTTGCTACTAGTAGCATTAATAGATTTTTTATCTTCTTCTCTAGGTTTAAGTAGGAATATAAAACAAACGGATCACATAACCAAACTAGTGAAATAGTTGCCATAATAAAGGGTGGTACTTAGTAACTGAAGTTGGATAAAGGTTATTAATGTAAAAGTAAGACAATAAAATCTTAACCAAAGAAATTATTCTCTATCTCGACAAATCAACTCTTTGTCAAGATAGAGAATAAATTTTAACCGATCAATTCCTGCATCTAATTTTATGTATGATCATTAACATCTACAAAATTAAACATTGGCTTAAAAAATATCATCAACATCTACAAAATTAAACAATGGATTAAAAAATATAACCTTCACATTAATAACTCATTTTGAAGGTGATTTTCATAGCCAATATGTTTTAGGTAGAGACCATAAAATTTGTGCCATAATGCATTAAGGTAGCAACCAATATTAAAAGTGAATATTTCACATTTATTTAAGTGTACAGAGATATGCTAAGATAATACAAACACAAAATACCACTAGGATACATTGTATGAAAGGGCATATTTAAGAATATATATATATATATATATATATAACTATTTACTGACAATTCTAAGTAGTTTTTAATGGAATTAGGTAAGACAACTAATTTCCCTAGTTGTGTTTGTAAAGAACATCTATTTTCATATTCAATATAAAGTGTGACTCTATTATTTGTCTAGCCTTTTGCCTCCTTATCATAAAACTAGTTAGCAAAGCATGAGCCAAAAAATATGGATGCATTTTTAGCATTACGATTGAATGAAATAGGACATTTATGTCCTGTTTGTTTTCTCATAATAATAATTGGTATTGTTTGATGCTTTATTTTTGTCAAATTATTTTTGTGTTTGTACTTGGTAAAAAACTTTTATTTTGTTATTGTTTTGCTAGTGTTTTTGGTCCTTCATGAATTGAAGCTTGGATAGCCCTTTACTATCATTAACTACTGAATTCATATCCACTATATGTCGACAACAAATGTTACCATTTGTTTTTTTGTTCCTAAACCTTGATCTTTAGAAATCCATTTCTCTTATAACATCCAAATCTTCATTTAGTATTTGACCTTGTTTTGGTCCTTGATGAAAGCACTCACTTATAAACTCTCCTTAACATTTGGGTTGGTATTCATAGTCTATGTTTCCTATCCTTTGTAGTTTTTGAATCATGTATAAATATGAACACTAATTTTTCCCTACTTCTTCTATCTGTCAAAATAAAATAATGAACAAAACACAAATATTTTGTTTGTATTTAAAGTGCTTAAAATTTCCAAAATAAGAAGAAGAAAAAAGGTCAAACAAATTACCACTAATTGGAATGTACTAAACATGTTGAACTCATCATTATCCATTGTGTTTTTGTTGCTATCATGATTTTACGAAGAATTATATTCATCATCATACGCTCTTTGATGTAAATATGATAATGAATATTAGATATGTATGACTACTGTTTGGCTGAATTTTTTTAAATTATAAATCTGTCTATTTTGAAATTAATTTAAGTATATCTGTTTGCCTTTGAAATTGTATGTTTAGAGATTTCACTCCAATTAGTCACTATAATCAATAAAAAGAAGTGGCTTAATCCTTATTATGCTTGATAATAAAACAAATCTTGCTTATTAATGTGTGTGTTAATAGGATTTGCATGTTTAGGGATTATTTTGATCAACAATCCTAATTTTAGTTATTTGTTTATAGTAATTCTATATTTGATAAAAGTTTTATGTTAAAAATTCCCTATCTTTAGGCTTACAGAATATCTTCCATATAATTGATGCCTTGTTAGTTTGTTTAAACATAGGCATTGTTATTAAGTGATTTTGACAATCAAATATTAAGTTTATTGCTTTATATTTTCTTTTAAGTTCTTTATTGAGTTATTTTGACAATCAAATATATAGTAATGATGACACATTATATTGACAATAACTTTATGCATTCAAATCTTGAGGTACATAATATTATTTAATTTTATTATCATTTGATTATTGATTGTGATATAATTGATATTTTTAAATTTTTAAATGATAAGTTCATTTATGTGCCAATGTCGCATCCAAGTGAAAAGTTGATAATTGTATTAGTTGAGCATTTAATGGATTAGAACATCGACACCAAACTCTCAACCATAACTTTGGCAATTATACCATGAATGATGCTATGAAAGAAAAGTGAGGTATCAGTTATAAGTTGGGAGCTTATTGATGGATGGGAGGTTATTTTATACACATTGTTTTACGCATATCATGAATTTGATAGTGAAGGAAGGGTTAAAGGTAATAAAGGAAGGGGTGGAGGTAATTTGGAATATTATAGTATATTATTGTGTAACACCTTAAAGAGTTCAAAATTTTGATATAGCTACATAACAACATATTACATGCATAAAGAAGTTAGTTTTGGATTGTCCAACTAGATGGAATTAAACATTCAAGATGTTAGAGTCGATAATATACTTTGTTAAGGTGTTCACTAGGTTAAGACAAAGAGATTCTCAATATAATTTCTTGTCAAAAGAGAAGCAATGAGAGTTGATTAAAGTAATTTGTACAAAGTTGGTGATGTTTCATAATGTTACTAAGTTGTTTTTAGGAATGAAATATTTGACTTCATACATTTACTTCAGCCATATATGAGATTAATCGAGCATTATCTAAATTTTTATTTTATTAAGGTAATTCAAACCAAGGAAGGGCTGATAATGGACAAATTCAATGCTTAGTAGTCTATGATAAAATATATCATAACAATCATTTCTATGTTAGATCTAAGATATAAGATAGAGGGGCTTCAATTTTTTATTGAAACTTGTATGATTATTAGGTTTAAGGACATACTAATAACATTAAAGAAATTTAATGTTATTTGATTGATGATTATCAATTAAGAATGTACAAATATCAATTTTATGTTAGTTTAGAATCAACTTTATCTTTATCTCTTCCATCGACAACAAATGACAGTTTGGCTTCCTTTTTCTAAGAATTCATCAAAGAAAAAAGGGTTAGGATTTCTTACATTAGGATAGGTTGGAAAAATATTTGGATGTAAATATTGTGAGCCCAGTTGAAATTGACAATTTGATATATTATGGTGGAACTCACTAAAAGTGATTATTCGATCATGCAAGTAACTACATGAGACCTCTTTTGCTTCAAAGTATGCTTTTAGTATTGGTGGTTAGATAGTGAGTCTTTATCATAGTCGACTTCATCCTAAGACTGTAAATATGTCCCGCAGTTGATTAGGTGCTAAAAATGTTCAAGGTAAACTTTATACTTTATGATATGTTACTCTCTTTTTTACCTTTATAGTTTTATCAATCATTTATCATAGTATTTTTATTGTCTTTTTTATATTGTGATAAGTATGGAGATCATTCTTCCAATTGAAAATTTCTTCAAACAAATATCCGATGATAATGGTATATTTATTTCTTAATTATCATGCATTCATTTAACAAAATTATTGCATAATTGAGTATGATTTATATAATGATTTTTTGTATGTAGATGAAATGATATGAACTTTTGACAATCCTAATTATAATAACTTGATAGACTCTTTCTTCTATTGTTCGTTTATTTTCTTTAATTTTTACCTTTTGATTTACTATTTTTTATGTAATTGATTTAATTTTTACAAATAAAGAAACTCTACATTATGGCCTTTACTCATTTAGATAAGTTCAAGTTATACTCTAGTCTCCAACTTTTCCAATATATTGTACTTTTTGCATTTAAACTTTGGTTCTATTTTCTATTATTCTTATTCAGTTACTAATGTAAAAAAAGTTCATTTATTTTTAATAAAAATTTTAAAAGTTAATTTTATTTAATTTTTGGGTTTGGTCGAACCTAAATTAGGCTTGAGCTTAGGCTTGGATATGAGCTTTAGACCTAATCAACCTTAAGTTTAAGTACAAGCTCACGGAAAAGTTTAGCCTATAGCTTGAACTCAACTTGGCTTGATCCTAATCCCAAATTACTCAAGAGGACATCATTTTAGTAAACTTAAACCCTTAAAAAAATGATATTGCTCTGAGAAGCTTATTCAAACTGATATATTTTTAAGTAGTTATTCAAGTCGCTCGGACCTTTCAAATTGACCTCAGACGACCCTTAAGGCCCGAACCTAGTACTAAACCTAATCAAACTGGGCCTAACTTATTGACTTCAGATTAAGATGTGCCTAATTACCATACATGCTTTTAATAGAACTACTAAATACTAGAATTCTATTAAAATTTCATAAATAAATATAAATATTATTATGTCTATAAAATTTAGTAGTATCTTTTTTTGTTTCCTTCATTCAACAATCTATAATTTCTACGTTATTTATATGAAGTGTTCTTTTACTATCTATAAAATAATATACTAATATATAAAATTTGAAATATACAAAAATATGTAATTATAAATTTAAATAATTACGAAATACTAAATGTTAAGAATTAAAAATATGTTATTAAATGAGTTTTTTACATCAAGAAACATGAGAATTAATTCAAACTACTCATCTAAATAAGTTAAAAAGAGATTCGATACTAGGGAAGAATAACATTCTATTTTTATTTAAATATAATCTATATTAAAGAATCTTTATCTATGAAAGTTAATAGCAGAATTTAAAAAACAAAATAATGATATTTCATATATATATCTTAAAGAATTTCGAAAGTTTGTAATAACAATAAATTTATTAGTTGTTTTTAATTTCCTTAAATATAAGAACTAATCTGACTTTCAATTTATCATAATCGTATGTGACATAAAATATAAAACTCGGTTGGATTGGGATAATTTTACAAAATGCCCTCTCTACGCATTATATACAATATTCCTCGGCCGTGTGATGTGTCTTCATTAGAGGATTTCTCTTTCTCATAAGCCGATGATCGGAGAAGTACTCCAATTGAAAATCCGTCCGAAAACATCAACTTAACTGGGTCTAAAGAGAATAAGATTAGCATTTGGAATCTAAATTTGCTTTAGCGTTTTAAGAATTTCAATTTGTTCAAAATAGGTTCTAAGTAAGCTAATCAGGACTCCAAATGTAAAACCAAATGTTGTTTAAACACAAAACCTCGATGTAACAGGATACCATTGAATTCCCTTCAATCCTTTAGTGAAGCTAAGATGGAATACATCCCACAGGAAGAAACCGGACTAACGTAAATTGTAGTTGTCCGAGATGGGGTGGTGTCATCTTACACCGCTTGTTCGAAGCTGTTTAAAATCAGCTGAAATGAAGCAGTTGAAAGGCTTGGAGTGAGACACCTGGAGCACCAAGTTCCAAGTAGTCTATTTTTGGAGGGACAAAAAGTCACTCGAAACCAGCATTTGGCTCTACAAAATCATAGGAACCAAGCCAATATCAAATCAAAAAAACTGAATTTTCACGTTAAACTCGGCGAATTAGACTTGCTCCTCCTACAAATATAGACCCTTTTTCTTGTCCACTAGTTTGCATATAAAAGTAGCTTCAACTGCACTTCTTTTCATCATCTCACAAACAGTTGAAGCAAAGCAACAGGAAAACATAACCAACATGTCTCTCATTAACTTGTTCTCTGTTCTTGCCTTGTGCGCTATATACTTTGGTCTGTTCTCTGTCGGAACAGCCTTTAACATCACCACAATCCTGGATAAGCAACCAGATTTCAGCTCATTTAATCAGTTCTTAACCCAAACCCAGGTAGCGAATGCCATTAACAGCCGCCAAACCATCACAGTTCTAGCTGTCGACAATGGCAACGCTGCATCACTCTCTGGACAATCCGCTGACAAGATAAAGGCTGTCATGAGCTTGCATGTTATACTAGACTACTATGATACGGAAAAGCTTAAGAACTTACCGAACAAGGGTGGACATCTCACCACCTTGTACCAGGCCAGCGGCTTAGCGAGAGGCCAAGAAGGTTTCTTGAATGTCACCAAGAGCAATGGAGGAATTGCATTTGGATCAGCTGCTCCGGGATCCAATCCCAGTTCGTCTCTCATTAAAACCCTGGCTTCTCAACCTTATAACATTTCAGTTTTGCAGGTTAGCAGTTTGATAATTCCATCGACAAACTCCACCAACTCACCACCTTCACCACCTCCACCACCAACAAGTGCTCCAAGCAAGTCCCCGTCAGGATCTCCTCCGGCGAAGCCTCCATCTGGTAAGGCACCAGCACCATCGAAAGGGAAGGCTCCAGCTCCAAGTCCACCAAATGGAGAAGCTCCCGCACCAGCCAACGCGGATACACCAACGGCAGACACTCCAACGGCTTCTCCTCCGGCTTCTGACACTCCATCACCGATGGCCGATGGTCCTGGCTCGGATTCAGCAGCTCCAACAGCTGATAAGGCTGGTGCACCTGCCCTGTATGCAAATTGGCTTTGCATCTTGGTAATGGCTTCATTGGCAATGGCTTTGATTTGATGATCTAAGCCGATTTAGTAGAATAAAGGATAGAAATCTTTAGCTTCTTTGGGATTCGCAAGCACACAGTGAGTGAGCCATGCAGCTCTTCATAATTGTATCAGCGCCTGTTGTTGGTCTGAAATGCAATTGTTTTGCTTACATAGTTCTTCACATTTTATTTTACCAGTCTATCCATCACATATATACAACACCAAATAGCTAATAACTGCAACATGATTAAAAAAAATTCTATACAAATAAAAAAAAAATTCATAAAATATGTTTAAATTCCTTATTAACTTGTTTTTGGTGATAACATTTTATGCTATAAGTACATTAATATGTTCTAATATGTTTGCTTTTCTGCGTTGTATTTCATCATTCTTAATCAAAGGCAAAAAGGCACTGCACCCGCCAAATGTTTCAATTCTTCGAGATGTATTTCTTCCACCAACATTGTGAGATGATTGAACAAATGACAATTAATTCCTGGATCATTGGTACGAACCAAATACGAATTTCCAAGTTTTTAGGGGGCATGAAAAGCACTTATCCTGTTAAACATAATATGCAATTTATAAGATTAATCATTAATTTGTATAAATTGAGATAATGCGAAAATATAATTTTTGCTACTTATCATTGTTTAAGTTGATAAAGATTTTGAGTAAACTCGTGACTTTTGAATAAATTGTTTTAACAAAAATTATTGAAACGGATATTAATAAGGTTTCTGGCCTAATAGCTATTTATAATAATTTATTGACCTCGGTTTAATAAGAACCTTACCCATGTTAATAATTAGTCATTTTTTCAATAGATCGATTAAATTAGATCATTTATTAAGTCACTTATTATTTTCATACTAGATGAACTTTAAATTTTCTTAGCTTTAATTTTGAAAATAGTAATCAATATCCAATGTTAATAAATTTTCAGCATTTTTCACCTTGGATAAATATTAATCACTATATTTATAATAATAAAAGTAATAAAAACTAAGAGAATAAAAAGAATATTATCCTTTATAAAATATTTGATATAAAGATAATTGTAGATTATTATTCGGTCTCGTAAGAGTTTTAATATTGAAAGGTATCAGAAACTTGTATCATATGTAACATAGATCTAATATAATCTGTAACATCTCACTACCATAGAATATATACCCAAACATCCACAGGGTATAGAATATAATTTGTACTTAGAATTACACCTTACTAAAACAATTATAATCAAAACTCATAACTTTTTTTATCAATTCAGATTTTTCCTGAAACTTATTTTCAGGTCAACATTGCTTGTTCTTTCTGATCAAAAAAATGAAGTAATTTGGCAACACTTTCTTCTAGAAAATTGTTCTCTTATGTCTTAAGTTTCTAATG
>JANITW010000001.1:20299360-20313585 GCA_027564335.1 Erythroxylum williamsii | reverse complement strand
TAGAGGTATCCTTGATGCAAAATCTTGGTGGCTAGTTCATGGTGTTCATGCTCCAATTCTTCAAAAGATTGCTCTCAAGTTACTTGGACAACCATCGTCTTCATCTTGTTGTGAAAGAAATTGGAGTACTTATTCTTTTATTCACTCCCTTAAAAGGAACAAGATCAAACCTAAGCGTGCTGAGAATTTAGTATATATTCATACTAATTTGCGACTCCTTTCAAGAAAATCTTCACAATATAAACAAGGAGAAGCAATGATGTGGGATATTGCAGGAGATGAGTTTTCACCAATTGATAATGATCATGGAATCCTTGAAGTTGCCAATCTTTCACTTGATGAACCAGAGTTGGAGAGTATGATCTTTACTGATGAAAGCAACGCCAATGTTTGAGAGTAAAGTGATTAGAGGGTGGATACTTTAGTTAAATTTTTTTCTATAAATACCCATGTGAATGACTAATTCTACTTTTGGATAGAAGATTGTAGACAAATTGCTTAATGATATATATGTTCCATGTTTTTTTAGATTCTGAATTTTTGGAAGTCTTGAAATATGAATTCTGAATTTTTTTCTTAATTCAAAATTTTATAATATATATATATGTTGTGTCCGTGTCCACTAAATTTTAGAAGTTGGCGTGTCCCCGTATCCGTGTCCGTGTCATGTCCCGTGTCCGTGTCTGTGTCTTTGCTTCTTAGCACGGGACATAATGGCGATGACAAGCGACGGAGCCGCCTGGAGCGTGTGGACCCCGGAGCTGGAGTAAGCAGCTAGGGCAATAAGACTGTCCGCACTCTGATTACCTTCCCGATAGACGTGCTGGAACTTCAAGTCCCAATCGCGATACAACAACTCTCGGATACTTGTCACCAAAAAAGAATAGTCAGTCAAATGTAATCTGGAGGTGGAGAAGATACCTCCAGGGAATCCACTTCAAGGATAACTCGCCGGAAGCCCCTAGTCGATGCCAAGTTGAGCCCCGAGTAGACGCCCCAAAGTTCCGCCGCGAGAGGGAAGCTCCGGCCGATATGATGAAGAAAATCCCCGCACTACCGGCCACGACAATCCCTGATCAGCCCACCGGCTGTGGCGATGGTGGCAGAAAAACCCGATTATTGATACTTTGAAGTTGCATCTTAAAGAATTAAAAAGTCGCAATGCTGCGTATTGACAATTCTACATCATTAGCTTTTACTTGTTTGTTATGCAGTTAATTAGAATAGGTAGACAACTAGCTTATTTGTTATTTTTGTCCTTTGTCATTTTTTGCATTTCTAAAAAGGCAACTGCTGTGCTGTTATTTAAGCCTGACTTGTGAAGTTTTGGGCATTGATTGGAATACAGTCAATGAAATATTCTTTTCTTTATTCTAGTCTCGCTTCTCTGTCAATCTCTTTGGTCCTTTTTAGGTCAGTCCATATCTTCGTCGGTTTAACATGCTTCAAGCGCTTGTCTTTTTGTGTGTGGTAACTCATTTTACATTCTTTTAGCATATCTTGTAAGAAAGGAATTAGCACTTTGGCATTGAAATAGCATTCGTAATTTTGTTTGCCATAATGCAGATATCACTTACAAAACAGGAACCTTTAGGGGAATTTTTTGTATCATGGATTTAGAATTCGACTTGTAATGTTAATACAAAACGTGAAATAGTTTAAGCAATAATAAATTATTTGGACTTAGCAATTCTTCCTTCTTAATTTTTTAAAATTCATTTTAATTATCACTGAACTCATTGATATTCCACCAGACAAGCGTAACTAAAGTTGAAAGATTCCCAATTGCAGCAAGTTGATGGAAATTTTGGCATTCTATTTGGAAATCCTTCATCCTTGTGCACTTACCTGAGTTCCTACATGATAGATACTCGTACATTTCGGGCTCAGCTATCATAAAGCTACTTGACTGAATTTGCAAGCTTCTTCTTTTAGAGCTTTCAGATACGGGAAAATAAGAAATAAATGTGAACCGTAATACTTCCTAAATATCAACTCCAGCCGGTTAATGCTGTCTGCAACGGAGATGTCATTCATGCAGAGCAGAATGGTTGAAAGCTTGAGCAATTCATGTCCGATGACAATGTGATCAGCACCATACAGCATTTCAAGAATCTGAATTTTGATCAAAACCAAGGCATTCAAAGGCAAAGATCACTCTTCCACCGGATAGAATAAATATGTAACATGAAAAAAATAATTGACTCAAATCTTATATTATCCAAGAACTCGAGCAATTTACAGGATAAAACTTGTGTAAGCAGTCTGTTGATGTTTTGAAGTTGCATACTTTTACATACTGTTTTGGAAATTAGAGGGATACTTTAGGGAAATATGTGGGAACTAAATTGATATCCATATATTACAATAGGTCAAAGTGTAACAACAACAGCAAGTCAGTAAAAATCCCTCTCAAACGTAAGGCCTAGAAAGGTCCAATAGTATACAACCTTATTCTTAATTAGTAAAGAAACTATTTCCAAACAATAAGTCAAAGCATGTGGCACCAAAAAATTTGTTTACCTTGATTGATGCTTCACAATGCTCCCTCGCAGATCCCATGTCTCCAGCCAAACAAAATGCTTTTGCAAGATTATCTTCCATCTGCAAATGTTTGTTCATAGATACTAATGACGCAATCAACGTTCATGCCAAATATAGAAGAGGACAATCTAAATTGGACTAAATATAGAGGTTAAGTTCCTTCTTTACTTTTCCTGGGATGAGACAGAGAAGTGAATAATAGAATAGTAGGTTAAGCTGCAGTATGGAAAATGATAAGAGAGGAATGATGAAAAAAGTACGTGCATCTTTTAAAGTTAAACCCTACAAGTTAAGAAGCAGAGTTCCTTGCTGCGATCATACTCACCTCTGCAATGCGTTTGTTATAAGCATTTAATACTGATCTTAGAACAGCAAGAGCTCTTAAAGCATCTGAAAGGACAGAGCTCGAAATTTCCTTGGACAACATTGCATCTTGCAACCTGCCATGAATTAAACACTTGTGCATTATAATCAAGGTAAATTCCCAAGTTCAAAAAGTGTTGCTCTTTTTGCAGAACATATAGATTTTGTACTCAAATGTCAAATGCAAGGTTTGGAGATATCATATACCTTCGAAAATAAACCTGAGTTTTGTTTGCAGCTTCCTCAGAAGCTATTAAATCACAATGAAGACCACACTTCAAACAATACTCAGGATTAATGCAAAGGTGAGTACTGTCTTGCTCAAGAACACGGGCAGCCAAATCATTGATATTAATGTTACTAAGCTTGTCAACCTGGTAAGATAAACAAATTTAGGAAGAAGCAGGGCTATAAACCTGAGTTAAGAATGTACTGTCATCTGGAAATTGTCAGGATTCATGCAACAAGTCAATCCCAATTAACTGCTAAATCATTGCCTCCTCAACCAAAACTTCCTGGGACGCAACAGCATCGTCATATCAACAGCATGCCAGAGTTTCAAAGATGGTGCAGAAGCAATACCTGCAATTGAGGTCTCCCCAAGTTTCGAGCTATGAAATTCTTAAACTTGCTCATTTCAAAATCGATGTGACAACTGTCCAAAACTACACCAGAGCAATTAGGATGGGCACAGTGAAAAGCATTTATAACAAGGTCAGGCATATTTAGCTCTGAACATCCAGGGCACTGGCATAGGAATGAATACTTATCTTCCAGAAATTTAACACGCTCTTTGCAGTCAAATTGCCCAACCTGTTCAACAGAACAGTATTTTTCTATTTCAAATATCCATGCATTAGACTTGCTAGCACTAGAAGTAGAAACGTATAACATGACAATTCTTTTACTTCATGTTGTCCCTCCTATAACAGTGTAGTGCAGCCATGTATACTCTTTTGATGAATGAATGAACATCACATATTCACATCAAGCGATCTAGTTATGATTTTTAATGTTAAAACTAGGAATACCTGAGGGCCATATGATAATTCAAGAGAACAGCCTGTTTCAACGAGTTCTGTTGTTCGTATGAAGAGAGTGCGTGAAAGGAAATAAGCATGAATATTTGGCCGGCAAGAATGATTGAATAAACTACCAACAGTATAAATAGCTTGACCCACTTTGACCTAGAAAAGAGTAATCAATCCAAGTTAGATGAATGAATAAACTTATTTACATTGGCAGAAAAAGCACGTTGTGATGAAAAAGCCAACACAGATTACATGTGTTTGGTAAGTGTGGAATCAACAAATCCACATGGTGACTAGGCTAATCAAAGGAAAGAAATTGTAGCATAAACATGAACCTGTTCCACATTATAAGTTGATGCGTCTCTTATTGGAACATAAGAACCCCATTGATCTGATGAGCCTAGCACATTAGCAGATCTCATGCGTACAACTGCCATACTATTCACCCTGATTTGAGATAGAAGGATGACAATCTACAAGCAGAAAATCAATAGACCTCAAGACAGATGGAGATCAAGTAGCAATAATGAGGTTGATATAGTGTTTCAATGCTTGTCTTCATGAATAACTAAGAAGGAACAAACAATGACAAATTACTAAGATAAGGATGTGAATAAGCGGAAAATATTTTTAAATACATGAACAACTTAAGCAATTTAAAGCTATTGGAATGACATAGACGTCAATAAGCAAAAGAAGTATATCATAAAATGATTGCTTGCAAACCCCCACACGCACACCAAAGAGAGAAAGGTGGGTCCAACCTCTGATGTTGAGACTCCATTTATTGGAATAACAATCCCAAGAGAACATTGAAGACAGTATACCAACACAATGGCATATATATGTAATTCCAACTTGCCTTCAGGACTGATTTGCGAATAATTGTGAGAAAGATCCTGCAAGACCACAGGCTAGCATGTCAAATCCTCACACAGAAAAACTGTGAAGCAACTCATAACAAGTGGTTACAAAATATACTAGAATCCTTTGAAGGTTAGCCTCCTTGTCAACTCTATTTTGATATACAAATTTTGCAATTATTCGACCAGCCAAAACTATATCAGTTGGCAAAATTGCAGGCCAGTGCACTCCTAAACATTCGTGCCTATGTTCTGGAAAGCATTTATCATCAAAGTTGGAAGAACCGCAAAAGACATCCTCCACAATTGGCTCTCTAAGATTGTAGTTTTGACTGCCATCACTTCCATCTCTCTTTTGATAGCTACTGAGTGTCTCGCCTCCAGCTTGCAGTTGGCAACGCTCCGAGCAGTATAGTGGTATAGAACAAGATGTACAAGGGACCACATCAGCTGGCAGTTCATTTAAGCAGTAATGACAATGTGTCTCACGGCAACTCTTCAATATCATCTGTAAATGAGAAAGCTAAGCCAATCTATGCCCCTCATTGCACAAATGCATGCAGCTGCATCAAGATAGCAGCTATGAAGTATTGTGAATGATGACTAATGCAAGAGTAGCCCTCATAAAGAGCATCCTGAGGATAACAATCTGCGCACAGCGAGATTGTCACTCTTCAAGTTATCCAACCCAAATCAGCACAAGGCCCAATGAAAATGAGTCTATGCAAAACCTTCAGCTAAGAAAGATTTTTATTGTTGTTGTTCATAAATGATCTGTTCACGAAAGAATATAATATACAGTGGTTCAGATGACTGTGCCCTTAGGTGAACTGGAAAAAAGGCCTTATCTACTTGCAGCGGCTTAAACTCTAACTTTATGCAGCTTAGATCTTGATCACAAAAGATTTTTCAACTTAAGTATCCAGTAAAAGCATATTTGAAAACTACGCATGGAAAATCTACCAAGTAAAAGAGCATTTACATAACAAACAAGTCATGGTGATGGTCATACCAAAACGTAAGGTTCTTCCATATGAATCAAGGACGCTGGAGGAATATCACTGCAGGAAGCAATGCCCCTTCCTTTACCTGGTGTGGTAACACGTACTAACTTTTTTTGCTGCAAGTCATCTGTCAAAAAATATCGATAGATCATTCATTTCGAACTTACATCTTGGCAGTGTAAAGCAGATACAGATGCCTACTTTAATTAAAATCATACCAAGATCATACAATCCTAAACTCTTGAAACCAGAGGATGAGATTATAAGCCATATCAGAAATGGAATAGGGTTAGAGGATAACAAAAACTAAAATAGGGATAAAAATTGGGCCAAAAATTACAATAAACAGTGGGTTTTTATTTAGGGAACAAAATGCTCGAGCCTAACTTTAAAATATTCTATACCAGGATGTAAGGAAAGAAGAAGAATGGTAAGGATAGTCTCTTACCAAAACTTCTCAAATTCTCCTCACCAAGCTGAACTTGCTTATTGCTTGTGCACTGATATTTTTGCAAAATAATCTTTAGCTCACTTTCTATCTGCCTCTTTCCACTCAATGATGACTCAAAACTTTTAGCCATGTTCATATCATGGACTGCATTTTTATGATCTCCTAAAGAAGCATTGGCCTTTCCCCTTCTGTACCATGCCTGCAATGTAGAAGACACTCTGGAGAGGGCACAAGCTAGTTCACATCATAATAGTAGCAACAGAAAATGCTCTTTAAAATTTGTGAAACAGACATAAGGATGAGAGATAACATAATTACTCCAAGTTTGGAGCAGATCTACCAGTAAAGATTAGGGAATTGAAAGCAAGGTTTTACCCCAATCCCCTTTTCTTTTTCCTTTTGTTTTTCCTTTTTTGTTTTGTCTCCAAAATTAAGATAAATCATTGCCATCATGAAATTTCACGGGATTGGAAGCGTCTTTTCCCTGGACTAGATTTTAATGAATAGTTGCAAACAGATGAAAGTACAAATCTAGCAACATCAAAAGGCAAAAACCTGTCAGAAGTATAAGGAGAGAAATAGCAAAATTAGAACAAGAAAAGATCGTATGTATCACCTTCGAATAGTTTGGAGAAATTTGAATGGCCCGGCTGCAATCTCGAATACACTCTGTTAGGAGACCTATTTTCTAGAGAAACACACAAATCTTTTGATTTAGAGTCCACAGAAAACCCAGCGATACAAAATGATTCAACATAGCACATTCCATTTTTTTTATAACAAATTCAAAAATATATGGTCTCTATACCAACAGTTATACCCGTACATAGTCATAGAATTAGCCGGGATTTATTCTCATTCGCCGTACAACCTCCCCACCCACCAAAGAAAAAAGAACAAGAAAAATAGAAATAATAACAGAAGAAAACAAAAGCTGTCTCCCTTCTGAGAAGGTAAGGAAACAAGAAAAACTCACATGCAGTGAAGAAGCCCGGTTTAGATACAGTGTTGCAACCAGATTCTTGTCCATATCAGCAGCAGAAATTGGAGCTACACGTAGTGCCTAGCTTGATTGGTTGAGTAGCAATGTAAAGAAGAGAAAACGCGGTTAAACTTTTACCTTGTCTGCAAACAAACGATAACTAACAAGGATTGAATAGCCTCCTGGTGATCATCCCATGTTGATCAGTAAAAAGATCTTTCTCTTGTTAATTTTTAGGAGGTATTTTGTTTACTCTTAATTTAATTCACAGCCTCATCCTCTTTATACCAGTGCTCAGAATGTACCACAATTGGTCATAATAATTATCCAATAATAATGCATGTTTTCTCGAGATCACAGGGCAAACAGTTAAGGGCTGAAAACAACAGTGGTCAATCCATCGAACAGAGAACTGGTAAAAGTTTGAGCAGAATCTATTGTAATCTAAATTCCATTTTCACATATTTCCAGTTTTGAATTATTAATTGCCCACAAAAATAATTTCTTTAAGCCCTCATAGAAAGGTTTTCTTGTTTTTGTGAAGTGACCTAGTCATGGTTAACCCTAGGAATATCTGCAAAATGTAATAAGGTCCATAGAGTACTGTAAAAGATGAAGTTTGCTAAACTGAAAAGAAAATGAAAACGACCTAAAGAAGTACCTGAGAATAGCAATGCAAAGCTGTCTTATAATCTCCACTTGAAAAGCTTTGGTTGCCCTTTTGTTTTGATTCCAAAGCAGCATCCTTACTCTTTGTACAAAGAGCAGTTTCTGGATCTGTCAGATCTTTAATCATCTAAAAATACCCAAAAGGTTCATAATGAGGCAAGGGGCCATATTAAGGATAAGATTTCAAAAACCACAGGTTTCACCCTCTACATAGAAAAGAAAATTTAAAAAGAATACTAAGCGATATTAACTTCCTGGAATTGTGGCAAATTGAGGATGAAGTCAAGAAGAGAAGACGATGTTGAAGGAAGATCATCAGGACTGCTATCTGCCACCAACCGTTTAAGATTGTTTGGAATCAAAGATTTCAGTTTCTCCATTTTGCAGGCTTTCTTTTTGTTTGGAACTGAAAAGTCTCTTTCCTGGAAAGCAGAATATTGAAGAGTAACCACACAAAAAAAGCCAAATGAGTGCAACATGGAAAGACAATAAAACAATCCATCTTTTAGCTCAATCAAACTCTTTAACTTGAACTCCAGTAGCAGGCATTCAGATTCCAATTAGATTTAAGCAAACTGGTTCACATCAACAAAGCTGCTTGTTCTCTAGAAAATTACACACAACAATTCCATTAACTATATCATTGAAAAATGGAACAAACCCTTTTCATATTTTCAATTTGGATTACCTAATGAATGCAGTATTGTAAAATAAAGACAAAGTAGCAACTACAACCACTATAAATTAAGTCGGTTGGGGAATTTGTCAGCAAAAGATTTAAACTACCCGCCCAAGCTACAAACTAGTTCTATCCCATAAAATAAGAGCCATGATTAGAGCTTAAAAATAGCCCAAACTTTCAAAATTTATGAAGTGATTGAACATTCAAAAAGAAAAACTTCAGAGGAGATTACAATTTGATGGCTTCATATTTCTCTTTAGCTGAGGAAAAGGTTTTATATTCGAATGGAATAAAATGGGATGAAATAGGATGGTTTTATATTTCATCTCATTCAAATAAACACTTCCTTTCATCCTCTACTATTTCGTTTCATTTCATTTGATTAAAAATTTTACGCGGAAATAAACATACCTTAGTTTAGAGAGAGAAATGATCTTTGTTTGCAGGGAGAGGAAGGTCGCCATTTTATGATTCTGAGATGGAAGGTTCAATGGCTAGCGGGCTTTGATTTTCAAAGTCCAAAATCTAGAAGAAACAAAGGTCAAATGGGCTCTTTAAGTTCTTAGTGGATGGGCTCTTTGTAACCTGCAGCTGGGCTCTTGTCTTTCGTAAATGTCACGAAGGGTTTTTTCTGCCGAGTCTGCTCGCGATAGAGAGGAGAAGAGAGACTGAAATTTGGAGAAGAATTTTCCTTTTTCTTGACTTTTCTTGGCTTCGTTAGCTTTTTCCAGGTAAAACACCGCACTCAATATGTCCTTTTCTCCCCTAGATCTCTTTGAATTCCTTTGTTTGATTGTTTTGTACTCTGACAGGGCTTCGTTTCTCTACTCGCTTTCTCTTTGTGACTTGTCTTCTGTTTAGGTGTTCTCTTTGTTTTGTTTCGTTATGTAGCTCTTTTGAATCAGAAAATTAGCTGAAATACTGTAACTTTATTGATCAAAATTGCCTGGAATTGGTATGTTTTTAGTTTGTATTAGAAAACAAGTAGAGAACGTAGAGAAATTCCCTAAGTTTATACTGAAAACTTCTATTTTTCTTTCGGCATATGTTCGATTTTTTTTACGTTTTTTAAATTTTCTTTTAACATGATCGTTGTTAGTTAATTATCACAATGTTACATTTGATGAGCTGATTCAAAGCTTCCATACTCATTTCATGTGTAAATCTGTATTTGAACGCTTACGACCATTGCCATTTTTTCTGTTGCAAACAGTTCTCTATCAATGGAAGAAGAAAAGTTGAATGCACAAGTCCCTGGTAAAGAAAATGGGGCAGAAGAAGAAAATGGGGAGGAAGAACCTTCAATTAGCAATGAGAATGATGATTCATCAGAAGTTTCCTCTGCCATGCAGAAGGATGATGATGAAAACAAAGGTGGTTCCTTCTCCTATTTCGCAATTAATTGAGGCCTGCAAACATTAATGGCATTCAACTTGCTATAATGGAGTTATTTAGTAATTTTAGCACTAATATATGCATTTTTATATTTAATTTTTTCTTCCAGAAGTTTCAAAGAAGAAAAAGAAGAAAAATAAAAGCAAGTGAGAACTTCTTTCTGGGATAGATATTCCAATCATTACACATCATTCAGTCTTTAGTCAGTGATGTCTCTCTTACAATCATCTGCAGGAAGAAGAAAGAATTGCCTCAGCAAACTGATCCGCCCTCTATTCCTGTTAAGGAGCTTTTTCCTTCTGGGGACTTTCCTGAAGGTGAAATTCAACAATACAAAGATGAGTGAGTATAAGCTCTTTAACTTTGGTCCAATGCATGGAGAATAATGATACTGCTGCATTATCATTACTTCTTTCTGTTACTTTTCTTTTGTGTCAAAATGATGTCCTTTGTTTACTTGAGTTCTGGTGCTTCTTGAAAAGCCGTGTGTTAGACAAGATCAATTTTCCTCGTGATATAAATATATTTCTGGTCATTAATTGATGTTGTACAATGCAATGCAGGTTAAAGTTCACAGTTTGAGGGTTTCAGTGTAGCATCTATCTTTCTATTCCCTTAAAGTGTTAGGATACTATTAGTATATACCTTTCAATATGTGCTGCCTCAGATTTTGTCAATGCTTATGCTGACAATTTCCTTGAATTTTTTCAGTAATTTATGGAGGACTACTTCTGAAGAGAAGAGAGGGTTGGAACGTCTTGAAAAACCGATGTACAATTCAGTTCGCCAAGCGGCAGAAGTTCATCGGCAGGTTGGTAATGGTTTGATGCAATGGCTGTTCTGCTGATTGATGAATTATGTCATCTAATAAAATTTCCTGCTTGTATCAGGTGAGGAAGTACATGAGAAGCATTATGAAACCCGGAATGTTAATGACTGACCTTTGTGAGACCTTGGAGAACACAGTTCGTAAGCTAATATCAGAAAATGGTTTGCAAGCAGGCATTGCTTTCCCTACTGGATGCTCTCTTAACTGGTAAATGTTACTTTCATCTTTGGAGGGTTTTATGAATCCTAATCCTCTTGATTTTGTTGCTTCATTTTCATCGAAAACTCATTCCTGTTATCAGGGTTGCTGCACATTGGACCCCAAATAGTGGGGATAAGACTGTTCTTCAATATGATGATGTGATGAAGTTGGATTTTGGAACCCATATTGATGGTAGTGACTCTTTTACCAAATGTTGAATTTGTTGATTGAACTTTTAGGAAATATGCTGTTATGTTTTTTGGTTGGGAACCTTATCAGAAATGGGTGCCAATTCAATTTACAGGTTGCATTGTGGACTGTGCTTTCACTGTGGCTTTCAATCCTATGTTTGATCCACTGCTTGCAGCTTCACGGGAAGCAACTAATACCGGTATCAAGGTGTTGAACTTTTAATCCTATTCAGATATTATATCTTCCTATTATCATTGGGATGTGACCTTTTGTAAGAAAGGCTTGCATCCAATTCCTAGTTTTAAACCACTTGACTCTTCTTGGGTGAAGGTGAGTTCATCTTGTGGCTGACTTTTGTATGTATAATTTGACTGTAATTTTCTTGGGGAGTTCTATTTTTTCTTAAAATTGGTTTTGGGATTAGCTAGGAGATTTCCCAAGTAGGATTTGTAATGGTTATGAAGTAAGGAAATTTTTTGTTTATAATTGTATGCATATCTCTGCAGGCAACGAGTTATATCCTTTATGCACTTCTGCCGGGATCTTAAACAGTGGATGAGCTGCATAAATATCTAGCATTGCAATCATAATTGAAAGCCAAATCCACCTACTCTCACTCTCCATTCACTACTCTTTTCTGATGTTTTCTAAACATTTTTTATTTTAATTTCTTCGGTTGAATATATGAAGTATTTAGAAAATGTTTAGACTAATTAAGAACATACAAAACGCACCAATTTGTAATAATTCATATGTGCTTATGTGATACTCCTGTACAAATTATTGGCGTTAAAATTTCCTTACTGTCACTGGAACGTTACTTCCTCTAAAATGCTTTTCACGCATCATGGGTTGACCAAAATGACAATTCAGTGATTATCCTTTTATTGCTTAGGAATCTGGAATTGATGTGCGTCTTTGTGATGTTGGTGCCGCCATCCAAGAGGTCATGGAATCTTATGAGGTTGAAATTAATGGAAAAGTGTATCCTGGTACTATGTTAACAGCCTTTCCATCGTATACATGTATTGTTTGTGTTTGTCCAATATTTAGTGTTGGTTCCTACTTCAGTCGATACATGCTTTTATTTATGTTCAACTCCATTCAATCTTGGGCTGCATACCTAGTTGTTTCTTTCACAATTGTGAACTGTGTTATGTGTCAACCTTCTTCCAATGTAGATGAATGACAGTTGCTACCAGAATCCAATATTATTGTTTATAGCTGTTACGAGTGCCAATGCAGTGAACTATGTCAAAATGTCCATAAAGCTCTTTGTGCTCTTCATAATTCACTTCACATTCATAAGAACCTTACTTATAATGACCTATTGGTATGTTGTCTTTCCCGGTGTCTTGAGACCATAGGGCTTGAGTTGAAGATCATCCTCCTCCAAGCCAATCATTGTGGTTTGCATTCCTATTGATAATTTAGCTTTTTTCCTGCACTGTTTTGTATCTCTCCCTCCTTTGATTGTTCGGCTATGTTCAGTGGAAATGTTAATATGTTTCTGGTAGCAGAAGGATTTTTCCTTCTGAAGCTTAATCAAATTTAATTCTTTCCCTCAAGGTTTGACAAAATATGTACCTCCGATGTCAGTAAGTTTTTTGAGTTGTGTTTGAAGGAGAAGGGATATTCTCTTGTCTTGCATATATGTTCCAAAACATGCACCTCTGAAGGCTTGTCTTATTTCCTTATTGAATAATGATTTTCTCTTGATAGCATCACAAACTTGCACAATATAACCTTTGTTCTGCATGTTTCATTGACTTGCCTTTTGGTTGGCAGTTAAAAGTATCCGAAACTTAAACGGACATAGTATTGGCCGCTATCAGATCCATGCTGGAAAATCTGTTCCTATAGTTAAAGGCGGGGAGCAGACCAAAATGGAGGAAGGTGAATTTTTTGCAATTGAAACATTTGCATCAACAGGTAATGGTTGTTTTGTTCGGCTGGTAATTACACTTTCTTTGTAAAAATGGATATTGTCGAACATTTTTACCTAGAATGTACTTAGCTGCCACTTGTTCTGTTTAGGCAAGGGATACGTGAGAGAAGATCTAGAGTGCAGTCATTACATGAAAAATTTTGATGTTGGCCACATCCCTCTGAGGTTGCCAAGGGCAAAGCAACTGCTAGCAACAATCAACAAGAACTTCTCCACATTGGCCTTTTGCAGACGGTACCTAGATCGATTAGGGGAGACTAAATATTTGATGGCATTGAAGAACTTATGTGATACTGGCATTGTTCAGGTATGGCAACAATTAACTCTAGTAATAAACTCTTGTACTAATTTCCTATTTTTATAATACAACTTGTACTAGTTTCTTGGATTAACTTTTGGTGAGGATACTGATAATCTCAAACGGTGGGTTTTATCTTATCCTGCATTGGAAATAGTCCTGAAGTCATGCATCTCTCTTTTTTTTTTTGCACTTATCTGTTCAACATAGAATTCTGACCGGTCCTATGTCCTGAAGTTCTCAGTTTGAACTATGCTGGTTGAGTTGCTTTTAATTGAAGAGGCTAGGAGCCATTATCCTGATCAGTAGTTTAAGAATGAATTGCATCTTTTTGCCTTCTGTTTGTTACAGCAACTTGTTCATTTTCTTTGGCAGCCATACCCCCCTCTATGTGATGTTAAGGGAAGCTATGTATCCCAATTTGAGCATACCATCTTACTACGTCCAACCTGCAAAGAGGTTATATCAAGAGGGGATGACTATTAAGGTTGTGTTGATTATTATGTTTAATGCAATACAAGAAGACAATCCAATGCTTATTTTATGCTTTCTTACGTCTTTTTATGGTGTTGAATATCTTTTACTGAAGTTGTGTAATGGTTACAAAAACAGAACAAGCGCTCCTGTTCTCTTTTTCCCGTAATAATCCGCAGAGGATTTCCTACTAAAGCTGATCAAGAAAGACA
The DNA here is from genome assembly GCA_027564335.1 of Erythroxylum williamsii. Classification (NCBI taxonomy): domain Eukaryota; kingdom Viridiplantae; phylum Streptophyta; class Magnoliopsida; order Malpighiales; family Erythroxylaceae; genus Erythroxylum; species Erythroxylum williamsii. The sequence goes on along the minus strand of JANITW010000001.1, from coordinate 20,299,447 downwards.
AACAAAGTTAGTTTTGGTAGCGAGAATATAATGTTTTATTATCGTGCATTTAACCCATCTTGTGCAGATACGTACAAATTGAGAGGC
>JANITW010000001.1:20287532-20297576 GCA_027564335.1 Erythroxylum williamsii | reverse complement strand
CTAGTGATATTAAAATTTTCTGGCATACAGAAGCAAAGTCTACAAAGAATGTCAGCGAAAAAGAGACTGGAAATTACAGACAGAGACACCTATTCCTTACCAACAGATGGGAATCAGATCTCTCCGTGTTCACTGCTAGTTGGCTGTTGATTGCCCGAAAGCCCTTCAAGTTTATCTTGCCAAGATGTTCATTAATAATCTTTGTCTCTGGTTGCAGCCCTTCCAATTCAGACCAGGGACTAGTTTTCATCTTCCCAAGGCAGTAATTCTTAAATTTCTGTTATCCAAAAGACTTATCAAGTCAACAATTGTTGTTGCATGAAACTGAGGAAATAATGCAAGACAACTATATCCAGAATACAAGTTCTACCTCATAGATATCTTCAACACCTTTCAGAGGTACACCCCGCTTGTCATGAAGTTTCTTGTCCTGCCCGAGGTCACATAAACTGCAAATGAAATCAAGACTTGAGGCTTGCATGAAAAATGCTAACAAGTAGATTCAATAGGCATGTTGAAACTCACAGTTCAAGAACTATTATTAACTGAAACAAATATTGACGGAATGACTATTTCAATCACATCAGTACATCTTTTTCCAGATTATAATGGTTTGATTAAAAGATTTGTGAGACCACATCAAAAGGCTTCTTCCATACTAGAAATAAATAGATCGAATCAATTCCTACAAAGGATATCTTGGCACATTTTCTTTAATAGTTCAAGTAAAAGTAATAAATGATAGTGTGGAAGATCATTCTGAATTTTCAACAAAGAGATCATATTTAAGACAACAGAAATATATTAATTACTTCATATCATAGGGAAATTCCCTTCTTAATATGCCTTGGAACAGAGAATATGAGAAAGCAAGCCAATTGATTGTCACAAACCAAAAGAGAGGCATCAGGAACAAACTGAACCTTGGAGTGGAATATAAGACACTCAAAAGACAAGATTGTTCTACATTTAAGTTTGTTATAAGATCCAAAACTAAATCAAAAATGTATATGTCCTCCTACCTGATAGATAGTCAAAGCACCATAGGATGCATTACGAGAATCACCCCATCTGCCACGTGGATACTGGTCCCAACCAATCATTCTTGATAAATAGCTCTTTGGACGATTAGCCCTGTGGTCATTTAGCTAAGACATCAAATTTATTAAAGATATAAGTAAATTCGAATAAATAATGTTTCTCATGAATTGAATGACTCTAAATACAGTGTTACATGTCCATTACACACCAGAATATTGGACAAACATCTTTCAAACGGAAAACATTTGTGGCGGTAATGACCTTGTAACCTTGGACTCTTCAATCAGACCAAGATTCTGCAAATGAATGTCCATTATTAAACGAACTCAGTAATAATTATCCTGCAATAATGCCAAGCTGATCTCCCACCAGAATAACAAATTGACTAAGATAAACTAACCATTAATATGGCCAGAGCTGATTTCTCCATCTTAAGTGTGTAAAGATGCAAAGTCTTGATGCCATGAGCCATAATCTTATTGCACATTTCAGTTCCAAGGTGAATTCCATATGCTCTGACTGCTTCTTCATTGTCCTTAATAGGCTCCAATGCAGCAGTAATCTCCTATGGTATCTGCATTTGATTACAGTACACCAATTTTACACAGTAGAGTCCCCAAAGTTTATTGTAGTATGCAGAAGAACATCCATGTGAAAGAATTTTTGTGTTATTTAATTAAGAAGATATTAAACACCAACTTCTCCACACTCATAAGCAAAGTGCGCATCTGATCCTAGTCACAGCAGAATAAAAGCTGAACAGAATATGAATGTGAATCTCGTAAATTTGGAATAAAGCAACATGAGGACGTGCAAGTGTTCCACAAATTCAACAAACACCAGAGAGCATACTCAGCAAGAGAAGCAGGGTCAGAGAGGTTATACCTTTGTCTTGCAAAACCCAGTCATTCGCAAGAAGCCCTTATAATTATTAATGGGAATGATACCAGGAACAATAGGGCATTTTATTCCAATTTCATGGCAGTCATTCACAAATTTTAGAAAAATATCGGTATCATAGAATAGTTGAGTAATAATCAGGTCAGCTCCCGCATCCACCTGAAGAATCAGATCACCAAATTATCAGGACATACAATTGTTTCCAGCTACATGAAAAGCAAGGTTAGCTCACAAAGTCACAATTTGTTTTCATTAGACAAGAATTAAATTTAAAAAGAAAAAGAAAAAGAAAAAGAAAAGCAAAGACCTTTTTCTTCAAATAAGCAAGATCTTTGTGATAATTCTCCGGCGTAGCAACCCCATCACTGACAATCGCGTCAGGGTGTGCCTCTGGACACCAATTAAAAACCATCAAAGTATAAGGACACTAGAAATAGGAAATTTCCAGAAAGAGAAAGGAATAAGTGTAAAGAAATTTGAAAAAAAAACCTGGATAACCAGCAACAGTAGTGCCAAAGTAGTCATCATACTTAGACCTTATATGTCTCACCTGCAAAAACACATTCAAATCTCACACTTACAAAATCAACCTCCTCACTAATCAATCAATACCGTTACTGAAATATACTCAAAATGTAACCAGAATGCTCGGTTCGGTGTGTTACAAGACCTAGAGCGCAAGCGAAACCGCCTTGGATCTGAACGAACTTATCCTGGCCATGAGGAGGATCACCGCGAAGCGTGAGAACATTCTGGATTCCATTCGATTTGATAGTATGAAGCGCATGATCAAGCTTCTCCACGGGCATGTTAGCGCAGGCCAAGTGCATCATAGTCTCGACGCAGACGATGTTCTGCATGCGATTGGCGATCTCGAGATTGAGATCCGCGGTGGAGCCTCCGGCGGCGGTCCATTCTCTCGAAGAGGTTCTGGACTCCGTCCTGTCCTCCGTCTTCGGCGGAAAGAACTAAGGAGAACACTGCCTTGTCAGATACATTGCCATTTCCGGTGGGTTGAGCTGGAGCGATGGTGGCTTCTACTCCGAGAGCTGACCTTATCTTCTCCATGACCTTCATTTTCTCAAATTCAGAATTGCAGTTTCAGTGGAGAAAGAGAGAGAGAGAAATGGACTAGATTGCAAATGTATAAAATCTACATCCGAGGGAAAGAGAAGGACTAAATTGCAAATAAAGATAGTTGGTGAAGCTGGGACGGGTACTTCCCTTTCATTTGATTTAGAATTCTCAAGTCAAAATGGTCAAAGCAAAATAGACCAGTAATTGACACAACGATGTTTAGCGTTTGTTAATTTGGAATTTAAAAAATTAATTATTTTAGTTAATAAAATCTTAAAAAATGAAGTAAATTTTATTTTTAAAATATGAAATTTGCATTTCTATTCTATAACTAATAAAATCAATGCCAATATACAATAAACAAAAACTTAATTCTGTCTAATTTTTAGGATTTATATCTTGGTCCGAGTAGGGATAGCATTTCTCTTCTGCATGTTCATGGAGTTTTGAAAAATTCAAACATCTCAAATAAATAGAGAGGTAGGAATTTTTCTAACGAACCGCACTCCTTCGTATAAGTCAGGAGTTCATTGATGAGAAGGAGCTAGAGAAAGCTTGAACCCAATTCTTACATTGATGGATATAAGCACAATTAAAATTATATTTTTTGCCTATGACATTTGTATGGCATATTATATAACCTAAATACCAAATTGTCATTTTAAGGACATGTAAGTTCAGATAACCAAATGGTATTTGAAGTGTATAACTTTAGACAATCAGGTGCCTGCATTTCGAGCAGCTTACGCTTTGCTATTCCACAATCAAATATGACATTCTTGTCAAGTACATAGGTTCTATCCTGCATCAAAATCTGGACCAGCTGAAAAGAATTGTTACATGAGAACCTGACATCATCAATCACAGCTACCTACTGTCAGGTTCAAGTGAAGGAACCAGACTACTACTCAGCAAACATCTCCACCCATCATATTCTATTACATACCCATTCTCAAGATTTGCCATCAAGAGAAGAGACTATGCAAGCAAGCACAAAACCAACATTATAAACTTGATGATGGGGAGAACACATGCCAGAGATCTTTCAGTGTCAGGCATTACTGTCTTCATCCACTGTTGCCTGCAATAGAACATAAAGATCATCGATTAAAACACTACTACAGGTAAAATCAGTGGGCTTGCAACACAGCCATTGATCATCGATTAAAACACTACTACAGGTAAAATCAGTGGGCTTGCAACACAGCCATTGACTGTGCCTGAAAAGAGATGACAACCAATAGGCCACCAGCTCAAACTTCAATAAAAAGCTGAGACAAAGAGGACATTCTTCTTTCCTACAGCAACAGACAAAAAACAGTATGCTTACCATTTTACTTGTCAGAAATTTATAAGTTCCCATTTACATGCCGACAAGTCAAGAGCCTCACTGCCCTTTTCAAAAAGGATCTGCACTAAAACAAAGTAATCCATTTGTGAATATGATGTTTACCATTCCTAATCCAATAAATTTCCAAAAAAAACATATATCGACAATGCTTACCGTGTGTTTTCTTGTATGGTTGTCAAAGCGTCTGATCATACCAAAACGTTCTGACCTTTCTGACCTATGAAGCCTAGAAAGAGAAGCATCGAGAAATGGAAAATCTTAGAATTCAAAATGGAAAGTGAAGTCAGTAGAAGATGGAAGAGATGGAAAATCTTAGAATTCAAAATGGAAAGTGAAGTCAGTAAAAGACGGAAAATCACGGGCCTGATTACATCTTTTTCAAATTGTTACAACATAAAATTCAATAATTGGAAAAGTACAATGCCTGCAAGCATTCTCAAAAACATCCAACTTCATTCATGTTCAGAATTAATCTGCTAAAAGAAAGGACCTTCAAGAAGGATTCAAACTACTACAGAAGTGCCGTTCAACATAAAATTTTCAACAAACTGATGACAGGTAAATGGACTCGAGAGTTGGAGAATTTGCGAGTTCCACTTGTGGCCATTTCAAGACAAACAGAGCAACGCCTGACCGTTTGAAATTTTCAAAATGGGTGTATAATCAAATAGCTACTTAAAATTATTGTCTTGGCTCCAAAAAGTGGCGTTCTTAAATGCCTTGAACAAGTCATTTATTATCTTTCCCTTAGAGGTATCCACATCCAAAAGAAACTACAAAAGACAGTGACCTTTCTAGGAAACACAAAGCTGCTTCACAAGAAGATATTAACTCAAGCAAATTCAAAAGCCTAAATGAAATTGAACATCCGAGAAATTACCTTTTACTTGGACAAACTACTCTGATCAGTTTACCAATGCAATTTAGCGGGCGCATCGGTTGATTTCTATAAATGTTCTCTGAACTCCCTGAATGAATATTGAAATGTATAATAGAAAAGAATGCTCAGATAGAATGAAGTCCAAGTTCTCAACATGTGAAAGACTAACTAAATAGACCAGATAAAATGTTGAAGGACCTTCAGATTACCTATTTTCAAACCTCCATTTCGATAAACCTGTGCAACCATCAATACCACATTTAGTTTAGCATTAATCAGATAGGTGGATCACATGATATCATACATGGTAAAATATAAATATTGGTATGCATCAAGATTGACCATATACTAAAGAAGATTTAGTCAGTTGGATCGTATAGATGCATCTATACATACATCACTTCCAGATATAACTGCTTTTAATTTGGGGGAGGAAACCACCTGACGTGCTACTATTTTTAGTGCTGCATCTGAGGACAACTTAGGCTTGGGTTTGACCCCTAACTTCCGTCTGCAGTCTGCAGCACCACAATGGCAATCTTGATCGGCACCAAATTGAACAAACCTGCTAATTTGATCGAATGGCATAAGAAATTCAGAATGTTTGAGGAAAAAAGCAAGAAAAAAAAAAGTTGTTCAACCATCAAAGGATTTATAATGCAGAAAACAAACATGAAGAAAAAGGTCCAATAAGAAACGGTGTAAGTACTCGTACTGATAATCATAGGTTAGATGTTCGCCCTTCTTTATCCTACGAGTTGCAAAGATGCCAATTCTGGTTTCTCCATCAATTATCCTTTGAGGGGGAAAGACAACATGTAAATAAAGAGAGACTAAAGGGGGAAAGACAACATGTAAATAAAGAGACTAACTGTCAAATTTTGAAAAGGGAAAAAGTTTCATCTAAGAACCATTTTTGCATCTCGGTATTGGGAGAACAACTGTGATTTATGTATCTTGACTTGTTTCCCTTGTATGTGGCATCAATCACCATATCTCGATTAATTTCACACAAGTAAAAGTTTGTTTCTCCACGATGTTTCATATTCCAAAGCCTTTCCTCACATGTCTTGTCATCAATAACTACATCAAATAAGCATAGAAATTAGACTAAAACTAGAATTGATTCAACTCCGAACTATGATAATGACACAAGGAATGAAATAGTAATGAATTCAGATTTCACCTTCTCCAACATATTCAATGACAAACTCTCCCTTTTTGATATCTTCATCTGCTACAATCCCAGCTCCACATTTTTCAGTCTATAGACAATATTTAAGCTCCAGTAAGAGAATGCATTAACGTAGCACCTGATGTTCTTAAAGCAACAAAAATGGAACAAGAAAGAACAGAGCAATGAACTAGAACGTATCATAAATTAAAAGTCAATTAGTAATGTTAGGAAATTTCTATGTTGGTGAGACTATGATCTCCCTCTTTACTGTGTGATTTCCTATTTATTCCTAAGATTTTTCCCTATGTAATTACTTCTACATATAAATGATACAAGGGTCTTGAGTTTGAGTCAAGCACTCTGTTTTTTCACTCTGTTTCTTCACAAGTAACAATGAACATACATCAATAGATGACAAAAGCATTCAACATTGACTACTAAATCCCTCTCTTTAAAAACATAAACCTCCTTCATCGACCCATACCTGCACTAGTTTCATCTTCTTTACAGGGCGGTTTTGAAAAGGTTTGTTGACACATAAGTTTCCACATTTGCAGCCTGAGGAGCAGCTAGACAGCAGCATCCTTAAAAAGTTAAGATTGCAAAATTAGATTAGCAAAAGTCTTAGTAAGTATTGTAATAAAACAAGATCACAGAGCCACAGGCTGAAAATTAGATAAATATAACTGCCAGGAACTTCCGTAACAATATATGCACATATAGCCACATTCAAAATATAAGCTACTGACAAGATATGAACCACTTTATATAAATGAGGAATCTATGCCAATGACCACATCTATGATGATGTTCCATGTAATTTACTGATAACAGTATTCAGAAAAGGATCTTAAACCGGCTTATCCATTTTGGCAATATCAAATCAGATTCAGCTACAAAAGAATAGTCTCTCAACATTTCATTTGAACAGAACGCAACATATTTGATGAGAGAAGAGCAGAATCAACATTCAACTATTTAAGCCAATCAAATCTCCCAACATTCACATGTTCATACACGACACTATGAATCAAGTAACTAGAAATGCATTTGCTTGGTATATTCATACACAGAGCCATCCAAACTGTACTCCACTGATATTCTTACATGTTTCCCCTGCAAATCTTTCTAACGTCATAACTGAATGTCTTTCACTCACTTCCTATATGAACTCCACTATATGTTTCTATTTTCACACTTATTCACTTGAATTTGATATAAGAATCCATGGCAAAAGTACTTTTCCTTAAAAATTTAAGGAAATTTGAGTTAATTCAGTTCAACAAGCATAAGCTGTACCCAGTTATGGAATATTAACTCTTTCACTCAAAGAGCAGTAAACTGTCGGAAATCACAGCTGATGAAAAGGAATTTATAGGGTTTTTTTACTCTACACAAACCATCAGCACACAACATACGGGTATGTCATGTGCACATATAGATTTACAGCTCTTAGATGACATAAAAAGTTACTAAATATTGTAACCCGTGGTCTAGATATCACATTCATCGTATAAACTCCCTTGATCATGGCATTAAACAAAAAAAGAAAAGGGAATTGGAAGAGCATCATCATCATCATCATAGCTTAACATATTGCTGAACTCCATTCAGCCTTGTTACTGTAAAGTGAGCAGAATCCACGCATAAACTGCCAAAAGTTGGCATTTTGAATTTTAAGATCATAAAACAACGTCGATAGAAACAGTTATCATTATTCTTCCAAAATATACGTCATGATAATATCACATAAAACAAAAACAAAACCCTAAGTCCTTGTCCCTGAAGTTTGCCATGCATAAATATATCAAACACATAAAACCAAGTCCACACTTACACACAATGGCAATCTCTACTGCATACACCAGATGAACCTGGTGATTGAGTGCAGGAACAAAATATGCCATCATCCTCAAGACGCCTTTTGATCTTCTTTGTGAGATATATGTCTTAAAATTGTCAACATCAACAAAATATAGTTTGTATAAGTGGGTATGCATTTATCCTAGAGAGGGTGAAAAGGGATAGATTTCAGTACAAATAAAATAGGAAATGAGCTCCAATTCCTTGAACCTAGTAAAGGCTGAAGACAAAGCACATCACCAAGTACAAGAACACCTTATTAAAGGACAAGCAAGCCAATTATCAAGTGGATACTGCGCTTTATGGGGGTGTAAGGCATGGTCTTCCACTTATTAAAGGACTCCGGAAGATCAAAATCAGCCCGATCTCCTATCTGCTTTTGCAACTTGTTGAACGCATCAACGATGCTTCTGCCATCAACTTCCTACCGAAAATGCGAATTGTCAACATCTCAAATCACAACATCATGGTAAATAATTGAATTTCGAAAACCAAACCCCAGTTACAGATCAATCAATCTCAATACCCAACTCAAAGATTCAAGAGAAGAAAAGATAAAACATGGGATTTTCATCCAAACATTTAACTTGAAACCGCACAGTAATTGGCACCGGAAAGAAAAGGTTTTTACCACTTTCTGTATACCCAGCAGCCAAAACAAAGCACAGAAGAAAGAACTCCTCGGAGAAATAGAAAGAAGAAACCTTTAAAGATGATACAGTGAGTTTTAAAGAAAAGAAGAACCTTGTCTGAAGCAAGCATGGGTTCGTCCGACGGCATAAACTTGGAGGGCCCGAAATTATTCTGCAAACTACCCCAGAAAAAAGGAATCAACAACGCTGAATAGCTATATTTCATATATAGCATTGTATGAAGTTATGATTACATATTGCATGCGATTACAGAAGAGATAAAAGGGATGGTGAATCTTGAAATGATGACTCCGTAAATAATAAACAAAGAAAAAGGACCATGAAAGGACTTGAAAGAAACAGATGAAAAATATGAGAAGAGAAAAGAAAGAGAGCCGACTAGAAAGAATATTAAGACTGTATGTTCGTGCACTGCAAATGAAGAGAAAGAGACGGAGCAAAGCACATCCAGGGAAACTCAAAAGCAATCGGATGAGTACTCAACTCAACTACACCACTTGATTGGAACTCCATTATGTCAAAAGAGTCATCTGATTTCTTGGGGCGTAAATACCAAATATTTAATCTTTGGTTGGGTTCATTTCACCATCAAGAGTTATTCTAAATCATTTTTTAAAATATAAAGATTTTAATTTTAGATTGGATTTGAGTTTAAAGTAAACGTATGACAATCATAATTAGATTTATTTTCTTTTGAGTCATTTTTATATGTTTTTTGTGCAATAATTATAATCCTTTATATTCCAAATTGACTGAATCAGTTGTAAAATTAACAGAAATGAAAAAGATATTCAATTTATCTTTACAAGTTACAGAAGCTTACTCAATTAAAAATTCACATTTGTATGAATTTATGTGTGAATAGCCACATCCATACACATGTTAACTGAATGTAAGTTTTGCCTTCTGCAATATATCAACAGTATTTTGATCAAGGTCAAGTAAGTGACATCCAATCCAAATCCAACACAAAGCCTTGCAATTCTGAACACTCAGTCTCAGGTGATTAATTTTCTTAAAGAGCACCCCGTTTGGTTGGCGGGAAAGTAAAGTGAATTTGGAATATGATTCTTTGGAAAATAAATCTATGGAAAGTAAAGAT
>JANITW010000001.1:20211858-20231248 GCA_027564335.1 Erythroxylum williamsii | reverse complement strand
GCATCAATCGAGCTGCATTATGTGTCCAAATAGCCCGCAAAGGACACACATTATTTGTGATTTATATAAGTGGAGACAACAAAGAGGTGTCCCTGATTTCGCTAGAATTGCGAGACGTGATTACAACCTATGATGATATCTTCAAAGAACCAACACAATTTCCACCAATATGAGAAATTAAGTATCGAATCACTCTAAAGGAAGGCATCGACTCGATCAATGTACGACCCTTCTAGTATGCATATGTCTAAAACAGATAAATTGAACAAGCCAACGAGAAGTTGCGTTTGGGGCTGATTCGGCCAAGCTCTAGTCCTTTTTCCTCCCCGATGTTGCTGGTCAAAAAGAAACACAGATCATGGCGATTCTGCACTAGCTATTATGTGTTTAATGCTGCCACAATAAGGGACATATTTATGATCCCTACTATTGAGGATATGCTTGACGAGCTATATGGTAAGACTCAATGGCTGGTTATCACCAGGTTTGAATCCATCCTCCTGACATTCACAAGACTGCTTTCTAGACTCACAACGGGCACTATGAATACTTGGTGATGCCGTTAGACCTTTGCAATGCCTCGTCAACATTTCAAGCATTAATGAATTTCAATATTTCAATCGTTCCTCTATAAGTTTGTCCTTGTCTTTTTTGATGACATACTTGTGTATAGCTCATCTTGGCAGGACCATACACATCATGTCTCGAAGATTTTCAACATACTCCGGTAGCAGCAAGTGTTTGTTAAGTTCAAAAGGACTAAAGGAGTGAATTTGGTAAATATGAATTGGAATACCTGGGCCATATAATCTTTAGAGAGAGAGTTAAAGTTGATCGCACGAAGATATAGGTCATGCTAGATTGGCCAAAGCCATCCACTATCACCGAGCTTCGTGTGTTTTTGGGGTTAACCAGTTACTACAGAAAATTCATGCAAAATTACAGCTTCGCTTAACCACTCACAAAATATTTTGAAGAAAGGGGAGTTCATTTAGGAGGTAGCAGCATATACGACATTTAAAAAGCTCAAAGTTACTATGACAACCACACCAACGCTTGCTTTACCAGATTTCAATGCCCTGTTTGTTATTCAAATCGATGCATCTATGATGGAATTGGCACTATTTTTTTGTAACAAGAACATCCTATTACATTTATGAGCCTAAGTGCCATGAAGCAGAATTGGTCCGCATACACTTAAGAGATGTTGGCTATTGCGGTTACAATTCGAACTTGGCGACCCTACTTACTCGAATGTCATTTTACCATCCAAACTGATTAATGTAGCCTCCAAATATTTGCTAGAACAAAGGATCTTGACATCCAAACAACAAAAATGGATGGAAAAATTGGTTTACAAAATTGTGTATAAACCAGGAAAATTGAACACCGCAGCAACTGCTCTCTCTCGAATCACCATAAGTCCATATCTTAATACACTATTGGTTCCATGTGTTTAACTATGGGATGAGCTCCGTCATATCTCCACCTTTGATCTATACATGCAAAAATTGGCCAAGTGGCCTCCTCACAACAAAAGAGTCGATATTCATGAAAAATTGGGCTTATTTATTTTAATAATCGTGCGGTCATATCTCCGAGTTCCCCTTTCATATGACAACTTTTACAAGAATAACATGATACACCTATGAGTGCCCACTCTAAACTTTAAGAGGCTATCTCAATAGTTCTATTGGGCATCAATGTATCGCATTGTCCACGAATATGTTGCAGCTTGCGATATCTGTCAAAGAGCAAAGTCTAAATCGAAGAACCCAGTTGAGTTATTACAATCTTTACCGATCTCGTGTCAAGTTTAGAACAACAGCTCTATGGATTTCATCGATGGGTTACAATGCTCCGAAGGCCATATGTCAATAATGGTGGTTGTCAATCAACTCAGCAAGTTAGCACATTTTATGGCTCTTACTCTCCCGTATATGGCGAAACATGTGGCTACTAAATTTATTGAGCATATTGTAAAGCTTCATGGCATGACACAAACAATTTAAGTGACCACGACCTGGTTTTCCTTAGTCACTTTTGGAAGGAATGTATGAATTTGTCAGGAACCAAGCTTTAAATGTCCTCGGCCTATCATCCCTAAAGTGACGAACAAATAGACTGATGCCGTGAACAGTACCTTCATTGTTTTGTGCACAATCGACCAAGCCATTGGCTTTCAATTCTTCTGGAATACTTAATTTTGGTTTCATCCGATGTTTCGAAGCAGTCTTCAAGGCCAAAACAAACTCCAATCTCCCGAAACCTTCACGAAGAATAATCACTGACACGGGGTTAATGCCTTTCTTCAGTTTTCTTAAGACGTAAGCACTCTTAACGAGTTAGAGGATCCGTATGCTTATGAATTACATAAGCAACTAAAGAAAACCTTAACCTTTATATGTAACTTTCATATCGAGCTTTCTCATCACAAGCTCAATATGGGTCTGATCCATATTGATCAAAATCTATTTTTCTCTTAAGCTTCAACCCATTAATTTATATCATTTATTAGGTCACTTTATTACCTTTGTTTGGATCAAATTACATAACTTAATCAATAAGTTACTAAAAAATTAAAAATTCAATTAATAGTGGTCAAATTTATGGAGAAGTGCAAAAATGCAACTAGAAGAATGTGTTGGTGGAATTTAGAGCCTACCAAAGGCGTATTTATAGCTTCTGAGCTAGTATGTTAGTTGTTAGCTTGAATTGGATATCATCTATAAAAAGCAAAAGCTACGCCTAAATGTAACGTGGGTTACTTACTCACTCGACCTATTTGGGGTTCCAGTTTTTCCATCTCTTGAAATTTGGACACAAGTATTTTTATAGTTTACTTTTCCTGTTTGTACAGTGCTCACATTGATTGCCTTTCAATGGCACTTCCATGTGAAGAACGTTGCGGAATAGGAACTTAAACTGTTAGATTTTTTTCAATTTTTACGCGTCGTTTTCTACCAACATTCCCGGATAGGACTACATGCATAGGTAAATACGTAGTTTTCTTGAATTCTTTCCTTTTTTCGAGTTAAGAAACTAAAAGAAAAGAACAATCCGCTGTTAACGTGACACGGCCATCGTTAATGATAAAGGAAGCCGCCACCCTGCGTGCAGAACTTGGATCTTTTCTTTTCCTGTTATGGTTTACCAATCTGAAGCAGCAAAGATAATAGCTAGCCAGACGACACATAATTGCATGCATTCTGCCTTGTCCAGCCAATACTGCGTGGGAGCTTGTTCTTGGGATCTTCTGTCCTCTGCCCTTGTTCTCTAAAACACGAAAGGATGGGCTTAATTCAGTTTTATTTAGAACATTTCAAGCCACTGACGAATATAGGGAGGACAAGTAACAAATAGGTGACGTCGGTTATTGACATCAAACATAGCATGTACTCTGATAAGACATACCACTAATCTTTAAGAACTAAGACTTCCAATTTGGAATTCCACCAAGAAAATCAAACCCATTTTCAAAGAATAGTTTTGTAACGTCTATATCTCACATTTGCTTGCTTCTGGTGTTCACAAATGGATGCTATTACTTCTACATGTATAGCAGGGAATGCTTAACTATTTATACAACTACATTGTTCTTGGTGATATTGTTTTGATAGTTAATTACTAAACCAATATGACTGGCTATATAGTTGAAATTTTGTTCAGCTATTTAACACTACAATGTTCATGGCCAATCTCATGCTGATAATGCTTCCTCGAGTCAACATCAACCGTTCTTGCATATCAAGAAGTGCAATTTTATAAGACGTGAGCAATTGATTTTTGGTGTGGCTGGAATAGGTTATACTCGTAAATGTCAGTTGCCTTGTTTCATGGCTTGCTTATTTTCAAGTAATGTTTTCTTGTTTCTACGACTACCATGTGATGCTGCGTTGATTTTCATCTTTACAAGAGTATATTAGATTTGTTAGGCACAATACTTATGTGGAATTCAGCTCTTCGTATCAAAATTCTTTATTTGTATCACAATTATTTGTATAACATTGATGTTATGCGCATAGGATTGGTATGTACTAAAGATCGAAGCGAATACCTCTTGGAATAAAATATTAAATGTAGTAAATCAATATGGTTAGAAATTTTCCAACAAAGCAGCACCGTTCGTGACTAACCAAATGACTTTGCGCATCTATATTCTAACCTTTATTCAACATACCATATAACCAAATGTTAGTAATATAACGTGTGTATGAAATTTCTCTAAATAAATGAATAATTAAAACTAACAAATTTATCTAAAATATCAATTTTAAGTTGGAGATTCTGCATTAAATGCTTGCCAATGTAGAACCAAAACACTGTAACTCACTTTCAGACATATTTCACCACATTTCAAACCAGAATACCTACACATGAACTAACCAGCCGATACACAACATTGCTCTAGGATTCTGTGTCACTACAACAAGGTAGACATTTGGTTACATTTTTTTGCTACATTTTAAAATCATAGCTAAAAGTAAGTTTTTATCGATGATTTTAAAAATCGTCGCAAAAAAGTAGGCCTTTGGCGACGATTTTAATAACTATCACCAATTGAGGACCATTTAGCAAGCAATGGTCTTTTTATTAAATCATAATCATTACCTTTATGGTCTAGTTATACTAACTTACAACAAAGCAAGGGTCATGGTAAGTTTTAGGGACTTAATTGATCAAATGCTTTATATTAAAGTGGAGGAACTACTCTTTCTATAATACCATTGTATATGGAGCTAATCTTAACTACCAAAGGAATCTTTTATGAAAAAAAAAACTAGAAGATATTAACATCTCTATCCATGACCCATGGATTATCCTAGGAGATTTTAACAATATGATGCATAGGAGCAAGGAGGAAGGCTATATAGGGTCTCATTTCTATACAAGGGGTCTAAAGGAATGAATCAATCATAAAAGGGCCATGTACTTAAAAATAGAAGGTAGGTTATTAACCTAGTGGAACAACCTTTTCTATTTGGCAGAGAAAACATCTATTTGGTAGGTTTAGAAAGGCAAGTTTATCTTTGGTAGTAAGACCACTTTTGATGATTAGCCACATTAGGAAGGACATTTTTAGAGGTAGGACCTTGTTCTTAACAAGTTTGTGCCATTCAATCTTGACATTTTTCCTCCTTAGTAGTTCTCTACATGGCTTTTTAGTAAACTAGGTTTCAAATTCCATATGTAGCAGTCCTCTACATTAATTTTGTGAGTCTTGTAGTAAGTGGGATATTGAGTCAAGGTAATTGTCCCATTGGTCTTTTGTGATCCATTCTTCTAATCTGGCACTAATTTGAAATTGATTTAGGCAATCCACGTAGTGAGCAGGTTGGGCAAGAGGATCCCGTTCAAGCCAGTTATCAAAGGATAGAGAAACTCTCCTACCATTTTCAAATTTTACATATAATAGCCTCAGAGATAGATTCTCTTGCTCTACATAAATTCCTTATAAAGTTAGAGTGCATTGTTTTAATTTCTAGTTGCTATAAACTTCTACCTTTCAGCCTATATTAATGAATCCATTTAGACCATAGTGATCTTTTTCTCTTTAAGAGATTCTAGACTCTTTTGGCTAGTATAGTTTGCTTGCTTAATTTGATTAGCTAAGTTCCTAACCATCCTTCCTCAAGTGGTAGGCGTATATCTATCCATTTAGCCTTACCCCACCCTTTCTTCAACAAAATCCTTTTGCTCTTTTCTCATTAAACTCTCTGCCATTCTTAGATTTCATGCCTTTGATGTTTATGTTGTAGCTAGGTTTGCTTCCATTTCCCTGGAGTCTCGGTGTAGGGAGTAGACTTGCATTGGAATTGTTTTGGGAAGGGGAGGTCGCAGAGTTTTCACCTTTGTATGTAGAGTTCACTCCAGTTCCTACTATCTAGGAGCCCGAAGTACACCAGTATATTAGGGACCACTATAACTTCCTATTTCCTAGTAAGTGCAGATGCTTACTGGAGTGATTGCGGATCCATCAATTTCATTGTGAGCTACATTTTCAACTCAAGACCCTTCAAGAAAAAACCTGTTAAATAGGTCTCTAGAACGGTTAGTTTATTCAAATGTTTTTCAAATTGTGCGCAATATCCCTGTACTGGCCCCTCTTATTTAAGAATCTTCAAATCTCTAATGGGATCTTCAATATTTCATCATCAAACCTCCATCTTAATGCAGTTATAAACTCCTCCCAATCTATTGATTCTTCATTATGTCTCACACATTCGACGGAGATCCACATTCAACATCTTTCCTTGGAAAATAAAATGAATACTAAAGAAGAAATAGAAGGGCTATTGGTGGAGTTTGGAGAGGTATTCCAGGAGCCAAGACGACTACCTTCGACAAGAACTTATGATCATAACATTTCTCTCAAATAGGGAGTTAAATCCATCAAGATACGTCTATATAGATACTGAGGCAAATAAAAAGATGCAATAGAACGTTCAATGCAGGACTTGTTATAGCAAGGTTTCATCAGGTCAGGTGTAAGCCCATATGGATCATCAATAATCTTAGTCAAAAAGAAGGACAATACATGACGTATATGTATTGATTACAGAGAGTTAAACAAACATACCATCAAAAGTAAATTTCTTATTCAGGCAATTTAAGAACTATTGGAAGAATTAAAGGGGTCAAGTTGGTATTTGAAACTAGATCTTAAATTAGGGTATCATCAAATTTGGATGAAGGAAGAGGATATCCGTAAAATTGATTTCAAAACACATGATGGCCATTTCAAGTTTTTAGTAATGCCCTTTGAGTTTACAAGCGCGCCTTCAACATTCCAAAGCCTGATGAGCAAGGTTTTTAAGCTATACTTGCAGCAGTTCATATTAGTCTTATTTGACAATTTCCTCATGCAATATTTAGAGCATTTACGGAAGGCTCTACAAATTTTGAAGTAACAACAAATCTTTCTTAATAGGAGCAAGTTTGTTTTCGATGCCTGACAATTTGAGTAATTGGGACACTCCATCTATGAAAACAGAGTTGCAACAGACGCTAAGAAATCCAAAGCATCTATCATTGGCCACCTCCATAAACATTGAAAGAACTCAGTGGTTTCCTTAGATTACTAGAGGCACTCCATAAAACACTTTGGGATAATAGCGAAACCTTTAAACATACTATTAAAGAAACAAGTCGGAGAGAAGTTAGAATGGCAAGAGGATCAATATTGAGCATTCGAGAAGCTAAAGGAAATATTGATAACATGCCCCCTTCTTGTGTTACCTAACTTCTCATGACTTCACTGTGGAAACAGATGCGTGTGAAAAAGGGATAAAGATGGTACTCTAATAAGAAGGACACGTCATTACATTTCTTGGTAAAGCACTAGTGCCCAAACACCAAGGCCTTTCAACCTACAGGAAGAAATTCCCAGTCATCATCAAAGCGGTGAAACAATGGCATCACTATCTAAATGGGAGATTTTTAGAGTCTTAACGAACTACAAAAGCCTGAAGTTTTTGTTAAAGCAAAAGATTTCAACACCATTCTAACAAAAAGGGATGCCGAAAATGATATGATACAACTTTGAAGTCATTTACAAACGCAATAAGGAAAACATGACGATTGATATACTATCCCGAATTTCTAGTCATGAATTATTGACATTGATGGTGTCCCAAATCTAGGCAACCCTAACGGAGGAACTCAAAAAAAGCTGGAGAAAGGACATTACCACTTAATCAGTAAATTGGAAGATCAGGATGTCTAGACGATGAATTATGAATGAAAAAATGACCTGTTATGATGGAAAGATAGATTGGTCATCGACTATGGTGAGGAATTAAGGAGGAAAATTATATCCATTGCATATGATAACCCTTAAGAAGGGCACACTGACACTTTTGCAACAATTAACGAGTACATAATTTGCTTCATTGGAAATAGTTAACCAGAGGTATGGACTTTATCAAAGGCCTACCGCTCTTAAATTGATCAACTGAGTAAGTACGCCCATTTCATGGCTCTCGGACATCCTTACACATCCTAGGAAGTTGCACAAACTTTCGTTGACCATGTTTTTAAATTGCACGGAATGTCAGAAGCGATAATAAGTGACCACTAGCCCATATTTTTAAGTGTGTTTCGGCAGGAGTGATTCAGACTATAGGGGTTAGCTTAAAATTTTGCACGTCCTACCACCTCAAATAGACGAGCAATTCAGAGGCCATTAACAAGACATTGGAAACTTATCTCCTTTATATGTACCATACTTAGTGGGGACTCCCATAACCTTATGATAGATCAAGCATTAAGAGATTAAGAGGTAGCACTCCAGATAGTGAAATTCTACTTAAACATGGCACAATAGAGGAAGAAGCATTATGTAGATGAAAAGAGGATGACAAGAGAATTTGAAGTGGGACAATGGGTCTATTTCTATCTGCAACCATATTGACAGCACTCTATGCAAAAAAGGACAAACCAAAAACTAGCTCCATTATATTATGGATCATTTCAGATTGCAACCAAGATTAATTAGTAGTTTACACTTTGGAGCTTCCCAAAGAGTCTGCAATCCATCCCACATTCCGTGTTTCGCAACATAATTGCGTTAAGTTGATGAGATCAAAATGGTCAAGATATGATTGGAAAAGTTAGACAAACCATATGTAAACAATAAGTAGAAGTAAAAAAATATAACCCTTTGATCATCATAGACAAATGTTTACAAGTTCTTGATAGTGAAATTTTAACCCTTTGAGCTTGTCTTCAAGATAGAAGGACAAACCCAGTTTGCCATTGATGACATTTTGTATTAAATCAGCAATTAATCCTTTGTTACAACCTTCCGTATTTTAGGTAAATATGTTTGAGAAGTTTCCTTGCGAATGGATTTTGGTCATAGTTTCCGTGAATCACAAGCTTGTTGTTGGGCATATGATGCTCTCCATTTTGCAGTGTATTTCAATATATCTTTCTTGAAGTAAAAGAAAGGAAATTGATGTTTATCCTGAAGTCCACATTATTGATTATGATAAAGGATGACATCTTGATTGTTTTAATATCTTATTACGAAGTTGTTAATCTACCCATATAAGCATAAAAGATCACATCGCTAATAATTATCAACTCAATTGAAAAATATCAGGCAACATTGGGTAAAAAGTAAAAATTAATTATATATTTTTTATAGTGAATTCACATAAATTACAAGAGAAAGATTTAATTTATTGAGATTGTAAATATCATTTCTCTTACAAGAGTAGGGTTCCAAACTATCACAATTTTTTTGGAGACGCCATAGGCTCATCTAAGAAGTATAATGTAAATACTATAACTTAGTCAGCAATACAAAGTACAAATTATTTACTAACATCACTTTGTCTTAATATAACTTTTCTGCTAATATGTATGTATGCCTCAGCCTCAGCCTCAAAATAAGACCACAAAGGCAAATAATTGTGGAATCTTATTATGAGTAAGATGGTTAGAATGCACCATAATGAATAAAGGAATTTTGGGTCCTCACAGACAACTATTGGACTGTAAGGAACCAGTGGCTCCTCCATCAGCATTCTTGCAAGACGAAACGGCGGGTTGGTTCTTGTAAGTGAGCTTCACATCTTCCAAATTAAGGCCAGTACACGGATACTTTGTACTACAATCAAATTTGACAGCAACTTCTGTTGCTGAGGTTCCATGGATGTCTTGGTATGTCACATCACTGATTTTAATTCCAGAAGCCTGCTTGATTGAAAAAACAAATATAATAAGATAACTTAACCAGCTGCCTACTTAACAAGATTCTAAATTGCAATTGTTGAAACCTGGACAGTGACAGATTATAGAAGAGAACCTACCAGACCAGGACAATTTTGGTTATTGGGGCAGTAGTTTTGGTCGATGACAATGGGATTCTGGACGTTGTTCATGAGAATATGTTGGAAAACTATGTTCCTGGCAAAACCACTGCTTTGTCTCCCCCATGACTTAATTCTTGCCCCGTTTTGAGTACCAGTAAAGGTAACAGATTTAACTGTCACATTTTGTACACCAGGCTCCTTAAGTTCCTTTCCCAAACTCCCAACACTGCATAAACCACACATGCTTAACTTTTTAGCTCCACGTTCAACAATACTATGTATGTTACAAGAGGGTTGCATACATTTCATTGGTTGTTTTGTATACCTGATTCCATGTCCAGGGCCACATGCAACATTTTCAATCCAAAGGTTGGTTGTACCAGGACCAATGGAGACACAATCATCGCCGGTGCCTAATTTGGAGCTCAAAATTGTAACACCGGTCGACTTTTCAACATGAATACCGTCAGTGTTTGGGCTATTGCCAGAGGCAGAGACCTTAACTCCTTGAATTTTGACTTGGTGGCTGTTATATATGACTATGTGGAATATTTGGCTATTTAGAGATGCCAATCCACTGATCATAATGTTGTTAGAATTGGAGAATTGTAGAGTCTGCGCATAAGCAAGAAACAGTTACATTTATATACGATCGATTTTTATCCATTAAAATTACATAAAAATAACTAATAAGCTTCGACTAAGTTTTTGCACTTCTTCACATACCGTGGCACCAGTGGGACAACTCTTGCCGGAGGCCTTACATGCCCATAAACCGGCACCCTGTCCATCAAGCACTCCACCAGAGACGGTAATCCCATTAACCTGTTCAAAAAGAATCCAATTTCCAGCATTTCCTATAACTTCGTAGTTTGATGGAGCCACAAGAGTGCCATCTATACGAACAGTGATTGCATTGTTCTTGCATGGACCCTGAAACTTTATATTGCGAAGAGCGAACCTTCCCGCTGGAGCATAAATGGTTGCTGGACTGGAGGAGCTACAAGCTTGGTTCCAAGCAGCAACAAAGGCCTTGGTTGAGTCTGTTGTACCATCAGGCTTAGCACCATAACTTAACACATTATGCTGAGAAGCAGATGCTAAAGATGATGGTGAAGTAAAGGAAATGATGACAAATAGAATTGTAACGATTGAAAAATGATTATTCAGTGAGTTTGCCATTCCGTTCTTGTTTCTGTAAGCAAAAAGAGAGAATCAGATATAGGGAGACGAGAGGCTTAAGAGACGTTGGGCACTAGAAGAATGTGTTGGTGGAACTTAGAGCCTACTAAGGGGGTATTTATAGCTTCTGAGCTAGTATGTTAGTCGTTAGTTCGAATTGGATATGATCTATAAAAAGCAAAAGACGTGCCTAAATGTAACGTGGGTTACTCGCTCACTTGACCTATTTGATGTTCGAGTTTTTCCTTTGCCCATCTCTTGCAATTTGGATATCAGTATTTTTATGGTTTACTTTTCCTGTTTGTACAGTGCTCACATTGAATGCCTTTCAATGGCGCTTGCATGTGAAGAACGTTGCGGAATAGAAACTTAAACTATTAGAGATTTTTTCACTTTTTACTCATCCTTTTCTAACAACATTCCCGGATAGGACTACATGCACAGGCATGTACGTAGTTTGCTTGAATTCTTTCCTTTTCTTGATTCAAGAAACTAAAAAGAAAAGAACAATCCGCCATTCACGTGATACGGCCATCATGAATGGTATATCAATCTGTTTGCTTTTCTTTTCCTGTTATGATATGTCATTCTGTTTGCTTAAATAACAAAATGAGAGAATTGAGTCTCTGTACAGATTTTTAAATTTGTCCATTCTCTGTAAACATGGAGGAAGTTATTAAGTTGAAGCAGCAAGAAAGAGCTTGCTAAACGACGCATAATTGCACCATTCTGTCTTGTCTAGCCTATACTACATGGGAGCTCGAGTTCTTGGGATCATCTTTCCCATGGCGCATGTTGTCTAAAACACGAAAGTATGGGCTTAAACTGACTTGCTTTAAACTTCTTAACCCATTGACCAATATGGGAAGGGCAACAATTTGGTGACATCGGTTTATTGTCGTCAAATTATAACATTAACTGATCTGATAAGACATGCCACTGATCTTTAAGAACAAAGAATTCCAAATTTGGAGTTTCCACCAAAAGAATCCAACCCATTTTCAAAACATAGTTTCGTGACGTCTCTATTTAGATGCTCACATGTGCTTGCTCCGGCTGTTGATAACTCAACTAGAAGACTATGCTAACATTACTCTTGGCGAACTTCTCCAAAAACATTATTCAAGGCGAAATTGTATTTGACTGATTAACCAAACCACCTATCATATGCATTTTATTGGTGAAATTGTATTAAGCTAACCACATGCTGATAATGCAACCTCTTACCAACTGAAGTATATCAAGAAGTGCGTGTCTATCTAATATGCGTGAACTATATATTATTCTGGTACACTAGAAGCAGTTAATTATGTTTTTGTGGTTGGAATAGATTGTGCTCATAAAAGTTGGCTGCCTTGTTTCATGGCTTCCTTGTTTTAGGCAAGGTTTCGTGTTTCCATGGATGCCATGTGATGTTTGTTGACTTCCATCCTTCTAAGAGTAAACTAGATTTGTTAGGCACAAGATCTGTATCCCTCGGCTCTTTGAATCACAAGTCTCTGGATAACACTGGTGTTATATGGGCATAGCGTTGGTATATTGCAGAAAGTTTGCATGGTTCTTCGAAATCACATATATAGAACTCTAGAAAACATTTTAAGGAATCAAAATCTTAAATGTAATAAATCAATACTACTTAAGATTTTAGAGCAAAATCAAAGATGTAAACGAAAGCAAGATTTTCAATTTTTTAAATAAGGAAACATGTCGTTCGAACTTAAAAGTCTATTTTTTTATTTGTAATAATACATTTTCTCCAGAAAATCATCTTTTCTTTTTGTTTTTTGCAGTTGAAAATCTTATATAACTTCTTGTTTTTCTCGTAAAAATTAAATAGTGTAAGAGAGGAGATATAGGGTAGGCACCTTTATTTTCATTTCTTGGAAAATGTTCAACGGCTTTTCTCACCTCAAATCCATTGAACCATTTGGCGCTTAGGTTGGTTAAAAGCACTATTTTCACAAATTGCTCTTCTCTTTCACGATTGACTTTGCACGTGGGTAATATCATTAATCATTATCCGAATTGATATGAATTTTTTGTTTCGATTGAAATGACTTGAATGCTACACTGTTTCAGTAGGAATGTTCACTAATTGTAAACTCCATGTGGCAAACCCGCCGCTTCCCTCTCCAAAAATGCAAACTCCAAACATGCATGGTCCTCGAGTATAGTTACTGTTTGTTCTCTTTTTCTCGATACAAATCACAGTTAAGAATCACCTCACCGGATGATATTTCTATCTCTGTCGTAATAAAATGTTCTGTTTAATATTATAATGTTTTATTTTATTTTATAAATCTTAACTATTTATTTATGTAGATCTTATGCTTATTTATGTAAAATTCACGCAAGACTTATATAAATAAGTGGCTAAAATTTATAAGATAGAATAAGACATCATAAAATTAGACAGAGTATTCAGACTTGTACTCATCATATGCTATCCCTGACAATAAGTACTCACAGCATTTCAGTTCATTAATGCTCGGGAAATGTGCAAGTGAACATGAACATGAACATGGGGAAGTCATGCTTAATTGAAACCCGAGTTAATTAGTAATACAGTTGCAGGCATAATCACCAACATAATAATTGGATATTGTAGTTAATTAAATACGTTACTTATTACTTTCGCACTTTGCTTACATTGATATTTTATGTTATTTTAACTTAATGCTAATGTAGTCACAACAGATTTATTCATACTTAAGTTTCATTACTAATCTTTTAGCTATATGGCATTTTTACATTTCAAATATACCATTTACAGAAGGTTTTCTAAGCTTTGGCTTGACATTATATCTTCTTTATGATCAGCTCTTTGTCTTATTAACCATTTATTTACCAAATATTACATATGATAGGATTGCGTAACATATATATGCATGCTACATTATAAACCATACGATAAAGAAGACCAACTTTGAAATCACAAGGAATATAGCACGTGCCTAGCTTCCATATGCTAACGTAATTAAGGATATGGGAATGTCAACGGAGCTTATCACGATACCCAATTCTTAAAACAAAAGTTTCCGGATGCAGGGAACCATGCCCTGAATTGCAATCAAAATGAATCCCGCCATATCATATAAGAGGATAGTTTAGAAGCTTTCGTGCCATGCAGAGTCTTAATGTGTCAGGATCATCCTTGTCTCTCAGCGAGTCAAGTTCAGGCACGAAGTTGTCGATTTAAGGACAGTCCTGTATAGTTCTATTGTACATCAGTAAATGAGAAAGATCTTTAGAGGCTAACAAGCAATCCTTGAATTTGATATTGAAAGAAAAAGGACAATAATTATTTACGAGCTATTCCGGTTATTACGCGTACATGCAAACATGACTATCGCAAATACCAACACAACTTCACGTGGGATTTGATTAGTTTTTTTTATCCCACGAGGCGTCTTAAGAAGGTCTCAATAATTATAGACAGACTCTTTTAAATCATCCATTCTCAGATTAATCTCCGCTCGCGTCGGGTCAGCCTGTAAAGAATAAAGTGCTGGCCAAACAGATTTCTCCATTTTCAGGACTCGAACTCTAGACCTCTGATTAAAGGATGAAAGTGCTGAACCACTCACACCAACCTGTTTAACAGCCTTATCAAGCTATCCTTGTACTAATTCTTATTAAACTCCTCCCTGTAAAAAATATAAAACTAAAACCAATTATTTATATCAAAATTAAACTATTTCTTTTCGAGGAAATTGTTGCATAACCATATGCGGAGACTCACTTCTCGTTTCATGCAATTCTCATAAAATCAAAATCCCTAATAGATACACAACATAAGCACTGTACTCCAATAATTTCTGATGCTGATCCTTAATTTTAGTTAATTAACCTATTCCTTTTTATTCGTCCACTCTGAAGCAACTATAAAAGTAACAAATATTTGAATGTGCCACGTTCAGCCCATAATCCATTGTTTCACAACATTTGAACATTACCCGGTTAGATTGCCATCTTCATTATTACATTCTTTCAATTTAATTAACATTAGAGCATTACCCGGTTCGGTTGCCATCTATCACAATATCATTCGTTTATGGAATATGGAATATTTTGTTTATGTTGTCTAAAATCTGCAAATTACAACCAAACCCACCTCTCAAAAGTTCGATCCTATAAATTAATACCACCTCATCCACAATTTCAGCTCCTCACTATCTCCATGCCCGACTCTCTCCCTCTGTCATTGTCTCTTCCCGTGTCGTGCTTGTCAACTTTTCACTAAGTCAAAAAATGGCAACATCAACGATGAGCCTTATTCGTCTAGCATTCCTCTTTATTTCCTTCACTTCCAACGTGTCAACGGCTGCAAACTACAACGTGTTGACCTATGATGCGAAACCTGATGGCGTTACCAACTCCGCAAATGCATTTCTTGCAGCTTGGGCTCAAGCTTGTGCATCAACAATACCTGCCACTGTTTATATTCCCGAAGGAAGGTTCTCTATAGCTAACAAAGTCGCATTCCAAGGTCCTTGCAAGAACAGTGCCATTGTAGTACGTATAGATGGAACTCTTGTGGCTCCATCTGACTATCAGGCCATTGCCACTGCAGGAAATTGGTTAATATTCGAGCATGTTGCCGGCGTCACGGTTTCTGGCGGGACCCTTGATGCTCAAGGCACTGCACTTTGGTCTTGCAAGGCATCTAAAAAGAGTTGTCCCTCTGGTGCAACGGTATGTCAAGCTGAAATACAGTTATAATTTCTCTTCTTTTGGTAGCATCCTATTTTCTTATTTTTTGGACCTAAAAAACCCTTAGGGGTTTAAAAAATGAATTAAAAGGGTCACTACAGCAGAAAAGGCTTTTAGCCACGAAAATTTTTGTCACTAAAAGTCCTTAATTCGTTACTAATAATCTTTAGTGATGATATTAAATTGTCATCTAAATAGTCCCAAAATACTATAGGTGACATTTTTATTAAATCATCACCAATTATTTTTTGCTACAAGTTTAATACGTAGCAAAAAGAAATACATGACAATAAGGCAAATCGTGGCCAATGATATTTTGATAAGCTTAGGAGTCGTTTGGTTCCACTTCTATTATTTTGTTGTTGTTTTTAGTTTTTATTTCTTGTTTTTGGTTTCTGTTTTTTTTTTCTAAAAAAGCAAAAACATGTTTGGTTGAGATTTGTAATATAAAAAATAAAAAAAAACCTATTTGGTTGAGATTTCTAATAAAAAATTGAAAACAAAAATATGTTTGGTTTTATTATCATGTTTCTATTTTTTAATATATATCAAATTTAATGTTTAAGTTTACTAATTTTCATATCATTTAATGTGGCAAAGGCTTTGAAGCCATAGTTTAAGTTGTTCTTATAACTTAAAACTATTACAAAGACAATAAATCAGGTAAAGATCAAGTGAAGACTAAGCTTTGTAAGAAGATAGGCTCCATACTAAACACACAAGAATAAGAAGTAAAGAAGGATAAAAGTCTCTGTTACATTAAATAGCATTAAATGATGTAAAGACAAAAGTAAAAAATAGGCTTTGTAAGAAAATAATTTTCATGTTAAAGACACGAGGATTAGAAGTAAAGAGGCTTTGTAAGGATGAAGTTTATGCTAAATAGCATTAAATGATGTGAAGACAAAATAGTGCTAAAGACTATAAATTGTTTAGTCAATTCATCGATTTGAGACTGTAACCCCTGATTAGCCCTCTTGACTCTTCTAATTCGTCTCAAAGTCTCTTTCTGACCGAAGTATTTCCTTGTGATCGAGACCCAATTCCCATGCCAACAACGTAATCTGATCTAGTGCCCAAGACTTTGTCACATACTTCATTCACTTTCATCGGATGACCTTGTTCTATTGAATGTGTCATTTCATGACACATAATTAATTCCTGAAAAAGTAATAATTAATTACATACACATTCTCATTTAACAAATATTTGTAAATGAACTATGTACTCACCCATTTTGTTTTGCATTCGGCAGTTGTCCATTGATCTTTACTTTCATTATAATGAGTGTGATACCATAGCTTCATCCAGTCACACTCTTTTCTATCTCTGTCACTCTGTTGTATAAAAATATATTACTAGTAATTTTTTCATAAATTTTTAAATTTCAATCAAAGTAAAATATAATTAAAAAGATAATGACTCACAATCTCATGTCGTATCACTACAAAGGTCTTGGAGTCGGAGTTTGGTTGATATTTGACCTGATTCCTAGCCAATTTGACTTTTTGACTTTTTTCCTAATCATAAACGCAACAAAATCTATTATAACATCTATAAATCACAATTCATAAATACTAAAATATAATCAATTGTCCAAGAAATTGTGAAATTACGTTTTTTATCAAATAAAAACTAACCTTTGTAGCTGATTGCTCCCAATACTTGCATAAAGCTATCCACTCCGCCACTGTGATATTATGCCTCTTCACATCCTTTCCATGCTTGGTAAAATGCTTTTTTAAATTATACCTTTGATATTTAGACCTTAAAGCAATAAACCTCTTCACAACAGCATGTACTTCATTATCAGTCCTCATTCCCTTGACTTCCAACTTTTGTTGCAAGAAATTATAAATTATTGGTCAACACTTTAAGCATATAGAAAACACGTACAAATTGGATTGCTTTAGAATACTTACGTCTAACTTATCAAATGCAATGTCCAATTCCTCATTAGTAATTTTTGAAAATTTTGTTTTTACAGGTAAGGAAGTTCGAGATACCACACCAATCTCACTCGATAATTTGGCAGACTGTACGGAGTTGGTTGGTCGTCCTTCAGCAGGAGAGATCTCTATCTCTAATCTTTTACCTATCGCCTTATTAATCTTTTCCAACTCGTGTCCTTTTTTGACACCCTTTGTTTTTTTTACATCAGTCGTGGATACTAAATTAGCAAAGGAATAATTTATAATTAGCATATAACATACTCTTAATTGACTAGATAAATAAAATAATTAATCTTAATAAATTTAACCAATGTGATTTGAAAAATTATACCTGCAATGCATGCAAAAGAGGAGCCCACAGGGGGAAGAATAGTGTGATTTACTGGTGTCAGATAATTAGAAGCTGGAGGCATCTCTTGAGAAGTTGACGGAGAACTAATATTGTGTCGCATATTCAAAATTTGGTCATACTTATCTCTAGGATGAATATTAGGCATAGATGTGACTTCTCTTGGTGTTGAAGTAGGCTTAGAAGGTGCACGTGTGTGAGCTTGTGCCTGTGTATATGCAGGTGTCTGATCTTGTGGCTGTGTACAAGCACGTGGCTCATCATCAAGCAAAGCTTGCATCCCATCATCCTCCTCATCACCATCACCTTCATTAATATCAATGCTCAGCCCATCTATGTCTACATTTGCAGCGTCAAACCTTTCTTCCCTAGAGATAAATCTATATTCTGGCACTTCACCATGTAAAACCCACTGGGTGTATAATTGGTCCATGTCGAATTGTATTAAATGTTCAAAAACATTCGTCTAAGACCTCATATAACAATTCATGCAACGTGCACAAGGGCATAAAATGTCACACTCTTTGCCCTTCTTTCCAGCCACAAAATTCATAAACATCCTTACTCCATCAATGTATTCACGAGAAACCCTTACACTGTTCATCCATCTCTTATTCATAAAGCAACAAATACCTATTAATTCAATATAAGAATAAGAATATTATGTTATGTTAATAAGAAAAAGATAAGGAAAGGTTTACTTCGTACCTAAATGAAGTAGTATAAAACCTAACTGTTAAAGTAGGAACACTAATTTTTTCTTATGAGCTTCTTCATAATAGACATAAAATATGACCTTATAGTTCCCATCATGTTGAAGAGACCGTTTATGGCTACTAATAGAGTACTTATTGATGTGCGCAAAAGTAGCTTGACATTTATGATTGGTAATGGACTACTAATTGATGTTCCCAAATTATTTGGTTAGGTTCTAAGAAATCTAACTACCCATGAGAGTCATAGATAAAAATTGTGTTTCATATTTTATAAATTGTGTTTATTAATACACTAAATTTATCAACTCCCCAAATTTTCCCTCAACTGAGTGTCACTAGAAACTAATATATTTAATTAATTGTAAATTAAATTAACTAATATATTTATTAATACTAGTTAGTTCGATGCTTGGCCCTTAATCATCAACTCACTAAATAATATACTCGAAACAAATAGCATGTTTCTATGTGATCCCAACAATTTATTAAACATACCACTCAAAGGGACTTGCATAATTGAAAACATATTTGATAATAAGCACAGAAAAACTGGGAAATAAAGTGCAGGTACATGCTTAGGAAGCCTTAAAACACTGTAAAGAGTATACAATGCTAAGCATTGAAAAGAATGAAGAGTAAATACAAGTCACATTAATA
>JANITW010000001.1:20191399-20205509 GCA_027564335.1 Erythroxylum williamsii | reverse complement strand
TTTATAATTAATATTGGTGGCATATTTTTAAATAATAATAAATTGAAATAAAATAAACATTTAAAATGGAATGCATTCTATACAAAATAATTATAGGTTAATTACATAATTTTATCAAAATGTATAAACAAACTAAGACTTCTCGTCATCACTGCTAATGACATAGTTTGAGCTAAGTAATTATTTGACCATCTTTGAAAGCTTGTTCACTTCTTTTATATTACGGTATAATTTCTCTTCTGTACATTATAACTTAGCTTTCAGTGTCTAGTTCTCCTCTTGAACCGCCTTGACATATGCTAGTCGTGATGAAGATGCATCAACTAACTTAAGGTCATACCCAAGACCTTTGATATGCCCCGATCTTATACTAAGGACATTGTTGCAAATGTCATCGATATCAGGCTAATTCCCCTGAGACAACCAACTAGATTAGGATCATACCCAAGACTTTCGATATATCCTGATCTTATACTAAAAACATTGTTGCAAATGTCATCGATATCAGGCTAATTACCCTGAGATAATGATGTCTACAACAACTCATGCATCTTGTCCTATAATTTAAAGTACAAAATTGAGTTAACTAAAAAATTATTACTTAGTATTACATAAATAAATAAATTGTAATATTAATCTATTTGTACATATATAATTACTTTGTGTCTCTTCATATATCCAGCCTTCACCTTCCTTGTAGTATGTTAGCTTATACAGTGATCTCTTATCACACTCTTGTTCTTGAAATTGAATTTGGCTCTATTATATGAATTTAAAAAATTAGAAAATAATAGAATTTATTATATTAAGAAATAGAATAATAAGTTGAAAAAATTGCACTTACAAATTTTTGTCGGACGACAACAAATGATTTGGAGTTGATATTATGAGGAGGCGTCATTTTTTGCTCTGTTCACCTTAGTTTTTTCACACTTCTCTTAAATTAGGAGAAATAGTCATAAAATATGTAAACAAAATTAATAAAAGGAAATATAGAGAGCAATAAAACAAACCTGGAACCTTCACAAAGACCCAATAATTAATAATTTATAAAAATCAATTACATACTTCTTTATTTACTTAAATATGCAAATGCTAATTAAAAGATATGGCAAGATAATCCCAAATAGAGCATCCCAAAGGCGTTGGTGACCAAAAAGGAAAATGAACAAAAGATTCCTAACCCAAGAATCTGTACATGAGTAGAAAGGATAACTTTGTTTATTCATTGAATTAGTTGAAAGTAAGAACAAAATTTCCGTGACTGTGATATTTTCGAGGAATCTATGAGTCTCAGCTCGGTTGTGCCAAAAATTATGATTTGGAATGATCACGTGTTCATATGTTTGTGTGTGCTTAGTAATATGTAAGATGTAATTTGGTATTTTATTAATGTTGAATGCTATATTTATTTTATAATAATTTAGTCATCCATAAAAGATAGATGAAAGAATCTCCCAAAACTAGCTCAAGGATAACCATATGTAACTCTAACGAAAACTTACAAAATAATTACTATCAAACAGCAACGTTTCATGATCAGAGATCCCTTTCTGATTCATCATATAATCTTCAATTCCAGTTCCATACCTATATATATTATATCTCCATTAAAACAGTTCCAACCCCAGCAGCAAATTGAATGGTCCGTCCAAAGCATTGAAACTAGCTAAATATAGCCTTTTTTGCTAAAACAGGAAGCAACACTTTTATCTGCTAAATAGCTAGGCAGATAAAAAGTGTCAACCTGCAGTGAACCATGATTAGCATTGCTTCTCTGATCAAAATTTTTATCTTCTTTGCCTTGTTCTCTTCAGCAATTGCACAGAAAGGTAGAACAAGACATGCAGGAAAGGGAGTTGGGTACAATGTGTTAAAGTTTGGAGCGAGACCAGATGGTAGAAGTGACTCAACAAAAGCGTTTATGGCTGCTTGGAAAGGAGCCTGTGGCTCAAAAGTTCCCGCAGCCATATCTGTGCCGAAGGGAAGGTACTTGCTAAAGAAAATAGATTTCGTTGGACCTTGCATCAACCATGACATTACGTTTCATATATCTGGCACACTTATGGCTCCGCCCGATTACTGGATTCTTGGGGCTACAGAACATTGGATTGCGTTTCAGAATGTCGTTGGCGTCACTGTTCTTGGTGGGATTATAAATGCACAAGGCACTGCTTTGTGGAACTGTAAAGCTGCTCGCAAAAGATGTCCCATGGGAACCACGGTACTGCTCTGATCCTCTTAACTATTCAACCTCAGAGTTCTCTTTCGATTTACTTCCTAAATTTTCGATTTTTAGGACTGTTTCTCTTTTCCACTGTAGTTATCGTCCGGTTAAAATAATGTGATATAGTTTCCATAAGATGGCAAATAGCAAACTACGCACTGACTGAAACTTTTATGTGACTGGTGACATCAGTCCCTGGTTATTACCAATTCCAAGTTCGTGGTAATCAAGGGATTGAAATCACTAAACAGCCAGATGTTTAACATTGTCATCCATCGTTGTCGGAACGTGAAGCTGAAAGGAGTTGAAATTTTTGCTTCTGCCAAGAGCCCAAATACTGATGGGATTCATGTTGATTTGTCAAAAGCGGTCCAAATCACCAATTCAGACATTAGAAGTGGCGATGATTGTATATCAATTGGTCCTGGTAGTACACAGGTTGTTGTTGATACTATTAACTGTGGACCTGGGCATGGGATTAGGTAAGAGATGATCAGGTCTTTTTATTAGAGAAATACAAGACTTCATCGTAAAGGTAAATCTACAAAACCAGAACAGAAGGTGTAAGTTTGTGATGATTTCTTATAATGATGCAGCATTGGGAGTCTGGGACAAGGATATCATGAACCAGGAGTAGAAGGCATAACAATCAAGAATGTTAGGTTCACTAACACACAGAATGGACTGAGAATCAAGACCTGGGGACGACCAAGCAAGGGCTTTGTAAGAAATGTTGTTTTCCAACATATCTCAATGAAAAATGTCCAAAACCCAATCATCATCGATCAAATGTACTGCCCTGACCACCAATGCCCTCATTATGTAAGATCAATACCCTACTTCCTTCTCCTTCTCTCTGTTTTGCGAGTCTCTCTCTTAAATTTCTTAACATGTGGTAGTGTAATTAATACTCATGTTGGAATGTGACAGGCCTCTGGAATAAAAATAAGCAACGTCAAGTACCGGGACATATATGGGACATCAGCGACCAAGAAGGCAATCAAGTTAAATTGTAGTAAGAAGTATCCTTGTACTGGTATTCAAATGCAAAACGTAAAGCTTAGCTTCAGAAACAAGAGGGCTCAAGCTTCTTGTTCCAGTTCTTATGGCTCCACTTCTGGCTTGGTCCAGCCCCCGAGCTGCCTGCATAACTTGTACAGAGCAAACAAGGGCAATGGCCATCGTAAAAAAGGATTTTAATTGAAATATTTAGATTAGCTTTTGTTTTTCCCTGTAAATTTATAACTATATACACTTGTTTATGTTTAAAAAAAATTTACAATTGAACTGCTCTTGTTGAGTATTACGGGTATCCAAGTCCATCAAAAACCTTAGTTGAATTTCTATACAGAATGTTTAAAATTAATCTCCAATATTTGTTCTGTAAATTGGAAGAGAAGCAAAAACCTAGTTGCATGTCCATATACTGTGACAAGGGATACTCTCATTCTAGGACCGCCATGGGTTGTACCGTCGGCAGTTTCACTAATTTTTTTAAATAATTTTTAAAAAATTATAAATATAAAATAGTTTTTTAATTAAATTTAGACATAATTATTCCAACTGAAAACTAACTCTTTTAAACAAAACGTCGTTGTTTTACTTAAAAAAGTTAGATTTTAAGTTTCACACTAATCTTTTTTAAATAATTTTTTTAATTAAGTGTGAACAAAATTGTCCGAGCTGAAACTTAACTCTTCCAAACAAAATGATATTGATTTATTTAAAAAGTTAAGCCATAGACTTATCTGAGCTTAATTTAACTTATAAATTAACCCATTAAAAATACGTAAATTTAGAAACATCTGTCAACATTATCATTCCTATTAATTTACAAGCATAATGCCAAAAGATGGAATGATACCAATTTATTAATGGAATTCTTTAGAGAAATTGTTCTTTAACTGAAACGTCCGTGTAAGGACGCGGCTCTTTGGCAATTTATTTCATATATAAAGCATAGTTATTTTCAACGACATTTGAAACATGACATCTTAACGAAATTGGTTCTATTTTATTTTTATATGAAATTAATATTTATAAAAATAAAAAAATTAATTATTCAAAATAAATATATTTATAAAATTAAGGCACATGTATATTCTCATAATATAATTATGATAAAAAAAGATATATAATGCATTTGTAATATCGAAGTTTTAAATAGATATTTTATTTATACAATAATTAAAAAAACTCTTTTTCATTTTATAAAATATAAATATATTATTGAAAGAAGATTTATAATATAATGTATTATATTTTTTACTTTATATTTGTTCAAAATAAAAATACTATAAATTATGCTAAATAAATGTACACGATATAATGTATTATATTTCGTTACTTTATATCTATTCAAAACAAATTTTAAAAAGCTAAAATAGAATGAAAATTATGTTAAATAAATATATTCATATGATCAATATAATGTTGCTTCAATCTTTTAATCGTTTTAAATAATACATGATAAAATTAGTATTAATTGTATGGCATAAAATATTATACATGTATATGAGAAAGTTATCTTATTTATTAAATATATTTACTTATGGTAATATTATTATAATTATGATATACGTGTATGGTTAAAAATGAATTTAATTTTAAACTTGTAAAATGTTACTGTTATAACAATTAAAGTACTACATAAAATTTTAAAAATAGCATTGAATCATAATAACCAAAATTTACACTATAGACTATCCTCTCGTATTTTAATGATTGTTATAATTATTTTTTGTATTTAACCAAACTTTGAACCTTTTAAAGTGGGTCTTTTTTTAATTTATAATATAATACTTTTAAATATTTACATGCTTCTTCAAAATTATGCATTGCATTTAACAATTATAAATTCTTCATTTATTCGTATCCTAACCTTTTTTTAATATATAAATACCATTTGCACTTATAGGAAATTTTTTCTTATATTTATTACATAAAAGAGTGGCAATTTCATATCACATTTATTAAGAGAAAAAGATATAAGGCTCCCTTATATTTTAATAACTTTTAAAAACTATAGGATTTAAAATTCTCAAAAAAGATCTTGTGATTTTTAATTAAAAAACTTTCATTAAAAGATAATGATGAAATACAAGTAACATGAGTATTACTTGTGGACTAATAAAATATTATCGACATGATGGCCTAACCTAGTTAAACTCAATCAAATTAATTCAATTTGATTTTAATTTATTATAAATTATCAATTGAGATCTAGTTTAATCAGTTTAGATCAAATTTAAGAGTTAAATTAAGTCATCATAACAATATTTAATTACTCGATATGTGATGCTCATGTCATGCTTGTTTTGTCGTTT
The DNA here is from genome assembly GCA_027564335.1 of Erythroxylum williamsii. NCBI lineage: Eukaryota > Viridiplantae > Streptophyta > Magnoliopsida > Malpighiales > Erythroxylaceae > Erythroxylum > Erythroxylum williamsii. The sequence goes on along the minus strand of JANITW010000001.1, from coordinate 20,199,956 downwards.
TTTTAATTAAAGTCTTAGTGAAGGAATTTTTTATAAACTAAATAATATAAAGAGTTTTTATAAGAATTTTAAAGATTTAATTATTTAAATCACCAGTGTTATGTCTTTTACCTTATTTATTAAGAATAATGAATTATAAGTGTAAAAGCTTTTATATATTTTTTACTTTAATATCTAACCTTTACATTTTTTTCAATTAGGTAAAAATTAGACATTTCTTTTTCATTAACGTGTTTACTAATATGAATTGACAGAGTATATGAAGATTGATATTTAAAAGAACCACGTGATCCTTCGTCCTTGCAAACATAGTTTTTGAGCCATATATATTATAGTCACTTATTCTATACTCAATAATGATGCAAAAAGTAGTCATGTAACCCCTTTAGATGTAATATTCAAGTGTTTTTTTAGTCAAACCAAGAAATGTTAATAGAGATAATTAAATTATTTATTTTTAAAAGTTTAAATACTTAATTAAAATTTTTAAAAGATTTTTAAAGACTTGACATTTTATAGTTCATTAGCCTTATTTATTATTATATGATTATTAATATTTTATTTATTACATATTACTAAAAGTTAATTAGTATGAATCGTAATTTATCAAACATGTATCTTATTAAATATATGAAAAGAAACTTTAAAACAACATGAAAAGATAACAACTTTTAGCTTCAATTTACTTAAATTTATTTGAATTTTTATATTTAAATATGAATAGTAAGAAATTAATTTGATTATTTTTTAATAATAAATTTAGATTTATTATAATAATAGTGTGCATTTATAACTATAAAATTGCCCTATACTTAATTATATTCAACTGTTTTAACTTTTTCTATAAAATATGATTGCGATAAAGATATTAAAAAGGTTATTTAACATTATAAAATTAAATTTTACATCTATGAAACATTTGATTGTAAACTAAATAAAACTAAAGGCACATGTTCTAAATATATAATTATATTAGTAAAAATAATTACTTATTATATAATATTTATATTAATCTAAATAAAATATTCAAATAGCATTAAAACAAATGACATAATTTCTATATCTTCAAGTTACTAATAATGAATATTAATTTTGTTAACTAACACCCCCAAAATGCACATGCATGAGTCATTTTTACACCATCTCTCAACATTGGGTAAGTGTTCTTGGAAAAAAAGTACTGTCCCATTGATTCTTAGAACAAAGCAATGGCTCTCACTCTGCTTATTTGTATACAAAGATGCATCCTATTTACCTCAGAACCATCAATTCGGTTGCCTGCCTTTAACTTACAGTTTTCATCCAAAAAGGTCCATGAGCAAACATTTCCTCTGTTATCCTATAATCATTGACCAAAAGTACTGTCCTAGTGGCCATGGTTGTTCTAATCAAGTCACTATAATTCATCCCTTTTTAAAACCAATTTTCCAAACTCTGAACCAACCATTTACCTTATATTGACTGTGCATAACTAAAGAACAAACCATATACGTAGACATATTTACGTTTACTATCCTACAAATTGCTTGTCACTATTGCAGAGACTCTGTAATGTAGAAGTAAAGAAGCCCCTGAATTCCTAAAGAAAGTTGCATTAGTATTTCCTTGCATTAATACCATAACATTCTAACAGAAATCAACAAGATCTTCCCTCTAGTACTCTGTATTCTAAAAGTCAAAAGAATATCCAACTAATCACCGCGGTATCAAAGACATCATTCAAGTAAACCTCTATTTAAGGAACAACCATGGCCCTATCAACATGAAGCTCAACCTTCCATTATCCCCATTTTCGTCAAGGCCAAACGCACACAGAGAATGCAAAATATATGCTAAACAACAGAGCTAAAAGATTAGGGTTCTTAACTTTCTGTTGATCAATCTCATTCTGTGCCTCTATATTAGAAACAGTTGTAAAAATTTAAAAAAGAAGCACCATCTTTCGTTGGGACTACGTTGAAATTTATGAAATTCTCCTCCTCTTTCTTACCCCCAACCAAAACTGTCATACAAAGGAGCAGGCCTTGCTGTAAAAACAAATGTAAAGTGCACCGAATGCAACAACATCAAGAAGAGCCAAGCAATGATGGAGGGAAAAATATCTGGGGAAAGAATCTGTCCTACATCCATAGAGGAAGAGAAAAGTCCGATAAAGAATCCTTCCCCAATCAAGTTGCAACCACTGGCTCCATTTTTCACTGTAAAAGCCTGATTTATAAGCCTTTCCCAAAATATTTAAAACCAACCGGCAGATATATTAATAATCCTGATGACCGAAAAAGTAGAAACAGAAGAAAAAGAAATCAGAACTTTTGAAGCATTTGTTATGAACAACTTTCATGCAAGAAAAGAAACTATATTGCTAATCGCAACACCCAAAAAAGTGAGGAGATGTTGTTGCATTGGTACCAAAACAGTAAAGAAAAGTTGACAGACATGTTAACCATGCACAAAACTCTTGCTTAACTTTAAATGCTCATACATGTCCTAATATGGTGTACAGAAGTGTAACCTTGAAACAAAAAGAAGACATTTGCAGAAACCTGAGGGCACAAATTCCATACATCCTTACCATTAGTTGCAAAGTTGATCAAAAGTACATAGCATTGTTGATCGCTTGTTGGCTATTTCTACAAGCATCTCCAGTGCTGCATAGCATTATTATCTTTAGAATATGTTGCATCCTGAAGTATGAAGCATCTTGAGTGTTTTCTTTTTTTTTTTTGGAGTTCACTTCTGTACCTGTCTCAAATGATAATTGGGCCGATCGAAGCTTTGGGGAAACCAAAGTTCCAAACACAGAAAGGGACTTGGATCGCTCCTTCTGAACCTAGAAGTGTAAGAAATCAAGTCCATAAGTTCAATCTCATAAAGAGGTAGCCAAGTTGTAACCCCATATTCATCAGGGAAGCAATCTCAATCTTGTAGTAGTAAGTGCTAATTTCAAAATTTTCCTATCACATATGAAAATTTGCAAGAGAAGTGTAAGAGTTGAAGGACACTCACTTGGTCATCAACCTTTAGGGGAGATCCATCTCTAGAGGCTTTCTCTTCTGCAGGCAATGTCAGAGAAAGTGCATTAGCCAATAAGAAAAAATGAAAAAAATAATGAAAAGATTTCGACTTTGGTATATTTCAGTCCCGATGATCCAATCCTTTAGAAGTACATTCACGCATAAACTCAAAGGAACCATTTTAATACATGGGTACGGTACCAATTTTCCAAATGACCAACTACAATAGATTTGAGTCAATACCAAAAGAAAATAATTTACTACCAGATGGAGAACTGCCCTGACGACGTAGCCGTAGGTTGTCAGATTCTTCACGCAAGTTACCATCTTCGGGACTTTGTGATGAGGACCATTTGCGTAACTCAAAGTGAGGTTGTTTCTCAGCGGAGCCTACTCAACAAGAGATGAGTTACCGAAATACTGAGAGAGCCATAAAAAGAGAGAGAAAAAGGGGTTACCTTGATCTTGAGAGACACAAAATGATGTAGAAGCAGAGTGAGATGTGAGGTCCAACAGCACAGAGTTGACACGCGAAGTGCCCATTGAATGTCGAGCACTTGCCAAGTCCAACCATCCCTGAAAACAGTCTCTCATCAACTTTCCTGCGAAAGGCACAAGGGAATTTGAACCGTAGACGATAAATGTACCTGACAGAGCGTAGAAGATAACGAATCGAGAAGGGTTAAATAGCTGTCGACTGAATCCAGAAATTGCAAGACAGTCTCATCACCGACATGTTGTCTTTGTTGTTGTTGATCGTGATCCTGTTTTCCGCTTTCAATCTCAAAGTCCAAATCTTTTTCTTCTTCTTGTTTCCTTTCCCTGCCCTGCTCAACGGGGTTCATATTCGCCGGCGTGACGGCGATTGAGTGCCTGCCGGTTAAAAGTCGTCCGTTTATCGTTTCCGCTATAGTTCATAACAACCGGTTACGACAGGTCGTACATACCCAAGTTAAACAGTAGTTACCAAAGGTTTTTAGGGCTTTGAGAAGGATTGCAGATGTATGTTTGAGCCTTGCACCTTTTGGGCTCGGCTTGACTGTATGGCCGTCGAAGGTGGATTTAACTGATAAGAATTAAGCTGCAGCTAATTGGTAAATCTCATTTTAAATCTTCTTAAGATCGCTTTATGAATAGCCTCACATCTTTTCAAATTTTCACGTCTGTAACTTTTGTTAGAATCTAACTATGATTGAATCACAGGCGTAGCGAAAAACAAAATTTTTACAAATTCTGAACAAATCTTAATAATTAATTAAATTTAAATAAAACAAAATTTGATTTAAAAATTGTACTTTGTTCGTTTTCTAAAAAAAATATTTGAATCTTTTTTCTAATTAATCAATCACGAGCTATCCACTTGTCCATTCTCTGATGGTATCTACAGAGCAATTTCTAAATTGTTTTGAGAGGAAGAAGACAAAAATACTAGCTTCTAGAAAGCTCTTCCTTTTAAATAAAAAAATTATGACAGTATTTCATTAAAAATGAATTTCTTTAATTATAATTAGAATCAAATTTTAATTCTAATTAATTTAATTTAATTTTAATAAAATCAAATATCTCATATTTGATTCCCAAAGTTTCTCAAACTTTATAATTAAAATCAACTTAATTAAATTGATTTTTCTTTCATAAATTGCTCTTTGATGTGTGATTCATTAGGTTCCTAATGAATTGGCAATGATTATAAATTATAATTCTAATTCACAATTATTAATTCTTCAATTAAATAATTCATAATCATAAATCATGATTGACGTTTAGCAACATATCATGATTATCTAAATATTAAGAATGTCAAAGTGATTGACTTAACTTATCCATGCATGGCTATAATGTATAACTTAATCTTTTAGTCATTTAATATTTTAATTGGATAGAGTATCGATACAATATCTACTTTTATTATCCAATCATATTCGTTTTTGCTAATTAGTAATTGATTTATAATTGAAATATGAAAACTCCCTTTTCAAATAGTAATTCACTCTAGCTAGAGAATTCTATAAATCATTACTAATTAAGAACAACATATTTTTATCTATAATTACTTTAGAGTGATGAATCATATATTGACTTACTCAACTATTTACATATGGTTCATACTGTATTCAATTACTATCAACTGAACTATCCTAAAACGATTGATAAGTAGCATCAAAATACAGTAATTCTCATACTAGATACCTTGATAATCTCAAATCTAAGGATCAATTATACAACCATCATTATGCGATAATCCATAGATACATAAATAATATCCCATTCGAAATTCTCATAATCAGGTCAATTAAGTGACTTATTATCTAATAATCACTCATACATTAGTTTAAATATCTCTATACTTTAATTTATGAGATCAATTACTTTTTTCACAAGAAAGAAACATAATGTGTGATAGTTTTACCGTTTTAACAATATCTAGTCTTGATGAAATTACAACTAGAAACATTTTGGAATAACACTTAAGTGTAAATTGAATTTTATAATTATGATCTCATCATAATTTCAATTACACAGTAATTATTTCAAGGATTTTATCTTTAGTATTAAAACATAAAACATTAATTAAATTAATACATAAAGATAAGTAAAGCCTTTTCATTAATTAAAATTATAATTAATTGGCTGCAAGGGTATAAATTAACACTATCCCACTTGCACTAAAGTCAATCACCTATGAATCTAATGTTATATCCATCCATATGATGACCATGTCTCTTTTGAGACAATGGCTTAGTAAGAGGATCTGTTAGATTCTCTTTAGTGGAAATTGGCTCCATTAATATGCATTTCTGCTCCACTATTTTTCTGATCATGTGAAACTTTTTAAGTACACGTTTGGACCGTTGATGATACCTAGGTTCCTTTACTTGTGCAATAGCAACGTTGTTGTTACACTACAATATCATGGGCTCAACAATGTTAGGAACCACTCTAAGTTCAATGATGAACTTCTTGATCCAAACTGTTTTCTTTGCCTCATTTGACGCTTAAATGTACTCTACTTCGATCGTTGAATCTGTTATGGTTAGTTATTTGGAACTTTTCTATTTAAACGCACCACCATAAAGAATAAAAATATATCATGACTATAATTTACTATCATCTTAATCAAATTAGAAACTGGCATCCAAATAACCTTGAACTCTCAACGTAGATCCTCCATAGACTAGAAAAACATCTTTAGTCCTTCTTAAGTACTTCAAGATGTTTTTTATAGTCGTTCAGTAACTCTTACTGAGATTAGCTTGATATCTGCTTGTTATGCTCAAAGCATAAACAATATCTGGTTTAGTATATAGCATCAATACATGATTGATCCAATTTCCGAAGCATATGAAATACAATCTATTTTATCTCTCTCCTTTTGTGTCTGTGGACACATACTTTGTGAGAGAGAAATTCTATGCAATATGGGTAAGAATCCCTTCTTGAAATTCTCCATGTTAAACCTCTTTAGTACTTTATCTATGCACACAGATTGAGATCATCTACGCGACCTTTTTGATCTATCTCGATAGATCTTTACACATAGTATATAGGCTGCTTCTCTCATATCCTTCATAGAAAAGTTCTTAGATAACCATATCTTAACATAATGGAGCATTGAAATGTCATTTCCAATAAGCAATATCTCATCCACATAAAGTACTAAGAAAACAACAGCATTCCTCTTGCTTTAATTTACTTTACATTAGTTTAAGTATCTATACTTTAATTATGAAATCAATTACTGTCTTTATAAAAAAGAAACATAATGTGTGCTAGTTTTACAGTTTTAACAATATTCATTCTTGATGAAACTACAACTAGGAACATTTAGGAATAACACATAAGTATAAATTGAATTTTATAATTATGATCTCATCATAATTTCAATTACACAGTAATTATTTCAAGGATTTTATCTTTAGTATTAAAATATATAAATTAATTAAATTAATACATAAAGATAAATAAAGCCTTTTTATTAATTAAAATTAATATCATACATTAATTTGCATCTAATTGATTGACTTCAAAGACATAAACTATCAATTTTAAGCAAATTGAAATTATTTATATACATGTGTGTGTGTGTGTGAAGCTATGCATATTCATTAATGTCTTTAAAGTACATGAAAGTCAGATGTATAGAACTTAGCTTCCAATACATGTACTCCTTTCCCTTTTTGTCTATGGCCAAGAGGAGAGCCACCAGCTTAACATTACGAAGAATAAATGACTGCCCAGTTACTTAGTTTGTATTGAAGTAACTTTCCACAAAGAACTTAGTTTGTATTGAATTAACTTTCCACAAAGAAGATAGGAGGATATTCCACAAAAGTGGCTGACAGCAATTGAAGATCTTCATTTGAAAACTATGGAAGCAATTATGTGTGCATGTTTGGACTAGATAGACATAAGTGAATTGGACACTGAACTGTGAGATGCAAAAACTAGTCAAACCTAATCAAATACAATGTTGATTGCTGTCTTGGCTTAGCATCAAGATTGGTCAAATGGGCAATGCCTTTCTAAATATCTTCCAGATGATGGTGGCTTTCGAAGTTTCCTTTTTGACCATCCCTCTCGTTGGAATTGGATCGGACAATGTATGCTACTCAGCCAATGGACCTTTTTTTCTGTTTCTAGTAAATCATTTTATGTCAACTATATATAGTAAGGGAAGTATAAAATACTATTTGGTCAAATTTTGTATATTGCTTGTGGATAGATTATATACCTTGATGGATTTGTTAAACTAATAGTTCATTCTTAAAAAACATATTTAGTTTGAAGTTCTAAGATCTTGTAAAGTTATTAAGAATAGAAAAATAAAGATTGGCAAAATTGAAATGAAGATTATCAAGTTATTATCAAAATATTATTAGGATATTTTATTCTTATCATAATATTATTATATTATGATTTTTTATATTAATCTTTTAATAATTATCTTATTTTATTTTATTAATACTTTTATTCTTAGCATAAACATATTTAAAATTTTAAAACTTATAAATTATAAATAATTTAAACTTGTTAATTATTTATTTATAAAATAAATAACTAAATACCAAACTTTGTTTAATTACATATAAGACCAGGATTAATTTGTAAGCTCACAGGAATAGGATAAAGTCAAAACAAATTTTAGGTATGTGTCAAGCTCAAGACATGCTCATTTGACTTTTACTTACCATTACTATGCATCTAATTATTGCCTAGCAAGGCAACATCACATTTACATGTATTTTCATGCATTATAATTAGATATTTTGATTTGTTTTTCTTCAATTTTTTCTTTTCTCGCAGTGACTTGTCGTCGGTCTCACCTCTCTTTCTTACGTAAGTAAAATGGTCTTTACTGCTACTACTCTTATTATTCCAACTAAGAGATTTAACGATTTTGATAGATCAAAACATAACATTTTTTAAGTTTTTAGTTTGGGTTTATAATATTTTCGTTTAATTTATTTTAATAAATTTTTTTATTAAAAATTTATTAATTTAATCAAATTTTGTAAATTAATAAATTAAATAATTTTTATTCT
>JANITW010000001.1:20177129-20191299 GCA_027564335.1 Erythroxylum williamsii | reverse complement strand
AGAGCTTTAAGTCCATTGATGATAGTTTGAAATCTTCCAAACATCTGATCGATAGACTCTTTGTCCTTCATCTTGAATAGCTCATACTGGTGTACAAGAATGCTTATCTTGGTTTCCTTTACTTGATTTGTGCCTTCGTGTGCAATGGATAGTGTGTCCCATATCTCCTTCGCAGTGTCGCATCCGTAAACTTTATGATACTCACTTCTGTTTAGGACACAGCTTAAAAAGAACTTGGCCTTCGAATTCAGCTGGAATCTCGCTTTTTGTTCTGCAGACCATTTGATTCGTGGAACAGTATTTATTTCTTCATCTACCAGTGTATACGGTCCATTTTCTATTATGTCCCAAAAATTGATATGAGTTGATTCAATGAAGAGCCGCATCCTGTCTTTCCAGTAATGGTAGTCTTCTCCATTAAACGCAGGAGGTCTAGTGAAGGAGGCACCTTCAGCTATATATATGTGTGATTCTACCATGGATCTTTATCCACACTTTGTTAGGATAAAAGCAGTCTCTTTCAACTGTATTTAAAACTTTTAATTTTATTTACTCTTTAACATGTATATTTTGTAACAGTTTAATATTAATTGAATCTTTATTATATCATCTTATCTGTTTAACTTATAAGTTTGATTATTATTAATGTAATAAGCATCTTCTTATGTTGAACAAATTTGTAGTGTAGGTGAAGTATCTTCTTGAATAATAGTAATTTCACATGGGAAGCTTAACATTAGTCATAAAAATGGGGAGTTTTTTGTACCACTGATCATGCCTTTTTTTGTGTGGAAAAAGCTTCATCATCCATTGCCAAGCAATTTTGTCTACTTACAATGACTCTGTGACTGCCTTACAAATAGAATTAGTGGTGGACCCCAACTCCCCGTCCCCACTTCTTTCTTCTTTTTCTTTCCGAGAAACGAAAACAATAGTTTCTCATTAAACTAGGTATAAATAAGATTCTTAATCTTGAGATGTAGGTGAGTTGGTAAGGGGCTCTTCTGATTTAAGTGAGGTCGTGAGTTTGAATTGCTCTATTATATGCAACAGTTTAAATTTAGGTTCAAAACTTTGCTTCCTATAAAGGACCTACCCTGTTCGAGTAAAAATTAGTATAGAAATAAATAGTTTAAAGATGTCTTCTTATAATTGAGACCCTTTTAAAACATCTCGTGGGTAACAAAAAAAAATCTTAATAATATGTGAATAGTAGGTAACATCAAATGGGGGAGGGTATAGATCTTCTATCCCAACTAATATGGATATTTCAAAAGATCACAATTGTTCAATTTCATTTATTTAATAGAGTTATTCACAGTAACAGATGATTGTTAATTAACATTATACAATTGTTCAATTTTATTTATTTAATAGAGTTATTTACCGTAACAGATGATTGTTAGTTAACATTATTGGTGCCCAACTTTGACTTTAACCTTACTCCACCCAGACCCAGGTCATTCCTAGTGATTTTTGAGTTAACATACGTACGTTCGAATAATAACTCTGCTTTTACCATTTGATAAAAACAAAAGCATCCACAAAAGAGAAAACAAGAAAAAGAAGTACAAACAGTGTTACAAACAAAACAAAGGTGGTTGCCAATATATGTCACCCTCAGCTCCGTCAGCCTCTGGCAAAAGCTTGAGTTCTTCATTGGAAATCACTTTCTGGGTTTTTTAGATTCGTATCGGGTGTCTACTGCGTACCTCATTAGTCATTTCTCCTCTCAAAGTTCACACTTTTGAGCTCAAGATCAGGTATTCAGCAACCCTTTTGTTGTTTAAGACTGTTGCTCAGATTCTCTCATCATCCAAACCGGAGCAAGGTGTGATTTTTACAGAGGATCCTAATCGGTTTGATAAATGAAAGGAAAATTCATATCTTCCATGAAGTTAGGCATTGCTTCTTGTAAGAGAATTCAGTTTTCCAGTATGGGAAGCTTTAGTTGTTGATATTTTCTGGAGATGTGTATATGTTTGATCGTTACATGATTTGTTGTCCGTGAAATTAAGATTCCAAGTATCATAGAGGAAGGCAATAAATATCTGGACTTTCTGGTTCAAGAATCTAGATTTCACGTACAAGTGAATAATTACCTGTCACTGATTAGGTTGTTGAGATTGGGTGATGCTTCTGTGAAATATTGGACACAATGGCCGAGAAACAGAAAACAATAGAGAAACAGCAGAGCTTTCGTGGAGTCCCGGAGAAACAAAAAGTGATGGAAAAGCAGCCAAGTTTTCATGGTGTAACAGAAATCCAGTCGAGTTCTCGTGGAGTGATGGAAAAACACCCAAGTTTTCGTGGAGCAACGGAGAAACAGCAAAACTTTCGTGGATTCATGGACAAACAAAAGAGTTTTCGGGTTGTAATGACTAGACAGTTAAGTTTTATTGGTGCTAGTGAGAAGAGAAAAAGCAAAGAGTCACCTGGAAAGCGTGGTGACTCTCAGCTACACCTGGCAGCTAGAGCAGGAAATTTGAGTAGAGTAAGAGAGATTCTAAATAACTGTGATGGTAATGAGTCAAAGAGTTTGTTGGCAATACAGAACCAGGAAGGAGAGACCCCCCTTTATGCAGCGGCAGAGAATGGTTATGCGGGGGTGGTTGCTGAGATGTTGGAACTTATGGACCTGGAGACTGCTTCTATTGTAGCTAGGAATGGATATGATGCCTTCCATGTTGCAGCAAAGCAAGGTCATCTAGGTAAAAACCAAATTCCCACTTAGTGTTCTCCTTAATCTGATCTAGTAAAGCATAAAGGTCGGTCAGCTTCTTGCTTACACTTACGTCCTTAAGATATGTTGTTATAAAACCAAAATTTATTTCATCCTTCTCATGTTATTAAGTTTTGTTAAGTCTATTGTACAATATTTTTGAAACGATAACAGGATTTCCTAAATTTTACTCGACAAACAAGATCTTACTAGTGGTACCCGCGGCAAGTTAAGGAATCTCTGCTAGTTTATAGCTAGTTCATGGGTTTGCTAACCCCATTATCATCAAGCGATGAACTTCACTCCTGATTTAGAAGAAAGATCATTTTGCCTATCATCTTTACATCAGTGTCTTGAATCAAGGCTTCAGTGCTTCTAATGGTTTTGTGCTCACATGTCTAGGGTATGATGTAGAGGACCAAAGGGAACATGGGCTACACTAGTGAAGCTGTAATCTATAATGCATCATAATTGTACTCAAATTTTAAGTTGGCAGCATTGCTGATTGAATACCTGTGTTGCATAGATTGTGACAACTATGATTCTTTTCCCTTTTGTTTTATGGATGTCTCCATCTCCAAGTCTTTACATTTGTAACTGCGGGAGTTTTGATCGAATGCTTGTAACACATAGAGTCAGTCCCACGAAATATTTTCATCCATTATGCTTTACCAAGGAATAAGGCCACAGGATGTGGCTAATTCAACCATCAATATTACCTTGCTTAATTTGGATCCAGAATGAGGTGCAGTATGTAGCAGAAATTCACTGACTTACATGGTTTACTGTTTCCGGCTTAAGACAACTTTCACTTCAAACTTTTCGCTGTTGTTTCTGATTAAATTTAACTTGATCTTGCAGAGGTGCTCAAAGGACTTTTGCAAGTGTTCCCAAACCTGGCCATGACTACTGATTTGTCATGCACTACTGCATTACACACAGCTGCAACTCAAGGACACATAGATGTTGTGGATTTTCTTCTGGAAACAGATTCTAATCTTACTAAGATCGCCAAGAATAATGGTAAAACTGTCCTTCATTCAGCAGCTAGGATGGGACATTTGGAAGTTGTTAGGTCCCTGCTGAGCAAGGATCCAAGCATTGGCTTTAGGACTGATAAGAAAGGGCAAACTGCATTGCACATGGCTGTGAAAGGGCAAAATGAAGAAATCATACTGGAGTTGCTAAAACCTGATTCATCTGTTGTTAGTCTGGAAGATAACAAGGGAAGCACAGCTTTACACATTGCCACAAAGAAGAATCGTGCTCAGGTGTTTCCTCATTTTTTTGTCTTTCGTCTTGTCTCTGTAGCTTTTGATTGTGGTGGACTTTTTTCATGGAAGGATATTTTCCCCGTAGTAATATGTATATCTTACCACCTGATCCAACGAAAAAGTGATCATTGCTTATTACTGGAATTTGATTATTCTTTTCTCTTCGTTTCCACTCATACAATAGTCTGCACAGAGTACATGTCTACATATATATATATATAATTTTTTTTGACAAGAGAGCACACTGCTGCATTTATTCTCAGAATGCTGATGGAGACGAAACAAACTCATAGTACTAATCAACTCATTTAGCATCAAAATTTTGAGTCACCAGATACTGGTTGTTCATCACATTGGAATATTGAACCTTTAGAGCAAATTCCTTATTTCTTTTTGTCTGTCTTCCCTGTAATTGACATGTAAATGAAAACCTGCCGGGCTTATAGATGCTTACTCAAATTTGCTTCATCCTGTTGCAGAATGTACGCTGTTTGCTATCTGTAGGGGGTATCAACGTTAATCCTATCAACAAGGCTGGAGAGACCCCATTTGACATTGCAGAAAAACTTGGAAATCAAGAACTTGTGTCCCTTCTAAAGGAAGCAGGGGCTACCAATTCCAAAGACCAAGGGAAACCACCAAATGCAGCAAAGCAACTTAAGCAAACTGTTAGCGATATCAAGCATGATGTGCGGTCTCAACTCCAACAGACCCGTCAAACAGGCTTCAAGGTCCAGAAAATTGCTAGGAAGTTAAAAAAGCTCCACATTAATGGCCTCAACAATGCTATAAATAATGCAACTATTGTTGCTGTTCTCATTGCTACGGTTGCATTTGCAGCAATTTTCACTGTGCCTGGACAGTATGTTGAGAATAAAACAGATGGGGCATCACTTGGGCAAGCTCATATAGCAGATGATGCAGCTTTTCTACTCTTTGTCATTTTTGACAGCCTAGCTCTGTTCATCTCTCTGGCTGTTGTTGTTGTCCAAACATCTATTGTTGCTATTGAGCAGAAGGCAAAGAAGCAGCTTATGTTTGTCATTAACAAACTCATGTGGTTGGCATGCCTCTTCATATCAATTGCCTTTGTTTCTCTCACATATGTAGTCGTGGGTAAGAACTCCAGGTGGCTTGCGATTTATGCAACAGTGATTGGAGGCACAATTATGCTTACTACAATTGGTGCCATGTGCTACTGTGTCATTTTACATAGAATGGAGGAGTGTAAATTGAAGAATATAAGAAAAGCTGAGAGCCGATCACGATCTTACTCTATGTCTGTGGCATCAGATTCAGAAATTCTGAATAGTGAATATAAGAGGATGTATGCACTCTAAAGCTTCGTGTTTGCAGTGAATCTTTACTGCTAAAGGAGTCTGATGGCTTATGATTCCTTTCTATCCAGCTAGCTATGTTTAGGACTAGAACTTGGGCTGGTGTGTTTCTTTACTAGGAATTAATGGAGAAAGGAATCAAATAAGAACGGAGAAGTTCTGCAAGAAAACTTGGCCAGGTAATGTCACTTTTGTTCTAACGCTGGCTGCTGAAAGGTTCCCCTCTGCCAGAAGCCTGGATCACCGTCTGGTTTTGGTTTATATGGCCAGCTGCAGTTTCAATCGGTGATTGCATTGATTGACCGTGTTCTATTGTGGAGGTATAATACTTCTTCCAATTTCAGGAAAATAGGAGAGAATAGAACTGCGGCGAAGCATTACCTCTGCATGCAAATTCGCAATGCTTATATGTACTATGGATCTATCAAAGCTTTCAAATTCTATGTTGTTACCAACCTAAGGAATTTAAAGGATAGTGCAAGTGATTATATTGGAGAGAAGAATAGCCTAAGCCTGTAAACTGGTTAGACTTTGTGTTTCTTTAGATTTGAAGTAATGATTAGGTTTTCATCTGCTGGCATTTTTCATATCCCAAGTTGCAATTGAAGAGCAAGAAGTAGACTTTAGGAACTGAAAGGGTGAGAGTGGAAGTGAGAAGAAGCAAACAATTAAAAGGTAAGTAGGCAAAGGCCCAGGTTCTATGTCAAATAGGAGAATACATGCAATATTAACATGTTAAGTACTCGATCTTAGAGATCTTCTAAGCAAAGATCCAAAATCTTTGTTTGGGTGCAATGGAGATTCAGGATCCTAACCTTTTGAATCACTGGCTTTTCACTTTGTTCCCAATCATATGCAGTTTCGTATGAACTCGATCTATAAAAAATTGTTCAGTATTGTTGTTGCTAATTCCTGATTGAACCTTTTTCATTAGTAAATGAGTCCAGAATCTGGAGACGACAGTAACAGGGCAAATTCAGTTTCTTGACCTGGAATCCTTAGTCTAAATCTGATGCAACCGATGAATAATGAATTAAAGCAAAACAAGATACAAATCAGCTATTTTACAGAAAAAATAAATAAATCTGTGTGTTCACTGAAATCTACCTGCAACCATTTAAGCAAGAAAAGAAGAACTTGATCGAGTTACAAAGCTTGAAGTGAAAAAAGAAAGAAAAAGGATAGACTATATATTTGCACCTGTTCCTGCCCTATGTTATAGGTTCTCATCTTTAGCTACAAGGTTTCTGAAGTTACAAAATCATCAACCCTGTCAAAAGAACAACTTACTTGGCTAAGCTCAGGTCAGTGAGCTGCTGAAACTATTTGATTTAGATGAGTCCATGCGCACTGGCTTCTCTGAGAAGCAGTGGCGATCATGTATTTGGTGAAATCTTGTCTCTGTTGCATTGGACAGTCACTGCCAAAATGACGTCTTAATCTCCAGTGTCTTCAAACCACTAGTTCTGTAGGATGCCATGCCATCAAGAGAGTCTTCTACCGCATGGAACTCTTCATCAGGCACAGCAACGTCAGCAAAATGATCGGATTTTATGATTTCAGCTGCTGCTGTGTCCTATTTAAGCTGAAGTACAGAAAGACACACTACTTACAATGGAGCTCAAAATCCATACACCTGACACTGACCAAAAACAAGAAACCAATTCTAAACAAACAAAATGGATCAATACTTTGATTGATACTTGATACACTACCATTGGTGAATAGATAGGAAGTTGTTATAAAAAGAATCTCAATTGTATTATCAGGTTATACAGGTTCCCTGAAACCGAGAATTTTACCTTGTGGCTGAAAGGTGGGAGTTTAAGCCATCGTTGAACGCCGTAGGAACCTCTGGGACCTTATGCATCCTTATCTTCATCCTCCTTGAGAATGGACTACCTCCACAGTGAATTCTGAATAGAACGTTCTCCATGCTCTTATTAGTATTACGCAGAATAGCCGCGTTCAGGAACATGATGCAACTCTTCACCGATCTTCTCATTGGATCTCACAATCTCTCCAAACTTGTGCTCTAACTGATCTATCAAAATGAGCAACTTGAATGTGGAATTTACAATGGACAGGCTTGTGAGTCACATCCATGCTAGCCTCATACCTGTTGAACAAGGTGAGTTAATTGAGAACATAAGAAGAGAAGTGGGAAACGCACAAAACCTCCCATCGAAGTAACAAACTGTATGTGAAATTTGTAGGTAGGAGGGAATCGTGTAAGTGCTTCAGGAAAACTTATCTGGATGAGTGCTTAGGATTTGGAAAATAAAATATAAAAGTACCTAGGAATTATTGAAGATACTATAGTGGTATCTAGAAAATCAAAACTATCATTAAAGTTCAAACTAGACGTATGTCTATGTTTAGGAATGAAATTGAATATTAAAGCATTCATCAATTAACTATCCTTGACAACATATAGGCAAAATCATTTTACAATTAATGCAGCCCAAATTGGACTAAATTGTTCATAAGTATAAAAGTTCCATTAATAGACACATACTACATGGGCCTAACAATAAGCTAAAAAAATAAAATATGATAAGGAAAACAAACTATACTAGATAAATGGCTGGAAATGATAATCAAATTTAATTGCTTCCAAACCTCTCCTTTAGTAACTTTAAGCTTACTATATCTATATTGGTTATGTCTGCAAGGATCATCATTGATGTTTAGTTCACTCTCCTATATGGCTATATCTTTAGACAAAAAGGCTTAATCTTTAATTGAATATTCGGTCATCTTATTATGATACTTATATGTCAACTCTATTTTATATCAACGAGGGTATGATAGTTCAAATTGTTTAGTTGAATATTGATAAGTTTTTTCAATTCATATAATAAATAGATCCTATTTAACGAATACAAATAGTAGGAACCTATCAAACGATAAAGCCTTTTAAACGACAGGAGCCTATTAGGCAATACGAGTCTCTTTTTTTGGATAGGAACTTACTTAAACGAAAAAAGCCTACTGAATGATAAATCTTGTTAAAACAATTTAAAAAAGAAGACGTCTGTTAAAACTAAAGAAACCTCTTGCAAGTTAAAAATACAAGGAGTCTTTAGCTAAAAACAACACACACATAACGTAATGCAAAAATTTTAAAGTCAAAGAGAGAGAGAAGAATGATGCAGTCGATTTATATTCAGCTGATAACCCAAGCCTACATCCAATCTCCAAGTATCCAACTTGAGTATTTCATTATAAGAATTTGAGTATTAAATTTGATGAGTCTCTCCAAGCTCACAAGTACATATTTTTCAAAATTCTCTAACTTTTCACATTCGAAATATATAACAAGCTTCTAAAAGCTCATAGAAAAATAAAATGTAAAATCAAAAGTAAATTCTCAAATAACAATTTCTCTCTTAGTAGGGTGACTTCACTTTCTAAGGTACAATAAGAATGATATGACTCTTAAGAAGATAGTTGTTGGTTAAATGTTTTGAAAGTCTGTGTATGTTAGTTACTTCACAAGTGTTGTTGCTCTTATTTAAATAGTCAATTTTTTCAATTAATCGTTGTTTTATCTTAGTTCTGAGTTGACTTTAGATTTTCAACATCATCTCTGCTGAAACAAAAATTTCTGGAGCTAATTGTTTGAAATGGTAAGATCCTCCCAAATGTTAATAAGGAAAGTTTACTAAGGAGGTCCTTGCAAGAAAGGAAGTAATTTTCCTATAATTTATTTCCTTTAAAAAAATATCGTTATCTATATAAGGAAATAAATATAATTTAAATTTTGAAATATTATATAGTCATCATCAAAATCGTTAAATATAAACCTTGAGCAAACAAATATAATAATATTGTTTTGACCCAATGGAAGATTATAAAGTTATGATAACATTATCAACATTAGTGGTAATGGCTCTCTCTTATTTATCTATACTCAATAATTTCATTTCCCTTATTACTATTGTTGTTATTCTAATTTCCTGTATCTCCCCCAAGTCGATTATATGGGTGGAGCATGACTTGAATATGGTTACATAGTGCAATTTTATGAAAGAGGTGGCTATTGAGGATAAATTTATAGTGGAGTTTACAAATTTAGTAAGTTGATATATAAGTCACCTAAATACCATAAGTGAATTTCAACTTTTTTCTATTGAATATATATTTTTATCTTCCCTTTTTCTAAAACACTATCCAACACTTCATATTGATTGACCAAGTCATTGAAGAAGCAATTTTAGAATTGGTATGACTTGTTGTAATACATATTTTTAAAATTTCTTTAAAAGTAACTGTACACTTTCTTTTAACGAGAAAGACAAATAGGCTTTTGCTGCCTTTATACGCTAACTTCTTAGACTTTTAGTAGGCTTTTGTTTTATTTATTGGAGGTCCTTATAGGTCACCATTTTATATTAGTTAAACCTTGTTTTAGTCAAGAAATCATTTGTCGTATCTTCTCATCTTTTCATAATTTATTGGTTTAACTTTAAAAATTAGTGTTGTATTAATACAATAAGTCTTTTCGGAAAGCAATAAATTAACAAGCCTTTATAACTCTAAAATATTCATAGGTGAACCATTGAATCAGTATTGTCATCATATTTTTCAAATTTATAAGTTGCAAGATTCTTGAGGTACCTAAACATCATTACGTAATGAGTATTTTTAACATAAAAATAGAGAAAATGAAATTTGGAAAACATAAAATATAACGCAAAGAGGGACAAATAGGATAAGAGAAATATAAAGGAATGAGAGACAAATAAATTCAAATTTGTTCAGTTTTTATGTCATTTGAATCCTTTTAAATTTGACAAGTATCATAAAGAGAGTAGGAAGCGAAATTTTGTTTTCTCATTACATATAATTAATGGTGTCATTGTTGTGTTGAATTTTATTTTATTTTACTTGTTTTTATATGTTGAAATTGGTTGCGATTTAATTCAAATTTGATATGAATTGAGTGAAATCGGTGTGGATGTCGCATGAATCTTAATTGGATTAGTTTGTGAATGTGGCATGAACTTAAACAAGAAGAATTTTTCACAAAAATGACTATTATATAGTTGCATATATTGACCATGTCACAAGTGTGCAAGTTACTCATCGTCAATTTTTTACAAAAATGACTATTATATAGTTGCATATATTGACCATGTCACAAGTGTGCAAGTTACGTCATCGTGACTTAACTTATACTTGCACGGGCATGCAAGTTAAGTCACAACCGTGACTTAACATGATAAGTCATGGTTGTGACAAGTTAAGTCACAATAGTGACTTCCCACATGCAGACACACCAACAACGTTTATTTTAATATGTCATTTTATTACGTAGAATAAGTAGGTGGACAGCACGATAACTTACACCTAGACGAGGCTACAAATAGACACTCCACTATTCATTCTTCATTCTCTACATAGACATTCTATTCTTCATTCTACACTAGACAGAGACATTTTGGAAGAGAAGAGATAAAAAGAAAGAAGGGAAAATGAGAAGAGAAACAAAGAGAGCTAGTGAGGAAGAGAGAAACATAGCAGAGAGGTGGAAGTAAAGCAAGCCTTCGACCATCTGGCGGGAACAACCTAAAGCAGAAGCTGAGAGCTAATGTGGGAAGCTTGAGGGGAGACCACCACATCTCACTCACTCGATCCCTGCTTGCTTGCTATGTTATTCATTTATTGCATTGTCTCTTGTTGTTCACTGAACTTGTTACTTTTGTAGCTTAGCCGATTGTTACCTGTTTTCTTTTCATAGTTTATCTAGTTATTTACTTGGTTTGCTGCTTAAATATTTCACTTATACTGATGAAGATGGGATTGGAGTGTTTAATGATGCTGAATCTTGTGATATCTAGATGGGCTGATTTTTTTTCTCTTGAGAATTAATGTGGCTATTTTAGTCGACTATGCATGATTGAGTTATGGTTTCATTGTCTTATTTATTGTTGTGATTTCTTAGATAAGTTAATACAATGACATGACCAAACCTTGCATCATTTAATATTAAATGAAGGATCGAGAGAAGAAGTTTAATACAAAACGAGAAACTATGGATTCTTAGGTTAAGAACCAGAAATTTATTAACTTAAGTGATAATAAGTAGTGGGGTTTCCATAATTAATTTGGATGATAACTTTTTGAATACGAAAGTTAGGTTAGTTTATTATTCAAATTGATTTAGAACCCAACTGTTAATTTTAGTAAGACAACTTTCTAATCATTTTTCCTTAATCATGCATACGAGATTAAATTAGTGAAGTTAATTCTCAAAAGTCTTCCACTTCGATTAATCTATTTGCTTTGCTCCCAATTAATTTCATTTACTTTTCAGTTAAATTTTGTGATTTCCTTTAAAGTCTTTTACTCAACAAATCGGGTTAGAGTGTTTATGATTGCATTTATTTTTGTTTTTGTTAAAAATTAATTTAAGTGAATCAATTTTACCTCCGTGGGAGACAACCTTAGGTAATCACTATAACTACCTTGTATACTTGCGAGTAGGATAGCTTAGGTATTTTTAAAACTTATTTGGGCACAACAAGTTTTTTGGTACCGTTGTTGGAGGTGTTTATTGTTCTAAACTTAAATTAATTTTGATTATTTTTATTTGCTTAAGTGATTTTGATTGTTTGTGTTTGTTTATACTTGTATGTTTTATTGTGTTATTTTGTTAATGTGTTTTGTAATTTTCGTTATTAATTTAGTGTTTTTTGTAATTAGTTTATGCTACGTAGGATAACTTTTCGGATAATAGTAAGAGAATAAATAGTAGTATTGGCTTTGAAAAGGGATTATCGGGATATAAAACTGAGTTTTAACCCATATACGTATTGCACACCATTGTCGTACTTTCTCTTCCTTGTATTTCAAGAAAACGAGAACCAGAACAGAGAGCTTCACAAGATAATTTTATGTTTCTCTTCCTCTGTAACACAGGTGAGGAACACTAAATAAGCGACGAGAGAAACGAAGAACTAAGAAAGCTAAAAACACTGGACGATCACAAAATAGGTTTTTATTGCTAGGACTAAAAAATGCGATCAAAAGCTTTCCTTACAACAACCCTTAATTTATGAAATATTCATCTTCTCCAATGTAATATATTCATTATCCAATCTCTTTCTTCTGTGTGCCAATTTAATACAAGCAATCATAGCATTTATAGCTGCAGCACGCAAAGGTCTTCTGCTGCATCAAATCAAAAGATTACTCCCAGTATTGGGCTTTGAAGTGCTACACACAAGCAGTCTGCTTTTTGCTTGTCTTTGTCTCTCCTTCTCTCTCTTTCTCTCACTTGTGATGGTAATGGCTAATCTCCATTAACACTTTCACATACAGCTTAGGACTTTCTAAGTTTTAGACTTTATATAAAAAACCTATATTTTTTGGAGAGTCTGAACAATTCATTCACATCTACATGACCAGATGTACACGCAGACGACTGGAATGAAAAAGCATTAATTAGGAATGAAAAAGCATTAATTAGGAACGTACTATAAGAAGAGGCATATGAGTGAGTCTCTGTGCACAACTTTCAACACAAACAGGCCTAATCGATAGCCCTTGTTAGGTTGGGTCTATTTTTCCTTCTAAAATACAAACTCAGAGTCTTTTTTTCCTTCTAAAATAAAGCCAGTGGAGAATAATTAAGCAAAGTTGGATCAAAAAAATATTGCTATAGAAAACTCTCATTCAGATTCACCATCTAGTTCAATTGGAGTGGAGCAAACTTCATAAGAAGTCCCTTTATAGTATAGCTAAAAGTAAGGGTCAAAGAGAAATCAGGCCATTACTAAGATATGCAAACTATGTAGAGCTAATCTCTTACAATTTATTAGTAGTAAATGAGATTAATAGTGATGGTGAACCATCCAAATTTTTATATGATATTTTTGGTACTGATACATAAAAATGTCAAGTGGTAATGCAAGATGAAATGGAGTCCTTACTTAAAACTTAGACGTAGGAATTAACCAATCTATCACATAGGAGATAGAGTTAATTGCAAATGGCTCTTCACATGAAAGGAGTCCTCTCAAAGAGATGAAAGAGACAATTATAAGGCTAACTTAGTTACAAAGGGATACAATTAGGTACCAAGTGTAGATTTTAATGATGTTTTTCCATCTATGGTAAAATATTGTTTTGTTTGAGTTTTACTTGCACTAGTAGCCATATTTGACTTGGAGTTGGCACATTTAGGTGTCAAAACTACTTTTCTATACGATGATTTGAAGAATCAAATTTATATGCATCAACCTGAGGGATTTATTGCTAAAGATTGAAAAGACCAAGTTCATTTATTAAAGAAATCCCTTTAAAAATTAAAACAGTCTCATGGATAGTAGTATAAGTGATTTGACTCATTCAAGACCCACCATGGCTATTTGAAGAACATGTTTATTGAAGCATATATGATAGTCATGTTTATTTTAGAGAATTATATAACGAGTCTTTCATTTATTTACTTCTATATGATGATAATATACTCATTACAACAAGAAGTATGTATGTTGTCAATTAGATAAACATGAATTTGAGATGAAAGATTTGAAAGCAGCAAAAAAATTCTCAATAATGAGATCTACAGAGACATGAAAGAAGGAAAATTATTTCTAACTCAAAAAAAATATATTAATAAAGTCTTAAAAGTGTTTTGGGCAATGTTTTAAAAACCGGACCAGATATCGAACCGGTCAAAGGAAAGGTTTAAAGTTTAGAGGTTCAACCGGTAGTGAACCGCTATCAAACCGGAATATAATAAATAATATGAAAATTTTATAAGAATAAATAAAAATAAAATATTTTATTGAAATGAAAAATACACCAATGTTTATTATTATCTA
>JANITW010000001.1:20126335-20137059 GCA_027564335.1 Erythroxylum williamsii | reverse complement strand
AATATTATTTAAAGTATATTAAACAATATGTAAAGCACAATATATTAATTATTATATAATTTTAAACCATATGAAACATAAATGAAAATATATCTAACAAAATCTTTTATACAGATTATAAGTAAAACTAATATAAAAAATAAATATTAAAACGTATAGAAAGTCAAATAATATTATATAACTCTCAAAATAAATGTAAAGATAAATTTGTGAATATTTTAAGAATTATGTGTAAAATATAAGGATAGCAGAGACTAAAAAAATAGGCTAATTAATTGATCTGAAAAATCTATCTGAAAAGGTGCTTTTTTTGAGAAGTTTTGAATTTGAACTTTTTAAAAAGTTATATTTTAGTTGCCAAAATAGTCATATCTATTGAAGAAGTATTTTTTATTTTACAATTAAATACTCGTTTTTTAAATAATTTTTGTAGTAAAAAAATGTTTATTAACCTCCTAGAAATTTATTCAAACAATCACATTTTGATTCACGTAACAGAACATAAAAACTCAGAAGCCGTAAGGATGTGATCCTCTGTGTCTCTTTTTCTGTCCCTACCCTGTGTCATTAAATCTTAATCATTCATTTAGATAAGATTCACATAAATAAATAACTAAAATTTAATAAAATAAGATAGAGATAGGAAAGCAGGATTTGAGTGCGAGGCCACATCCCATATTTCGAACCGCTGCCAAATTACACGAAAGCAAAAACAAACAAACTCGTATCGTCCACGTGTCCAAACTCCCAAAACCAGCAACAAGCACCTACAAACACTCAATAGACGTGGGAGAGAGCCTTTACGTCATGAGCAGCCTTGAAGTGCAAGCTGGGACCGACATCGAAGGAGGCCTTAACAAGGGCATTATGGTCTTCAAGATCATAACGAAGAGACAGCAGCTTAGAAGAGAATGACAGATGGGGTTCCGAAACTTCTCCTCTGTTGTTGTTCTCGAAGGTGAATTTGACTTTTGCCAAGCTATCAAACAACTTGCAAGATACCTTATGGAAAAACAAGGAACTTCGCTCTCAAACTCCGAAGTCACACGAAGCGAGGCCTCTTGGACAAGATGGAGATCATAGGAGGTAGTGATGACTCAGGCGGCGGCGGGGGGGAAGCAAGGACGTGTTGGATCCGGCGGCGGCATTGGAGGGACCATCTGACTAGGTGTTAAATCAAACATCGGAGGAACTTGTTGAATAAGAATGAAATTTATGAAAATGAGAGGAGAGAGTGTGCAGAGGTACAGCGAGGAATGGTGGTTTTGAAGGCGGGGGATATACTTAAAGGTGGTGGTGGTAGAGCGTAGCGTCTTGGCCTGAGGCTTGTGGTCCGCTTAATAATTTTATTTTTCAAAATTTGGTTTATTTATATAAAATATTAAAAACAGTACAAATTGGCCCATGCAGGTCTCGAACCTGCGACTTTCGCGTTATTAGCACGACGCTCTAACCAACTGAGCTAATAGGCCTTCTTGTTCCACACGGCTTCCAATAAGTAAATTGACTAGGAGATCAACCTCGATTCTTCTCAGTCATGTCATCGCCTGACAAGTGTTAAAAAACAAGCTATATTAGAATCAGACAACTCTACATAACCAAGCCCAAGACAGAGACACCTGCAAAACTCCTATGAAATTTTGATACAAGGTATTTTATTAAAACATGCAATGCAAAGGGATGAGTCGTCCTGCATGAATCCACCCCATCTAGCACATCATAAGCACAATCCATTAATTGTTTATCAACATCCATAGCCTATAAATATTCTTAAATGACACATAATTCCAACAAGTCAAAATCAAATTTCCAGAAAGCATCTTACTGTGTTCGTCAAAGATTTACCTGTTTCAGATAATTAAAGCATCAGATGTCTATGAAGAAACTGAATGATCTCTGAAAGCAACAAACAAACAGTACTCTCACAGAATAGAACAAAAACTCGTCAATACATCATTTTTATTGCTGAGATGATGATGCAGTTCCAGATCCTGATGGTGGCTGCCCACATGGTCCTGAGGCAGGAGGTGCAGTCCTTGGTGGTGGCACAGTATGCTGATACTGTTGGGTTGTATGTGGAGGGGGCAAAGATGCGGGATATGAGGGAGGGTACTGTTGGTAAGGTTGCTGGGGCACCAAATAACCATACGATGGATAATAGGGTAGATGATGCGACCCATGACCCTGCTGCTGATATTGTCCGGGCGGAGCTGGCATACCATGGTAAGGATAAAGCTGGCCTTGCTGCTTCTCTAATCCAGACTTGTTCTCGCTGGATCCTGATGCCCCATCTTGGGAAGGTACAAGTGCCCCCATACGTTGAGGATCCATTGATGGATAATAAGCTCTTTCCTGACGAGGGGGAGGTGGAATGTTGAAATAGTGCATCGGTGGAGGTTGGTCTTGAGTGCCAGGTGGATGTAAATGGTTTTGTTGTTGAGATATAACTTGCCGAGGCAACATTCCACCATGAGCCATTGCTGCATGCTGCCTAGCTTCATCTGAAGCTTCGGACTCAGGTTTTGGTGCTTGGGGTCTACCCCACATCAATTTCAGTCTAAGACCTTTGATAACTAGTTTGTTGACGAGCTCTTCAGCTGCCTTCTCTGCACCTTCTCTGTTGGTGTATGTTACAAACGCAATTGCGCGTTGAGGCACCATTTTTATGGACTCAATTTCACCATGGGCATAAAAATTGTCCCTAAGATCCTGTTCCGTAATTCGTTCATCAAGCCCACCCACATAGAGTGTTCTAATGCTTTCATCATCAGGAGGCTCAAGTGAAGGCATCTCACCAGCCTTATTGAGTAGCTTCAAAGCAACTGGATCATTCACTCTGCAGAAGTTATCAAATGAAATAAGCACAATAAGTATCAGATGAAGCCCTATTATTTGCATATCTTATGCTTATCTGCCCATTCCGGCAGCTGGAAAACTATATCAACCATTAATCAGAAGCATACTTAAGCATCTCCATTGAAAATTATCCAACATCAAAGTATATATATGTTATATTATATAAATAATTAGCTAATTATTTTTTATTCTCTATTAATTAGTTGATATTCTATTAATTAGTTGAGATTTTATCACTTAGAGAATAAATAAATTCTTTTTAATTTAAAGAAATAATTAGAGTTGTATTGTCCTATATATTCCTTGTACTATCACCAAAAAAATTAAGAATTACTGTCTTCTTTCTGTATGGTATAAAAGTCACGACTCTTTTATAATATTTTTTCCTTTCTTTATTCAAATCAGTCCTAAATGGACTATCGCTTAGCAATGACTGGCTAACGGAGAAACTTCTCATCCTCCAACAATGATTTCAGCAGTTCCAATCTGACTAATCTCGGTGTTATGACAAGAAACTTACAATGTAATTGTGATCTTCTTGGCTCAAATTTGCCTTTTCAATTGACGAATCACAGGTTGAATAGTTAGAATTACCTGCAATGGTCGCAAACAATAAAGTTGGCCATTGACAGTAAAGGAAAACTCGAGTATTTGACTCCAAATATGACAATATGGAGGTCTCAAAATTCTTTGATCACATCTTGGTTGATTAATTCCATGGAACCTATAATCAGAAAACCTCATATGTTTCTACCAACAGCTAAAGATGTATGGGATGCGGTTTGAGAGATGTACTTTGATAATGAAAATTCTTCTCAAATTTTCGAACTTAAAACAAAGCTATGAAAGGCCAAGCAAGGAGACCGTGATGTTACATTGTTTTATAATAGACTTGTAACTTTGTAGCAAGAATTGGACTTATGTTATGAAGATGACTAGGACTATCCAAAGGACAGTGTTCCACATAAAAATGGGAAGAAAATGGTAGAGTTTATGATTTTCTTGCAAGATTGAATCCAGAATTGGATGAGGTCAGAGGCCGAATTTTGGGAAGAAAGCCTTTACCCTCTATCAAAGAGGTTTTCTCGAAAGTAAAGAGAGAGGAGATGAGGCGGAAAATGATGATTGAAAACACCAAATCAAAGGTTGAAGGTTCTGCATTCATGTCGAAAGGAATAGAGACTGAGGGAGAGAGAAAAAACAAAAAAAAGATGTGGTGTGATCACTATAAACGGGATTCACACACCCAAGAAACATGCTGGAAAATTCATGTGAAGTCAAAAAATTGGAAGAAAAAACAATTCGGAGACAACCGTACCTTCCATGCCAACACTATTGAATCTAGGCCTAAAATGTCTTATGGCACACAATCTTTCACAAAAGAACAGATAGAACAATTTTGAAAATTTTTTCATTCTCAAAATTTCTCCAATCCAAATCCTCCCTGTTATTTAGTTTAAAAAGGTAATTATCTAATTGCCTCTTGTTTCAGTGTCAATTCAGATCATTCTTGGATAACTGATTTTGGGACAACAGATCATATGATTGGGTCCTCTAAATTGTTTTCTTCTTATAGTCCTTGTGCAGGAAATAAAAGAGAAAAAATATCAGATGGTTCCTACTAAGCAATAAATGGGAAAGGATCAATTGTTCTTTCCCTTGGT
Source organism: Erythroxylum williamsii (assembly GCA_027564335.1). Lineage (NCBI taxonomy): Eukaryota > Viridiplantae > Streptophyta > Magnoliopsida > Malpighiales > Erythroxylaceae > Erythroxylum > Erythroxylum williamsii. Next base: position 20,132,539 of record JANITW010000001.1, on the reverse strand, counting down.
CTAACACTCCACAATGTTCTTCATGTTCCTAAATTGTCCTGCAACTTCTTGTCAATCTGTAAAATAACTATTGACCAAAATTGTCCAGCTAATTTTTCATGTGATTGTCAATTCCAAGATTTAAACACAGTGAAGACGATTGACAATGTTAAACAAGTTGGAGGTACCTATTTCTTCGAAAATGGATATGAATCAAATAGGGACTCCCAGAGAACTTGTCTTAATACTATTTCAATATTTCGTGAGAATAAAATTATGTTATGGCATTTTAGATTTGGACATCCAAGTTTCCATCATATGAGATATTTGTTTCCGAAGTTTTTTACAAATAAAGAGAACATCTTTCCAAGCATAACCTTACAAGGCCACAAAACACTTTGCTATAATCCATATTGATACTTGAGAATCTTCGAGAATAAAAACAATAACTGGAAAGAGATGATTTATAACTTTTATTGATGACCACACTAGAATCATTTGGTTATTTTTACTCAATGAGAAGTCAAACGTTGAGAGGGTGTTTCAAAATTTATATAACATGATCCAAACACAGTTTCAAACTAGAATTCAAGTTTTCAAAAGCGATAATGGAAAAGAATACTTCAACAAGGTTTTAAGGAATTTTTTTGTTGAAAAAGGTATTATTCATCAAAGCTCATGTACAGACACCCCACAACAAAATGGAATAGTAGAAAGAAAAATTAAACATCTATTAGAAATTGCAAGATCTCTAATATTTTCAACTAATACTGTACTTATGGGGTGAGACTATCCTAACAGCTACATATTTGATCAATAGGATGCCTTCAAAAGATTTAAAATTTCAAACACTTCTTAATTGTTTTAATAAATGTTTTCCTTCATCTCAATCATCACATGATCTCCCTCTTAAAATGTTTGGGTGTACTACGTTTGTTCATATTCATGACAACAATTGGGAAAAACTTGATCCCAAAGCACGAAAATGTGTTTTTGTTGATTATCCTTCCACTCAAAAAGGGTACAAATGCTTTGATCCAATAATCAAAAGGTTTTTTATTTCCACGAATGTCACCTTTTTTTAAGATAAACCTTTTTTTTCTCACCTCATCTTTAGCGGGAGACACGTAATGAAAATTTGTTTTTTGATATTTATGACAATGAGATAGATATTTTCTATAATTCTGATTCAAACACTAATGGTGTCTCAAACAATGAAAATAAGGATTCATCTTCAATGCCTTTACAAATTCAATCTCAAGAAAATAATGAAATGTGCGCAAGATAAGATGGAAATCATTTTAAAGGGAAAGTTGAGAAAATATCCAAAACGACAAAAAATCACAGAAAACTTGTAGCATGGTCAAGAGTCTAACCTGGAAACAAATCCAGAATTGGAGACCAACCAAGTAAATCTCAGTTTTAATCTATTTATATTGAGTCAGTATCACTGAACTAATATCTATTCCAAACTCGGATGAAACCTTAGATTTACCCATTACTCTTAGTAAAGGTTCTAAAACTTGAACCAAATATCCTTTCTCTAACTTTTTATCATATCAAAGTCTATCTCCATCATTTCAAGTATTAAATTCTAAGTTATCCAATGTTTCCATTCCTCAGAATATACAAGAGGCTCTAAATATTCTTGATTAAAGGGATGCAGTCCTAGAGGCAATGAGAGCTTTGGAGAAAAAATAGAACGTGGGAGGAAGTTGATCTTCTAAGTGGGAAAACACTGGTTGGATGTAAATTGGTGTTCACTATAAAATAAAATTATGATGGACCACTTAAAAGATATAAGGCTCGCTTTCTTACTAAGGGGTTTACTTAAACCCATGACATAGATTATTTAGAAACTTTTTCACCTGCTGCTAAGTTAAATACTTTGAGAGCGTTACTTTCTATAACAATTAATCTAGATTGTACTTTACATCAGCTGGATGTGAAAAATGCCTTCCTAGATAAAGATTTAGAAGAGGTGTATATGGAGCCTCCCTTAAGATTTACTGAAAGCTTCGAAAAAAGGATATGTAAATTCAAAAAAATCTTTATATGGGCAATCACCAAAGGCATTTAAAAGATTCTCAAAATTTGTGAAGTCTCAAGATTTCTTACAGGGGTCAATCTAATCATACTCTATTCATAAAAACTTCTGCAGAAGGAAGGACTCTGATTCTAATTGTGCATGTAGATAACATCATCCTCATTGGCAATGATTTTGAGGAAATTTAAATTCTTAAAGAGAATCTCTCAAAGGAGTTTGAAATCAAAGACATGGGGTTATTTAGATACTTCTTAAGGTTGAAAATTCCTAGATCTAAGAAGGGCACAGTAGTCACCCAACGAAAATATATCCTAGACCTTTTGGAAGAAAATGGGATGAGTGGAAGTAAACCATCAAATACTCCTATGGAATTCAACTCAAAGTCGAGTGAAGTTAAGGAAGCAATTCCAGTAGATATAGGTCAATATCAACGACCAATAAGAAAGCTAATCTATATATCTCACATAAGACCAAATATTTTCTTTGTTGTCAGTGTAGTAAGTCAGTTTATGTATACTCCTTATGAAGAACACTTAGAAGCAGTGTACAAAATCTCAAGTTACTTAAAGAAAACTCCACGGAAAGGATTATTTTTCAAGAAAAGTGATTAAAGGAGAGTTGAAGCCTACGCTGCTGCAAATTGTGCAGGATCTCTTACTGTCAGAAGATCAACTTTTAGGTATTGCACACATTTGTGAGGAAATCTAGTCACCTGGAAGAGTGAAAAAAACAAATTGTGGTAGCCAGAAGTAGTGCGATGGCAAAATATAGGGCAATGGCTCAAGGAATTTGTGAAATAATTTGTCCTAAAAAAGTAATGGAAGAACTAAGAAACCAATGGAGCACCCAATGAAGTTGTTTTATGATAACAAAGTAGCTATTAGTATTGCCAACAATCCAATTCAACATGATCAGACTAAGCATGTGGAGATTGAAAGACCTTTCATAAATGAAAAACTTGAAAGTGGACTCATTTGCATACCATTTGTACCGACAACAAATGCAACTACTAATGTCTTCACTAAAGGGCTACTAAGACAGAATTTTGAGTTCTTAGTAAGCAAGTTGGGCATGATCAATATCTATGCACCAACTTGGGGGGGAATGTTGATATTATAGAAATAATTAGCTAATTATCTTATTCTCTATAGATAATTAGTTGATATTCTATTAATTAGTTGAGATTTTATTACTCAGAGAATAAACAAATTCTTCTTAATTGAAGGAGACAATTAGGTATGTACTATCCTATATATTTCTTGTTCAGAAAATTAAGGAAGAATTACTTCGTCTTCTTTCTTCAATATATATAGCCAGAAAGAAACCTAAAATTTTGCACTTACCCATAGTAACGATCTTTTATATTTTGCTGTGACAATTCCCCAGTTACAGGCATCTCATGTCTGTAAGGACACTCAGCGCCTCTTGTACATTCACCACGTATGTAGAAACTGCAAACATGTGCTCTATTTCTTTTATAGTATGGTGTCGTCCTTTGTAGCTTCAGAATAGTGTCATTTGGCCTTGCCTTTCCATATGAAGATTCATAGTCTATGCCTGCTCTAGCCTGCATCGTTGCAATAACCACGTAAGTTTTAGTCACATTAATATAGAACAATAACATGCTCACATTTGCATATCTAAATGAAGCAAACCGAAGAACATAGGAAAATAATCCTAATTGCTAATCTCTCTCTCTCTCTCTCTATCTATCTATATATATCATGTGACAAATTTTGATGAAATTAATTCCACAAGAAATACATTAAATTAATTAACATTAATTTTTAAAAAAATAAATATCTATTTATAAAATCAAAATCAATCAAAAATAGCAAAGATGCTTAATTATTGATAAACTTTGATTATTTTAAAAGATGTGCACATTAAGTACCTATGATGTTAAAGTAATACATTTAGCTCACATTCATCAAATATTTCTCATTCTTAAGGTATTTTAGTCATTTTAAAATTTGAGTACATCAATTATCAAATCAAAATTAATACATAAATATCAAACATAATTACAAGATATTTTAATTACTTTGAAATACATGCACATTAAATATATATCATATTAAAATTATACATTTAATCATTCTCGAAATGTATAATACATTTTGATGAAAAAAACCATTAGATTACAACTTAATATATGTTATCAAAAACTAAAGTAAGATGTAAAAATATTTTTAATATGTATTATAAAAAGGTTATCGTATTTATTAAAGACAGGTACTTATGATAAGGTTCTCATAACTATTTTTCACATATGTTCTATGAAAAAGTTATTCTAGTACTTTTATCATCATAATTAAGATATAACATAAAAGTAAAAAATTCACATCTATTTATAAAAAGTGCAATTGACTTCAAATACTATCATGTATTTCCAGGATTACCATAATTATTCTCCCCTAAGAAAAGTGTATTATACTTTTTTAAGTAACACTTTTAAGTTTACAATACATGAATTTTAAAATTTTTCAAACAATTGTCAAAGTTATACATTGTAGCTAATAATTATACATGCATTTTTTTAGGGGATTCTTAGATTTTTTTTCCATACATCTATCGATACCATTTACATCTCCACCGTCGAAAAAACACATGAAAAAATTATACTTCTATGTAAGTTTAAATTATTGTTATAATATTTTTAAGGTTAACTACAAAAAAATAATAAACTTTACTCAATTTTACAATGGCCTGAACTTAAAAAAGTGGCAATTAAATACTTAAACTCTCAATTTCTTTTAATTCTAACCTGACATTAGTATCTCCATTAATGTTGCTAACGTGGCTTGCCATTTAAGAAAGAAACTTTAAACACTAATACACGTCAGACTTAATTAAACTAACTAATTAAGTTTCATTAAATTGTTTAACGTTTTTAGATGAAGAAAACCCTAAATCAAACTCAGTGCTCGCACCAAACTCAGTTCGTGTAAAGAGATACCTAGGGTGGAAAACTAGGGTTTTGATTTAGATTGTTGGAAACTTAATGAAACTAAATTAATTAGCAGGGAACGTTCAATTGTGTTATTCATAAGCTGTATGACGAGAATTGGAAGCGACAGTTGGATGAGTTCCAGTGTCAGAACCCTAGAGTCGTTTTCATTGACTCATTGTCCGCCATTGAGCACCTTCAAAACTGAATATCAATGCTTCAGGTGGACTCGGAGCTAAAGATCGAGTATGGGGACAATTCCTTGGAATTCCAAAACATATTGTGATTTACGACAAGGAAACGTTGTTTGATTCCCAGGCTTGGGAGTTTCTCAAGTATCCGATGATTTACGATGGCAACGTGAAGTCGCAAAAAATGACGCTGACCTTCAACAACGAGGGGTTTAACAAGCTAAAGCTGCTAATTGTATGGCAGAGTCTTGTTGGGTTTATATTTAAAGTGTATGTGGTGGGAGAATATGTGAAGTGCATTAAAAGGAAGTCGCTACCAAATGTTCCCGATGAGAAAATTGAAGAGCTTGGAGGGTTCTTTGTTGTTTTCTCAAGTGTCGAATTTGAATGAGAGAAACAACAATGATGACAAGTTCTATGAGTCAATGGATTTGGAGGACACTAAAATGCCTCCCCAGAGCTTTCTTTGTCTAAACATGACGTAGTTTAGTTAAACAACTTAACAAAACTTAATTACTTAGATTAATTAAGTCTAACGTGTATAAGAGTTTAGGATCTCTGGCTTACGTGGCAAGCTACGTTAGCAACGTTACCAGAAATACCAACGCAGGGGTAGAATTGAAAAAAATTAAAAGTTTGAATACTTAATTGTCACTTTTTTAAGTTCAAGTTATAATTACAAAATTGAGAAGTTTGAAATTTTTTTATAATTAACCCTATTTTGTATCATATTTCTTATTAGATAATATTGATACTCTTATATTTTTATTAGTTAAATATTATTAAAAAGTAATTGATATCAATTTAGTTTCTTATAGTTTTTCAGCAAGAGTTGATAAGAATTAAATTAAAATAATACAACTTATCAAGCATACATATTATCAAATATAAGCACAAAAGTTAAAGCTTTTAGTTTGAAATTTGATAAGTTATTTAAATTTAAATTTTTATTTAAATGTGAATAATTAATCTACTAAGAGGCTATTTGGTTTCACATTTGTTTTTTTTTGTGTCATTTCTTTTGTAAAAATTTTTGT
>JANITW010000001.1:20104202-20118751 GCA_027564335.1 Erythroxylum williamsii | reverse complement strand
GAATTGAAGAGTACCCCGTTAGACAAACGAGAGTATGCCTACTGCATGCAAGTCAGAGTAAAGGGTCGGGATCAGTTCACGTCTGCATTAGTGTTATTTTGTTCTTGTATAAAAATTGTATTTTTTTGCAATTTCCGCAAAATAGTACTGTTATTTTAGAGGGTCCAACTTGATTATGGATTTCTGTATGTGAAATGGTTGAACGCTATTGAGTGCCCTTTTTATGACTGAATCTGTGTTGTGATCAAAACTGTTTTCAAATTAAAGCGGGCACGAATCGTTTACTGATTTCTGCACACGTGATCGTTTTCAAAAATAAATAAAAATTTCATACTGAGTTTTTGATCTGTTTTGACTACTCTAGCATATCATCCTTGTGAGGCACGGGCTCGGATATCACCCTCGATGTTGAGTTTGGGTCTTACGGGAGTGGGATGCTACACAAATGCTTCTTGATGCTAAACTTAATAAGAAAAAAATGTATTTATAGGATCTTAGGACCCATACTACAATAGTTGTTTATAGAGATTGTCAACCAATATAACATATTGCTTGACCAATATGTATTGAACAAACAAATTCACTAGCTATTGAGATATTGGTTTATCAAAGCATCTACTAATATTACTAAAAACTCTTGAAACATCAAATTTAATAACTTCAACATAAATTAGTTGACCATTGACACATATACGTCAAATGATCTCCTTAAAACATGATTTTAATAACTTCAAATCCTCAAAATCATCTTGTTTAATATAATTATGATTTAAACACTTCCTAAAATATATCTTAAAAGGTGTTTGAGAAATCAAGAGTTTTTTCTCTTAAAAGTAAAAGCTTTAACATATGTTGATGAATAAAAAAAATTGTGCAATAAAGTGATATGCAATGATTATGTATGGTGAACCTTTAAGATTACCATGCTAACGAGGTGAGATTATAAATGATATTAAAATACAAAAAGACTTTAATGTGTCTTATCCTTCGTTTGTTCATAACTTGACCTTTGCTTTGAAAGTTAAAGACTTCATCTCTTCTTTTATCATGTTCACAAAATATTTTCTTAAGTTATGCATGATATAATCGTTAGCTCAAAGTTTATTATTAATGATTTTGATGATAATTATATAATATTTGAAAATTTAAATTTGATTTATTTCCTTTTATAGGTAACGATATAATTCTTAAAAGGGTATAAAATCATAAGATAAATATTTCCTTTCTCTCTTGCAGGAACCTTCTTAATGAGCTTCCTTATTTATTAAAAATGATTCCATAATAACTCTGAGATACTGTCAAAACTTTTTTTCTTAATGTCTAGATACTAGAAGATTCCAGCAAAGATGATATCGAAGATTCCTCTAACTCAAAGCCAACTTATAATATAAGTGGAGCAACGTCTAGTAAAAGAAAATGTCTATTTAAGGAAGAGTCGCTGCATTTGCAAATATGTTAGAGTTTTGAAATACTTCAGTAGCATCAATATTCTCAAAAGTCATATCTTTATCAAATTCCTTGTGCTTTAAAAAGTGAAAACACTCTATTAAGATATATTATTATTCCTTGAATTTTACATTGAACAAACCTTATATTTAATTTTTTGTTAAGAGCCTGTAGAGGCTTGTTAAACATTACGAGTGTGGAAGGTTGAAGAACTTTATAAAATATGTACTTGTGAGCTTGGAGAGATTCGTCAAAATTTACTACTTGGAGTCTATAGTGAAATACTCAAGTTGGATACTTAGGGACTGGATGTAGGCTTCGTTATAGGCCAAACCAATATAAATCAATTGTGTCATTCTTTCTCTCTTCTTAACTTTTAAATTTTCGCATTATAGTGTTTGTGTTCAATTTACAAGAGGCTACTTCACTTTTAGAATAGGCTCCTTTTGTTACTGAAGATAGATTTTGTTTGTTAAGAAAAGAGCTTGGTATATGCAAATTATCTAATATTTAACTTCATATAAAGATTTTATGCTACTTCTCTTTGCAAATATTAGCAGGTTCCTTCTAATCTTTTTTTTTAGATAGGCTACTCTTAGTTTAATAGGGTAGAATACACATGTATTAAAAAAGGTAGTTATTAAATAGTGTAGTTTTAGATGCGCCACTCTAACAGCTTTCTGTACATGACTAACAGAAGATATGCAGACGATCACACCTCCTCTAATAGCGTGTACAATTGTTTATCTTCACACGAAATCAACACTCAAAAACCATTTAGTATATTCCTTCTACTTATCTTGTCGTTCTCATAAGCCTTATTTTTCCTCTCTGACAAAATTTTTTGTTATGAACAAGAGTCTGAAACTCATATTTCTAAGTCATCTTCTCTGTCACCAATGGTAGAATCATTAAACACCCCAACTAAACCTATTTTTTTCACCTCTATCAAAAAGCTCAAGTTTCAGAAGCATCCACTCATGAGACTTCACACGAGAGAAAGGGAAAGATTTTGGCGATGTTGTCTCTTCCTGAAGAATTAGATTTTGATTCATCTTCCGAATAAAATGATTCAACAATCAAGCAACAATATATCTTTGACTCTGGTGAAGAAGGTTATGATGAATCAAACCCTAGCACATCAGAAAAAGAAAAAGAAGCAGAAGAAGAAGAAGAAGAGGAAGAAGAAAAAAAAATTAGTAAGGGGGAGCTAACGAGAAAAGTAAGATTCTATTCTGCTTCACTTTTACTGCCTACTCTTACTCAACCTACTCCTTCTACTTTGTCTTTCAAAACTTTCCCACCACCACCATCGACTACATCTTAACCTGGTTCCATGGGAAAAACATTACTTGAAGTACACTGGATAGTTAATGATAATGATTCAAATGAAGAACTAGTTAGTCTAATAAGATGTCCATGAACTAAAGGAAGTGTTGCAAAGTAGGCTGAAAATTGTTGAAAAAGAAAAAAGCCCTGATGCTGAATCGAGGGAAGAAGAAGAATCTCAAAAGAGAAAAAGGGAAGAAATAAAAAAAAGCAAGCTCCTATGGTTGAAGAGAACATTAAGGACCCTATTGCTAGGAATGAAATATTTTATGAAGAAGCCTTATTTGAAGAAATTCCAAAAGCTAAAAGATCAAAATCAAAGAAACACAAGAAAGAAGAATCTTTAGCATCGATTAAGTTGTTTCAGTAAATGAAAGCTGAAGCACGATACAAGATGCTCTACAAGAAGCAAAAGGTATTTGCTAGATGCATTTTTCCTCCTCTCCTGTTCAATGACATTGGCATTCCCATCTCTTCTTATTTTCTTGTTGTTAGTTGGGAAATTTTTTTGAATTTAAATGAGACAATGTGTGATGATTTAGTTAGATCATTTTATACACACATGAGAAAAGATGAAATTGATGGAAAGTTGGCAACCGCCTTTTAGGTACATGAGTGTGAGATTTTAGTTACTGAGTAAATCTTGAGGAACATACTGAATATAATTCCCATAGGCAGAACTGACCTTCCTTGTCATAAATGGGACATTACTGATTTTGATTTAGGAGAAGTTGTGAATTTTATATACATACACACTGAGAATACTTACGAAATAAGACTTTGGTGTAAACATTTGGATTTACTGCCACGATGTGTTACATCGATATCAGCTACTTCAATTTTTACAAGGAGTAGTTCAGTGGAAAGATGTTGTCTCCTGTACACATATGTTGTGTATAATCTACTGAAGGAAAATAAGATGAACCTCAATGAACCTCCCAGCAATTATCTTGCAAGTTATGGTGGATAAGGGAAGTCATAAGAATATTAGTGGTGGTCTACCTTATGGATGCTACTAACCAAGATTTTCGCTTATTATGAAGTGTCATTTGATAATCTGGATTAATATGAACCTGCCAAGTTTCATTCAGTTATTCCCTACCAATTCAGATATAAGCTGAAAGACAATGTACAGGTAGAGAAAAAAAAACAAAAAGAGTAGCAGATGTCTTAGATCTTGCTCCATATAAATCAACCCTATCACGTTTTAGAATACAAATGATCTAACCCTTCAACAATTAAAGGACATGTAATATGATCAAGATCAAATGTGTGAACAGATAACAGGGATGCAAAACCAATTCAACGACATGCAACTCCTTCTTCACACCATTCTAGATTCCATCAAGGAATATTTTACTTGATTAACATACTTTGATTATATTTTTTTATTGTTTAATACTTGTTGTACACTAACATTTTTTTTGCTAATATATATTCTCTTTACTGTTACATATTTGTCCATTTTTTCCTACTTAATGATTGTTTCTCTCTTTTTGATAATGACAAAGGGACAGAGTAGAGAGTATACTTCCATGGAGAGCATATATTTTGTTAAAATAATTTTCTTATGCTCTTGTTTATGATGATATAATTTGAAATCTTTACCTTTGAAATTCTCTTATTGCAATATCATATAGGATAGGATCCTTCTACTTAAGAGTAGTAAGAGGCTCCTGCTAAATCAAGGTTACTAGTAAGGCCTTAAAAAATACAGGTATTTTTCGAAACCCCTCTAAATCATTTAAATTTTTAAATATTTATGTTTATTAGATGTCATCATAAAAAAGGGGGAACTGCTAGCTTAAGGTTTATTATTAATGATTTTGATGATAACTATATAATATTTCAAAATTCAAATATGATTTGTTTCCTTTTATAGATAATGATATAATTCTTAAAAGGATATAAAATCATAGGACAAATGCTTCCTTTCTCTCTTGCCGAAATCTTATTAATAAACTTCCTTAGTTATTAGAAATGATTCCGTAATAGCTTTGAGATTGTCAAAACTTTTTTCTTAACATCTGGATATTAGAAAATTCTAGCAAAGATGATATCGAGTCAACTCAGAATATAATTGGAACAACAGTTAATTGAAGAAAATGTCTATTTAAGGAAGAGTCACTGTCTTTGCAAATACGTCAGATTTTTGAAATACTTCAGCAGCATCAATATTATTGAAAGTCATATCTTTATCAAACTCCTTGTGTCTTAGAAAGTGAAAACACTCTATTAAGAGAGATTATTATTCCTTAAAGCTTGCATTGAGCAAACTTTAAATTCAAATTTTTGTTGAGAACTTGTTAAACACTACGAGTGTGGAAGGTTGAAGAATATTAAAAAACATATACTTGTGAGCTTGGAAAGGCTTATCAAAATTTACTAATTTGAGTTTTACAGTGAAATACTCAAGTTGGATACTTGGATACTGGATGTAAGCTTCGTTATAAGCAGAACCAATATAAATCAACCATGTCATTCTTTCTCTCTTCTTAACTTTTAAATTTCCACATTATAGTATTTTCGTTCAATTTGCAAGAGGCTCCTTCACTTTTAGAATATGCTCCTTCTATTTTAATATTGCAAGAGGTTTCTTTTGTTTTAAACTTTTACAGGCTCCTTTCATTTAGAACAATAACAGGCTCCTTTAGTTTTGAATATTAACCTGCTCCTTTTATTTTGAATGTTAACAAGCACCTTTTATTTTGAACAATTAATAGGCTCCTTTCATTTTGAACGTTAACAAGCTCCTTTTATTTTGAACGTTAATAGGCTCCTTTCATTTTTTTAAAACTTTAACTAGCTCCTTTTATTTACAGATCTTTTTGTTGAAATTTAGCAGGTTCTTCTCGTTTACACTAATTGATAATAACTTACAAAATTTTTACGTCACATACAATTTCCCCTTTTTGCGTGTGTTTGCTTTATCGTAAAGCTTCACATCAAGATAACATAGTAGTATTTACGTTTTGTTATCATTAAAACATTGATTGAAACTTCTCTTAATTCAACAAAGCACTTACACATTTGTTTAATTTTTTAATGTTTTAATCAATAAGATCAAGTACTTCTTCCATAAAAAGGAAATATAATGTATGACAGTTTTTTTATTTTATTAATGCCAAGTCTTAATAGAGTATGATTAAGAACAGTTTATGGATAATATATAAATGTAATATCAATATCATAATTATAACTTCATCATAATTATATTTATAAAATATAATTATTCTATCAACTTTATCTTATGAATTAGTTAACTAAGTAAACATGCATAGAATAAATAAAAATATTTTTAATTAATTATGTCACAAATATACAACAATCGACTAAGGCTCTAAAACTAGGATATATCATTTTTTATACATGTTTACTGGTTGGTTGAAAGAAGTTCATGGGAATGACTTGTCACACTAAAGTATATCTAAATTAGTTGCTATGTGGCATACAATGTATACACGAGCATGACACAATGAATAATCATAACCAAGAGTAACACGAGACAAGACCGGTAAAGTTTATCAAAATATAAACATTGACAAAAAGAGGTAATATATTTTGTAAATCTTATTCAATATCTCAAAAAGCGTAAAACATTATTATTTATAAGATAGCAAAGGCTAATCCTAATAAGAGTCTTAAACTTATAATAAAAAATATAAAAATGTATTTGGCAAAAAGTCTATGAACCCTAATACACAAGGCTTTTTGGTTTGCGAGGGTCGAGAGAGGCATATCAATCATATGCGACCTTTTTTATATTTTTTTTAAAAAAATCATTTTCGTGGCTTAAATATATGACTTTTCAGTCGCAATGAAACAACCTTAGCAGTTGGTGTAAGGTTCACACTCACAAAATTGCGTTTAAGTAGAATAAAAAAAACTACTTAATCGCAATGACCCCTAATATACAAGACTCTTTGGTTTGCGAGGGTTGAGAGAGATACGTAAATCATACGCGACCTTCCTTTGTATTTTATAAAAAGATTGTTTTTGTGACTTAAACATATGACTTTTCAATCACAAAGAAGCAACCTTAGCGGTTGGTATAAGGTTTACACTCACAAATTTGCGTTTAAGTAGAATAAAAAAAACTACTTAAAAGATAAAGTAGCCTCTTAATAGGTCAAAATAGTATAAAATAGGCGAAAGTATGTTTACATAATTGACACATTTTAAGACATAGAAAAAGTTTTCCGTCGATAATGTAATAAGCTCCAAGACTTCAATGGGATAAAATTACATATATACATATATAAGCCCTTGGATTAAAACGCCCTCAAGAAACAGTTTCCAAATTGGAGACTACGTAACGTGGGTTAAAACTTGTCCTAAAAAAGTTAACAATGTTCCAAGTAAAACCATCATATAGATGCTTCAAGTCTATGCACGTCTAGACGCCAAGTTTGTCTAATGTTCAATGGGAAAGTGAGAATAGTCAACTTGCATGAGAAAAAGAACAAAACTTTCCATGTTTTATTAGTGGCTTTTTTCGCATTAATATTCTTGGAGCAAAAGGTTGATCCCCAATTCAAAGGACTCCTATATTTCAGCCCGATGAAATAACTGGGAGGATGTAAATCAGGTACTCAGCGGCCTACTAAGGAGGAGGTGACCAACCCATAGGCCTACAAGGAGCCCACCCTCAAAGCCCACAAGGGACTCAAGAATGTTGCTCCCATACTGCAGACCGTGGGATTCGAACCGTGCACCTTGGAGCAACTCTACCCCTCCGGAACCAACTGAGCTACGCCCTGCGGGCATTAACATTCTATCCTAAGCCATGAAGGCGATGCTTTTAAGTTTGTAACTGCTTTGAAAGAAAATATTCTAAGAGGTTGTGTTTTAAAACCCGGATCGGATCGGCCAATTCGACCAGTGACCGGTTGGTGATCCGGTCCGGTTTATCCTTCAAAATCAGCTATAAATTGACTCAATCTGAACCGGTCAAAACCGGTTGGACCGGTCGGGTCCGACATGTCCGACCGGTCCGATAATTATTTTTTTATTTTTTTATTTTTTTAAATTTTTTTAAATATTTTTAATATTATATATAATTAAATATAATTATTATGTCATATCGGTTCGACCGGTGATTGAATCGATCGAACTGATCAAATCGGTGACCAATAATAACCGATCTGGATTTCAAAAAAAGAAAAAGACTGAGGTTTTAGGTGAACCTTACATGGGACTTGTTCTTAAATAGTCTACCGACCACTGCCGACTTTGGTCAGCCATGGACTGCAGTAACAGGAAAAGATGCAATTATTTCAACTATCAAAAGCTGCTTTGATCATAGAAACAGTACAGATACAGAAAAAGAAAAAGAAAAAGACTGTGTCTCGCTGCGAGTGAAGGAGAAGGAAGAATCGTTGATAAGTTAATAATTGAAGTGGAGGACCATACTAATCGATACAACTTGACATATTATAAATTCAGAATTACCTACGTTTATAAGATTGGAACATCTTATAAAACCTGGGGAAGGCAAGTGCATGGTGCTGTACTGTCAGTAAATAAAAAATGAGGACACGAGTCAATTCGATTACCTTATTGACAATTCCATGAGACTGCTTTTCATGGTTCCCCAGATTTATAAGATCTCTCGGGTAGTTTAGATCAGCAGCCCAGATAACTACGCAATTCCAGAAACGAATACTTTTTCATGGTTCGTTTGCAAAGGGACAATCGAAGGACAGATGGTCATGACTTTCAATAGGACCTTGACATATTATTCAACAATATGTTCACCAAGTTGGATCTGTTATATTTAGAGTAATTTTATAAGTAGCCAAGAAAATCTGTTGGCTAATAGAAAAGGAATATGAAACTTTGATCTAAACCCACAAACAAAAGAAAATTAAATGTTGTTGCCATAGCCAACAACGAACTAGATGGGCAATTAATTTCTTTATCCAATTAACATATATAAACAGATGTCTTAATATTTGAAGCTTTGATAAACAGATGTTCTTTAAGATACTCTTCGATATTATGTTGAAGAAACCGGTTCGTATAAGTCATATATATTGGATTACTCCTCATAAAGAATTTTATCACATCTCTCTTATTAGAAAGTGCCTAACTCATTCCCTAAAATTAGTTTAAGAGGGAAAGATTTACACATTATTATAAATTATTTACTACTCTCATTGTTATCCGATGTAAGATTCCTGATACACACCTCTTAGTTTAGAATAGGACTGGACATCTGATAGACATATTACATAAAGGGACATAACCGGATACTACTCCAAATTATGGAGACAAACTAACTTTAATACTACATTAGAAAGTGTCTACCTCATCCCTAAAAGCTAACTTTAAGAGGGGAAAGTTTGCATAGAAGTATTACAACTTAGTTACAATTATTTATTAACGCCGGGTTTATTTAGAAAGTTTCAATGTTTTATCTTCATTTGCAGTCTTACCATGTGAAGGTTAGAGGAAAATGTGGTGGCTGCCAATTGGCACGTACTATGGCAAAGTGTGCGGAGAGTATATAATCACACACAAGCCTACCCAAACCCCTTAGTAACAAAAATCCCTTACTAAAACCAACGCGCTTTCGACAATGGACGGTCTCATTCCCATGGTCTTCAAGGCAATGAAGAAGAACAAAGTTCGCCGGGAATACCAGTTTCTTTCATCTGGGACTGCACAGTCATACAAGAACTCTGATTTTCATGTCAACAGTGACCAGCTTTATACCAACCCTTCGCAGTCAGCTGAAAACTATACTGTAGCAGACAGAAAGTTTCAACACCGGCACCTCTCTGTTGAGGAGTTCACTTACGGAGATTACAAGAGGAGCAGGAGTACAGTAATGGGTGCTTCTTCTTCTCCACAAAACCAACTTGTCAGGTTCAGAAGTCAAAGAACGTTTTCTTCTGCGTCGGGAGCCTAGATTTTTAAATTGTGCGTAGTTACACTCTCTTAGCCTTCATACTTGTTGTGATCTGTAAACTCTGTGTCTGCGATCATGATTTTCCAAGCAAATTATGTACGGTGATTACTATTGGGGGAGAATTAGGATTCTACAGTTTGAATAGAATAAGATCGTCCGGTACCTGGAGCTTAATTGTTCTTGCTTAAGCATATACCTTCATTTGATGTCGTCCTCATAGAGAAGTAGCAAAGGTTGCACCTTTGCATCTAGACATCATTTCTTATCAGGTTGCTTCCGTAAAAATCTTTACTTGATTTAGGAGATGATGGATTCCCTGTTGAACGCTCTACATTAAATTTGAATGATGCGAATTGATATATGTGTAGATATGCAGTATTCCTACTTGACTGCAATTTGATTACAGATTTTTTTCTATGATCAATTTCTCATTTACAGGATTCCTACTTGACTTCAATTTGATTACAGATTTGCTTTTCTATGATCAATATCTCACGTGTTCTTATTAAATGGGGTTAGAAGAAGTTTCAACGTGATCACTTGGATATTAAAGCCAATCTCCGATCCCCTTATTTATCATTCAAAGGTCTCAAATAACTTCGACACATATTCAAATTTTAGTGATCTGTCTACAGGAATGCAATGAGAGAAAACGTGCATTAGGAGCTGATCCAAGAAGATACATTGTCAGGGTGTGGGGTTTTCTAACACAAACTGATGAATTGTTAGGAGACCCAAGACAAGAGCCTTTTAATTTCAGGGGATGAGCCGAATGTTCAGTCTGCAACGTAGCTTAAAAATTCATTTTGTGAATATTTGATATCTAAAAATTCTTCTGGAAGCAAATGTATGTCTTTATAATTGAACTAATAGTTGGTAAGGGATGAATGCTTATGCTTCTCTCTTCCAATGAATCCATTGGTCTTCATGTCTAAACGTTAATACAATTATCTTTTTGTGCAACTTGTCCTTATTGTTGCAGTAAGTTGTCTTAAACATTTGTATATCTATTGTGCGATTGGATTACAAGAGGCAAGTGTTTAGCAGCACATCTTTATTTTGTGATTGTCGTAAGGGCACATATGCATCTTTAGTTGTGTGATTTTCCTTTAGCAAAATGTCCTTTCTTCACACACATTTTGGGCAGTTGACAGCTAGCTGTAGATGTTTGTCGTTGTCAATAGCTAGGAAGGAGGAACCCGAGTACAGGTTCAAGTCCTCCAAATATGAGGACAAATCTTCGGTATCCTTATTAGAATGCTTACTAACATGAAGATTTTGATGTAAGTATTGAGAATGCTTAATAAATACTAATTATTAAGATCGAACCACTAATGTCAAACTGGTGGTTGAATCATCGGTCCAGCTTTTATGAATTCAGAGCAGAAGTGTTATTGTCAATAATTAATAGCATGCAAGCCTAGTCAACTTAAGAAGGCTGAAGGCCTAGTCAATAAAGAAAACGCAGTGGTGGGCCACGGTGTGTTACATTTTAAGTTTTAACATGAAACGTGGATGATTGTACCTTAGAGAACGTGGCTAGAGAAGTGGAAGTGACCTAGGCCTTATGGGGAAATTCAAAAGTGCGGCCTTTGGAGTTTTGAGTGAGGTGTTACCGTTAAGTTCTGTCGAAGAATCTACAGAACACCTGTAAAAAAGCAATTATAGGGCTTAAAAATCAAACCGATTGTATAAACTGTTTATTAATAGCTAATTTTATTAGTTACTTAAATTAGTGGATTATATTAGTTATTTATTAGAGATATTTAACAAAATTAGCTATTTTTAAAATGATTTACAAGAATATAACTTTAAAAAATATAAAAGTATAATATTATATATTTATCTTTCAAAAAAATGAATATTATATATTTTTGTATTTCATTGTATATTTTTATAGAAATTTAAATTTTAGATATTTAATTCTATAAAAATTAAGTTTATAACTTTAATAAAAATAAAACATTTAATTAAAAAAACTTACTTCTCTCTAGAAATAAAAGCAGTGAATTTATATGTCTAAATTAAGACTAAATAGAAGCTACTTTAAGAGTGTAAAGAAACAATGTATAAAGTTTACACCGGGTGTGTATATAAACACATATTAAAACTTATAAAATGGAAAAGTAAAACTATTAACATTTTTTATTTGTAATTAATTACAATCATTTTATTAATGGTTCTACTTTTATTAAACAGTCTCTAAACAAATATTAATTTAATTTAATATATACTATCTACTTTTATTAAATAGGTTATCAAATAAAAACAACCATTAATAAGTGTCGACACTATTCTAGTGATAGTATACATCTATAATAAATTGAAACCATTGTAATTTAAAATTTTACCATATTATTAAATATACAAGGAAAAGAACTCTAAATACTGTTATTTTATGCAATACAATACTCTTTATATTAGTAATAGGCATTTCAATATCAAAGACTAATTTGGACATAGTAAATAAAATTAGTCAAGTACTTTTCCAAATGTTAATGCCCCACAATAAAAATGAGAAGATTTGGTTACTTTTTAATCGAAATCCTTATATGTGAAATAACATCCAAATAAAGAAAATAAAGTTAGTATTGCTTCTGTCTACGTCAATATAAAGAATGAATAAAATAGTTACTTGAACTCGTACAAGAAAAGTCAAAGTTAACAAAGATCATCAATACACTCTTGGAAACTGGAGTCGTGTTCCCTTCTTCTTCAACTCCCACAGCCTTACCTGCACTCCCACCCCCCATTGCAATATCTTTATTTGCCGTCACCTCTACTTTATTAAAACCAATGATACTCCCAAAGCCGCAGATTCAACCTCAAAAATTTTTAGGTCTAAATCTATCAACCTAATATCTCGGCTTCTACCCGTAGCAGTTGGCCCTGTAGAAATTGCTGGTGAAGTTCCTTTTGCTACAGCATTCCCACCCCTTCCCCTTCTTCCACCAGCTCTCCTCCTAGTTTTGTTTTGAGTAGGCAATATCCAATTATATGCTTGGTTTGTTGGTTGTTGAGTTTGTTGAATATCTTTAAGACAACTTTGATCTACGGGCTCCACTTCTCAATTCAGGCATCCTCACTCCATACAAATCACATTCCACTATATTCCCTCAAAACCCACTCAGGCATCTTGTAATTCGTAAGCAATATATTTGAAACATATATTAATGATGGATGCATGCAAATAAGCCAAAATGAGGATTTTTTTCAAATGGGGATCAGTATAATCAACTAAATGAGACTTTCAATATGACTTCATGCCAATAAACCAATTTGTACGCATATTTCATGAAGAGCACATTAGTAATAAAATAAAATAAAGAGCACGTAAGTCAATCTCGTCTCACAAACCTTAGGCAACAAGTGTATAGGCCAAAAATTAGGTAAAAGTTATTTATCCAGACGCAAATGACATGTGAAAAATAGATAATTAACCAAAACATACATGAAAATTTATTTAAACAATAAGAATGAAAGTTTTAATTGTATTCATTTTACAAAAAAAAAAATCAGAATCCATAAGATTTTATAGCTACTCAATTAAAAACTTCAAACTACAATGACCATAACTAATAACTATCAACATAATAGTAAACATGCCATCATAAAGAGAATCAAATGCATAACTGAAACAAAAGCAAACAATGGAATCAAAATCAAGGGAGAAGCATCTTTAAATTAAAGGAAAATTTTGAAGTAATTGAATTTCTTCTTCTCAATTTCATGAAGAGCACATTAGTAATAAAATAAAATAAAGAACATGTAAGCCAATCTCGTCTCACAAACCTTAGGCAACAAGTGTATGGGCAGAAAATTAGGTAAAAGTCATTTATCCAGATGCAAATGACGTGTGAAAAACAAATAATTGACCAAAACATACATGGAAATTTAATTAAGCAATAAGAATGAAAGTTTTAATTGTATTCATTTTACAAAAAAACACAATCCATAAGATCTTATAGCTATTAAATTAAAAACTTCAAACTACAATGACCATAACTGATAACTAACAACATAATAGTAAACATGTCATCATAAAGAGAATCAAATGCATAACTGAAACAAAAGCAAACAATGGAATCAAAATCAAGGGGGAAGCATCTTTTAAATTAAAGGACAATTTTGAAATAATTGAATTTCTTATTCTCAATCCTGCCCAAATCCCTTCTCATTTTTAACACCATTCTTCTTAATACTTCTCAAATCCCTTCTCGTCTCTAACAACAATCTTCTAAGTTTTCTTCTATTTTCCTCACAACTTCTCTTTCGCTAATTTGCAATATTGTCACTCAACAAATTGGGTTTCTTATGGCACACCCATAGGCTCTAAAACAGTCTTTGCTACAAAGATAACAAGACTACAACTATTGTTGCCTTCAGATTCAACTTCAATGTAACATTTTTCTCAGGCTCAACACAATGCCAAAGCTAAAATTTCTCTAACAAACATTGAGCTATTGACTAGGAGATAATTATACTTTTGTGGGATTTGAATGTTATCATACAGCTTTGCTAGATTACTTGACATAAATGCAAATGTCTTAATGAGAAACCAGATCATTGTTATTCATATCTTTGGAAATAAAAGACAAAGCAGCCACATACATACATAAGCATCAAAAAAGAAAACTAGTTTTAAAGGGCAAAAGTCAAAAGCCTTACTTTCCAGATACTCTAAGTGAGCCTCCTTGGTGGAGAAAAGGAGACGATGGACGCAATGTAGGAAAATCCCGGTGTGAGCATCACATGCCCACGGTGCGGAAAACAAAAATTTTTTGGTTCCGAGACCTTCCCGAAAGCCAGGATCCATGTGTCTATACAACAAACTCAAACCATAACGGCCAAAGGAGACCGT
>JANITW010000001.1:20047883-20087509 GCA_027564335.1 Erythroxylum williamsii | reverse complement strand
TTTGAAGATAATTTAATAATATATTAACAGAAATTATATTATAAAAAAAAAAGATCACAATTTTTATAATTTTTGAAAATCGAAAAAAACAAAACCAAAACCGAATAAGGGTTGGAGGAGAGGAGAAGAGGAGAAGAACTCACGATGAAGTTCAATTCACATGGTTTTGAAGTGGGATTGAATTCATTAAAAAAGTGGGATTTAAATTCTTATGAAATTGAATTCACTCTCTTTTTTAACTTCCAAACAAATGTTCAATTCATCGCATACCAAACAGGGGGGTAAAACAATGTGAGGGATCAATAAGAGAAGTAGTACTTTTAAAAAAGGATGAAAGATCGCGTTTTAAACTCAAAACTATTACCTTTACTTAACAAAAAATGGAAGCGATGAGCTCTACGAAGAGAAGATGATACAGTAAAGAGTAAGGATGAGGAGAGTTTTTAAGTTTTGATTTCTGAAGCTTAGGTATATAGATTGACGGGTTCTAACCGGTTTATTAATAAACCATACAAGTTGATAAATGATACTGTACTAGATAATTAGCCGGCATGCTATTCCCATTTATGTCCCAAAATTTTCAATAGTTAGAGCCCTCGTAAAATGGTACATTTGAAAGTATTTGCCGCCAATCTCTTCGGCGTCCTTGTTCTTTCTCAATCCAATCTAATCAGAGTTTCAATTCGAAGAAAGCAAAGCTAGATCCATTCTACATGTCATCTTCTGTAACACACATTCACATCATCGACGACAACGACTGCGGCGACTTGGTAACATATCTATTTCAACATCCCTTTCTTATTTTTATTCGGAATTTACTCTAATATATTTGATTTATCGTATGTACAGCAGGAGGAGGAGGAAATTGATTGGGAAGCAGCTGTGAGAGAAATAGATGTGTCATGTCAAAAGAATGCAAACCCTTCTACCTTTACGTCTTCCCATTTCACCCCGAAAGTGTTTGGAAATTGTGTTAAGCAATCCACGCTTGATAGTTTTGTTGGGAAGCTTGGGATTGATGATAGAGATGATGGTATATCCAGTTGCGTTCGGATTGATGCTCAGTCTGCTCAAACTTGGATATACCCTGGTTCGGGTTTTCTCTTCTGCCCATCTTTAGTTTTGCCCATATTTAGGAATTTGGATATGATGAACAAGTTATTGGTGGTGAAGATGATTTATTTCTGATTTTTGACTCTTCTTAAGTGGTTCAATATTTACTGTCTTTAGCTTCTGTAGATCCAAGGTTCTCTAACATCGCCCTTTACAATGAGTTCTTGCTTTCCAGTTAATGTTCCTCTTCGTGACTATCAATTTGCGATAACCAAGACGGCACTATTTTCAAACACATTGGTTGTGTTGCCGACGGGACTTGGAAAGACTCTAATTGCTGCAGTTGTTATGTATAACTACTTCAGATGGTTTCCAGATGGTAAAACTATGGATGCTGTGTTCCTAACGCCTCTTTGCCCTACTAAGTGTAGTTAGATAATGATTCAAAATATCATGATCTCCTTTAACTCTTCCTTTTTTAGGATAGAGCATAGTAGGTTTGATGTTTATGAGGATACCATTAGATGGTTGTAAGAAGTATTGGCTTCTATGCTTTGTTTGTCTTGGCCTAAGGGGTTAACTGTAAACCAATCTTTGGTTTCTCTAACTAATAAACGATTGTAAGTGGTCTTAGAAGTTGCTAAGAAAAGTCTTGTCAAATCATGCTTGATAATATGATACAAGTTGTCAATGAAATTGATATATTTTTAATGCTTGATTTATTTTAATTTGACATTTATATGGAGTTTGAAGCTCAATGTTTAATGATTTTTGCTTAAGGTTGGGAGTTTATGCAAAGAATCCCTAGTGAAGTATTGTAGTTAAATTCTCTACCTTTCATAAATGAACAAATTTTCAAAGGTTTAGGCCTGTAAAATTGTGGACCTAATTTCATGTCATTATACAAGAACTTTTTGTGTTCTTGTCTATTGCTTTATTGCATATTGAATTTGGTCTATAACTGTGGTAGGAAAAATTGTCTTTGCTGCTCCTTCTCGGCCACTCGTTATGCAACAAATTGAAGCATGCCATAACGTTGTGGGAATACCACAAGTAAGATACTGCATCCATCATTAGTAGAATGATATCATTACATTTTGTTGAATTGGGCAACTGAACTTTTAATTTGTTGGAAAATTGATTGCAGAAGTGGACAATCGATATGACAGGGCACTTGAGTCCTTTAAGAAGGGCATGTTTTTGGAAAACTAAACGAGTGTTTTTTGTAACTCCTCAAGTGTTGGAGAAGGATATTCAAGCTGGTAAAAGTTTTAGTTAGTTTGGTAATCCATGTCTAACAACTTTAGTTGTCATGTATTGTTTTATGCTGCACATTCCTTACTAGTACAGGTAGAAAACATTTTAATAATTTGATAAACGCGTATAAATTGTTAATATTCTAACAAGACTACTAGAAGTTTTAGGTTGTGATGGATTTTAAGGCTGAAAATTATAAAATAAAGGATAAAAAAACATGGTAGCTTTAAAAGTTGCTTATAGGGTTTGTATTGAAAATTTAGAATCACGCTTAGGAATTTAGACAAACAAAAGTATTTGAATCTAGATAATAGATTTGTAGAAATCACTTTTATGATTCACTCTGAATTGTCTAAGAATAAACTCCTGGGGAAAAAAAGCATCAAACTTGAAAAATTAGTTTATATTCTTGTTCTTTAAACGTTAAAAACATAAACATATACGTAAAAGAAGTCCTGAAAACTCTTACTATAATGCAATAGGAATTCCAACTAAAATTTTAAAGCAGGACTAGTATTGAGGTTTTAAATTGCGGATTGTATGTTATGCTATGGTTGCAGGTTATTGTGGCAATGGAGTAGATCATAAGCTCAATTTCATAACCACATTTACATTTGTGGTCCAAATTAAAAACTTGAATAGTATTTTGTTGCATAAGGATTCTTGTTATTATTAATAGACTTAAAACCTAAACTAATGAGGCCAAAATTTAAAATGTAAATACTTTCTTTTTCTTGTAAGGCTAAACTAGCTTTTATCTGCATCATTCTCTATGGCTTGGTGAGAATCAACTTCAACAACTAAAGGTTGTTAACTAGCATCAACTAACCCTTCATTAGTGGTTCCTCTTAATGAGTCCCAACTTCAAGTTCACATTCACATTTTTTGAAGTCCCGTGGCTCTTCTTCCTTGGCCACATGTAGATTTTTACTAAGGTAGTTACAAGGAATAATGACCTCTTCCATTACATAACACTTTTCCTTTATTTTCTCTTTACTTTCACATTGTCTTGAGTTCAATCAAGGTTTACAATTAATGGATGCAACACCTTTTGTATAAGACTCGCCATATGACTCCAAATATAACTTCTTATTAGCTCTTTTTGCAACATTGTTGGGTGCAACACACTATACTCACCTTTTTGTACCCATCTTTATGAGGATATTCCAGTAGTTGGACTATCTTCCCAATCCACTTTCTTCAACTACAACAACTACTTGCTTTTCATGAATTGCCTATAATGATTCTTTTCAATCTAAAAGTTAGGAATATATTGACTATGAATTTTGACTTAGCAAAGATACCCATCATCTCATTTATTCATATCTTGTGTAAATTTTTCATCTTTCTTTAGCCTACTTCACCTTCATCACACACTATAATAGAGTTTGCATCAATTTGATTAGTTGTTTTGTCAACACCAAGAATATCACCAAGTTTTGAGCCAACAAGATTTGGAACCTTCAGAATTGTTGTTTAATCTCTTCAACTTCTTGTCCTATTGTTTCAGGCTATCGTTTTTGGGTTGGTGGGGCTTGGAGGGTGTGGAACAGAAACAAAACTGAGGAAAGGGACTAGGAAAAAAATCTAGGAAAAACTGGATTTTATTTCTTTGATACCAATTGACATAGCGGATGTAGTTAGGTAGAGATTTTAGGTTAATCTCGAAACCAAATCCAAGCATCAAACTTTGGATTTAATCAACAAGAGAAGACACTCTCTCTTAGGAAAATTTCTTGCAGAAACTTTGTTAAAATAATGTTTTTCGGGGTTTCCAAAACATTTGTTAACCCTCCCTTTTATATCCCTAACGTGGTACATAAGAGTCCTAATTCTAGTGTGAAAAGAGTCCTAATTCTACTGTGAAAAGGATTGATTGAAATCCTTTTCTAAAGCTAACTTATTTCTTTTCTTGCTGGACAAGAAAAACTAGGCAAATTAAAGTAAAATAAAACAGAACAAATCCTAATGGATATACGACAACATAACAAATCCTTATCCTAATAGGTACATAACAACATAACAAATCCTTATGGGTTCAATCCTTTATTAAGGAACGTGTCATGTGATTAGTGAAACAAAGGATTATGTGAATAATCTTTTTCACACCTTTCATTAATCATTCCTTACAAATATATACAATAGGAGCAGGAAATACTTAAGGGATTACATTAAAGAATATCTAGAAAGATCAACCTAGAAATTTGAAAGTAAATAAATGGAAATCATTAAAAATCTGGAAATTGATTTTGGATCCCACTAATTTGGGCAATCCTAGTCAACTTCCCAACACTCCCCCTCAAGCTGGTGAATGTATATCAAACATTCCCAACTTGCATACATTTGATTCAAAACTAGACTTAAATAATGCTTTAGTGAGAATATCAACTTCTTATGATTCATTTAGCACTTAAGACAAACTGATCTTCCCACTTTCAATCTCTGTCTTGATGAAATTTCTATCAATCCGAACATGCTTCATATGATCATGTTGTGTAGGGTTATGAACAATTGTAATAGCTGATTTACTATCGCTATATAACTTCATAGGATGCTCCAGTGGGAAATTTAAATTTGATGGAAATCTCTCTAGCCAAATTAACTCACAAATACCTTGTGCAATTGCCCTATATTCTGCTTCAGCACTACTTTTAGATATAACAGTTTGTTTCTTACTACGCCATGTAACAAGATTTCCCCAAAACTTTGTACAATAGCCTATAGTGGACTTAGCATCTTCAACTAACCCTACCCAATCTACATCTGCAAACCCTTCTATTTCTCATATTTCACTCTTTTTGAATAGAAGACCCTTTCTAGGTGCTCCTTTCAAGTACCTATGAATCTGATCGACTGCATCTCGGTGTCTCCTGGTGGGAGCATGCATAAATTGACTGACCACACTAACACTATAGGCAATGTTGGGCCTAGTAAGTGATAGGTAGATCGATTTTCCCACCAAACGTTGATAGCTTTCTTTGTTTGTTGGAGGGTCATCTTCAGAAACCTTATGCTTCCAATTCTTTTCTAGTGGTGTGCTTGCAGGTTGTCCTACTTCCTTCAATAGATCTAAGGTGTATTTTCTTTGAGAAATGAACATGCTTGACTTACTTCTGGCTATTTCCATTCCAAGGAAATATTGAAGCTTCCCAAGATTTTTAACTTTGAATTCAGATTTCAACAAGTTTTTCAGATTTGCTATTTCTTCATTATCATCACATGTGATCACCATATCATTAACATATACAATCAAGATGGATTTCTTCCCATCTATAGATTGTTTTGTGAACAAAGTATGGTCAGCTTGCCCTTGTGTATGATCAAATTACTTCATAGCAGTGCTGAACCTAGTAAACCAAGCTCTAGGATACTGCTTTAACTTGTAGAGAGATTTTTTCAGTTTACACACGGAACCATTTTTTTCTTCAAAACCAGGTGGCAACTTCATGTAAACTTCTTCTCCAAGAGTTCGATTTAAGAATGCATTAGATAAATCCATTTGGTGTAGTTCCTAGTCTAGATTAGCTGCCATAGATAAGAGAACCTGAATAGAATTCAATTTTGCAACGGGTGCAAAGGTCTCTTCATAATCAAGGCCGTAGCTTTGTGTATATCCTTAAGCAACCAAACGAGCCTTGTACTTCTCTATTCTCCCATCTGAAGCAACTTTTATAGTAAAGATCCTTGCACCCTACTAGTTTCTTCCCTTCGGGTATGTCAACTATATCCCATGTGTCATTTTTTTTCAAGGCCTTCATTTCTTCCATTATTGCAGCTTTCCATCTTGAATATCTCAATGCCTTCTATATGTTGGTAGGAATTTTGACATTATCGAGTTGAGAGACAAATGCCCTGTACTTGTTAGATAACTGGCAATATGACAAATGGTTTGAAACTGGATGTTCAGTACAAGATCTTACCCCTTTTCTAATAGCAATGGGAACATCAGGGTCATCAATTGTAACAGTACTTTGAGGTAAAACTTGTGATATGGGATCCTCTTCTAGTTCAGATGCTTGGCTTTGCTAAGTAACTCATGGTCTCCTTGAGCACACAAGTAGTTCACCCTATTTTTGGGTTTGTTGAGGTGGTTCTCCCCCTTGACTTGAGTCACCTGTGGATGTGTGTTGTAAAGATGGAGACAAAATTGATGGTATCGACAATGAAACAGGTCTAGATATAGAAGGGTCCCAATGGTTTTCTTCACCTAGATTCTCCCCCTGAAGAAAAACATGTGAATAGAAAGGTTGATTTTCAAGAAAGGTCACATCATATGACACATAGAATTTTTTAAAGTATGGATTATAACATTTGTAACCCTTTTGAGTAGGAGAATATCCTAAAAAAATACACTTAATAGCTTTTGGATCAAGTTTTCCTCCTGTAGGAAGAGTATTATGAACAAAAAATAGAACAATTGAATACTTTAGGAGTGAGAGAATTAAACAATCTAACATAAGGAAAGTATTTTCTGAGATAATGAATAGGATTCGAGAATTTAGAGTTTTAGAAGGAAGCCTATTAATTAGGTAGCAAGCAGTTAATATGGAATCACTCCAATAATGGCGTGGAACAAAATTTTCAAACATAATTGATCGGACAACTTCCAACAAGTGATGGTTTTTTCTCTTAGCTATCTCATTTTGTTGAGGTACATAGGTACACGAACTTTAATGAAAAATTTCATAATGGATGAAATAATTTCCCAAAAGTATGTGAGAAATACTCTCCTCCATTATCTGTGCAAAAAATATGGACATCATACTGGAAAACATTTTTTATCATCTTGTGGAATTGTTGAAAAACAGACAACATCAAAATTTTCTTTTAGAAGGTAGATCCAACAAACCCTTGTGTCGTCATCTATGAAAGTAATGAACCATCTTTTTCTAGTACATTTTTTATAACAAAAAAAAAAAAAAAACAGTGAGTAAACCCGTCATATGATCTCATGCACCATTGTCAATAATCCATCCATTTAAGACATCCGTCTGTGATAAAAAAGATGAGATAATACCTCGTTGAATCATGGCTGCCTTGGGTGTTGTGGATGAGGGATCTAGGTTTTTCTGTTGACTGAGAAGGGTCCTTAAGATCTCCATTTGTTTTGGTGTAATTGTTGCAGTGCCAGTTGTATTGGTCTATGCAGCAGATTTAGCTACATGGGAAACAGGTGTGCTTCTTTTACTCCGTGGTTTCCAATCTGGTAGTTTTCCATGGAGATCCCAACAAGTCTCCTTCGTGTGAAAAGGCTTGTTACAATATTCACACCATGGTTTGCTCTTATTTGGCTTCTGATCTTGGGTATTAGAAGAACTTGAACGATTTGTGGCAAGGGCAAAACCTTATGCATGTTGTTCAATGGCTAGGAGTATGTTTGTGCTCAGCATTACCTTTTTCTTGCTTTCTTCCTGCCTTACTTTTGAGAAGGCTTCTCGAAGTGATGGCAAGGGTTTTGTTCCCAGAATTCTCCCACATACTTCATCTAAATCTTTGTTTAAACCTTGAAGAAAATCAAAGACTCGGTCCTTTTCAAGTACTTGATTATAGAGTACTCTATCGTTGCACACTTCCATGGAATTGATTAAAATAAATCCATCTCTTGCCAAAGTTCAATTATATTTTGTTACATATTTTGTTCCTTGCTTTGTGTTTCAAAGAGTTGATTGAATTTCAAAACATTGAGAAGTATTTCCAAAATCTGAATACATTTCCTGTTTTGCCCTCCAGATTTCGTGTGCTATCTTGTAGTATTGGTAAGTGCGTCTTATTTGAGGCTCCATTGAATTTATCAATCAGGCTATGACAATAGAGTTTTCAGCTTCCCATATCTTAAAACTAGCATCATTCTTGTCTAGAGAAGATCACCGGTAAGATAACCTTCTTTCCCTTTCCCTCGAACAACTGACAACACAGATTGGAACCATTCACGAAAATTTGACCCATTTAATTTATGTTGGGTTATTTGTAATGAGTGATTCACATCTGGTAAAGAAGGGAAGGTTACACCATTGTTATTCCTTGAAATAACACTGGAATATTCTTCAGTTGATGGTGGTAGGCTACCTTCGGCCACAGTTGTGATAGTAGAGGAAGAAGAAATTTCAGATGGCTAGGAAAATTGTGGTGGTTGATAGATTTTAGGGGGTTGGAAACCTAGGGCTCTGATACCATGAAACAAAGGATTATATGAATAATCTTTTTCACACCTTTCGTTAATCATTCTCTACAAATATATACAATAGGTAGGAAATAATTAAGGGATTACATTAAAGAATATCTAGAAAGATTAGCTTAGAAGTTTGCAAGTAAATAAACGGAAATCATTAAAAGTCTGGAAGTTGATTTTGGATCCCACTAATTTAGGCAATCCTAGTCAACTTTCCAACAATTAGTGGCTGCTGTGTCAATTATCCATATAGTTGAAGATTTATTTTCTAAGACACTAGAAATACAATGGATGGAGGAAATAGTTGAAAAGGTCAATGAATTGA
This sequence comes from Erythroxylum williamsii, assembly GCA_027564335.1. Classification (NCBI taxonomy): domain Eukaryota; kingdom Viridiplantae; phylum Streptophyta; class Magnoliopsida; order Malpighiales; family Erythroxylaceae; genus Erythroxylum; species Erythroxylum williamsii. The sequence continues at coordinate 20,078,705 of JANITW010000001.1, read as the reverse complement.
TGGTTTCTCAAATGTATTCAAAAGGAATCTTAAATTTTCAACATCTGCTTTATTAAACTCTTGGGCTTCATCTAGAGTTTTTTCTGTATTATTCATGTGTGAGCCCACCATATGTGCTTGTTTCCCTCCACCTTTTCTTTGAGTATTGGTCTTGCCATTTAGCTTCCAGCATTGCTGCCTTGTATGGTGGTGCTTTTTACAACATGTGCAATGGAGGGTGTCTTCATTGAATGACTTGGTTGGAGGAGACTACCTATTGTCTTCTGAAGTTTGTACAACATTTATCTCCTTCAAATTTGTGGATTTAGTTACTAAGGCAAATCCTTCAGTTGCTGTTGGATCTAGTTCTAGCATCACACTTTTTCTCCTTCCTCAATTCTAATAATAGCAATGGCCTAATTCAAGGATGGAAGATCATCTCTTCCCAAAATTTGGACTCTCACAGCATCAAATTCTACATTAAGACTAGCAAGGAACTTATATATTTGATCTTTTCCCATAAATCATTTCAACATTCCAGCATCTTTTGCATATTGCATTTTGATGCATTGATAATGATCTAATTCTTGCCATAGACTTTGCAAGAGATTTGCATACTTAGTTATTGAGCGAGTCCTTTGTTTAGTTGATGAAATTTGAGTTTTAATCTCATAAACTCAAGCAACATCATTAACCTTAGAGTAATTTTGTTGAATTGCCGCCCAAATCTCCTTAGCTGTGTTGATAAACTTATAGGTGCCACTTATCTTAAGATTCATTGAGTTTCGCAGCCATGACATAACCATTGAAACTTACACATCCCATGCGTTAAATGTAGGATTAGTTTTGGCTGATCCAGTCCATAACAAATGGTTCAGGTTGCCTTTTCCCCTTAAGAATGTTTGAACAAGTTGAGATCAGTTCAGATAATTCTTCCCATTTTGACGGTAGGTTGCTTGAATGCTTGGTAAGTCCCTTGTGTGGGTTACAACAGTGTTATCCAATGGAGAGACTCTAGTGGTAGCTATGACTTTTGACATGGCTCTTTGGCTAGGTTTTAGCAACTACCTTCCTTTGTAAAAGAATAGAATTTTGGATAGAAGTTTCTTAAAAAGAGCCCTCTGTACCATGAAAGTAGAATACTTCTATTATGTATTTACTTAAATAGTTTACAAGAATATGTACAGGAGATATCCCTAAAATATAACTTAGAAATTAGGGATATACATAGTCATATAACTAATTATAGGATATACATAAATTTACAACTAACTAATAATCTTATCCCATAAAATCCTCTAACTAATTATTTCCTATGCATAATATCGACAAAAATATGAGTGCATATAGAAATAGTCTTGAAAAATTAATTCTAATGGAACAAGATTCCCAATTAAATTTTCAAAACAATAATAAAGTCCTACTTAGAAGGATTCTAATTATTACTACCCTAAACTACGTAAAAATTAAAACTAAAATACTTTTCTATTTTTAACAAAAAAATTAAACTGATTTTAGTTTCATCAATTCCATTAACTATACTTTGCTTATTATGTAACAACTTGATGCAGGAACTTGTTTGGCAAAATCTCTAGTTTGTCTGGTGATTGATGAAGCTCACCGAGCAATGGGAAACTATTCCTATTGCGTGGTAGTTCGCCAGGTTTGTGTTCCTTTTTTCTTTTTGTGCTAATAGCAGATAAATGTACAATGATCCATATGCTATTGATATCTAAATTTGCAGTTGATGTCCATCTCAGTGCGACCGAGAATATTAGCATTGACTGCTACGCCAGGGTGTAAGTTACACCCCATTCCCTATAGTCTATGTAAAGTTACTATATAAGGGCTAAAATTCTTCTATTTGGTTGTAATAATTTCAGCAAAGCAGCCTGTCGTCCAATCAATAATTGATAACTTGCAGATATCAACACTTGAGTATCGTAATGAAAGTCATCCTGATGTGAGCCCATATGTTCATAACAGAAAAATCGAATTGATAGAAGTTTGTATTGGTCCTTCTTTTGAAATATATTCACATAACTATATTTGTCAATATAGCTTATGCATTCCTTATTATGTTGTAAGGTTGCACTTGGGAAAGATGCTGTTGATGTAAATAAACGACTATTAGACGTGATACGACCATATGTAGCCAGGCTTACTGCAATTGGTCTCCTTCAGAATAGAGACTATCAAACTGTAGGACTTCATGAGATATGATCTCTACAATCTCCTCTAGCAATATAATTTATCAATTATCACTAGAATTTTTCAATTATCGTTGTTGTATTTTTAGTTATTAGTTAATTTCAAAATTCTAAAGTTGTATCACTATCTATCATAGCCTGTATAACTTCAATTCTTGGTTTTTCTGGTTTCTCATTTTGTATATTGATATTGTACAGTTAAGCCCACCAGATTTGCTTCAATCAAGGGAAAAGTTTCGCACAACCCCTCCAGTTGACCTTCCTCAGGACAAGTATGGAGAAATTGAAGCTTATTTTGGTGCTCTCCTTACCCTTTACCATATTCGAAAATTACTTTCAAGTCACGGAATAAGGCCAGCATTTGAGATGCTAGAGGAAAAGTTGAAACAAGGGTACATTCTTGCATACCTACTCTCAATTACTATCAAGCAATGAACTGGTGTATGTTTTGGCTTATGGATCTTCTAATTTGATGAAAATCTTATCAACTTGGTCCTTGTGGAGCGTATTGCTATGTGTATATACCAATGAAGTGTGTTCTATATTCACTTTTGATTTCAAAAGGGTACATTAATTAGCTTTTGAATGAAAACCAAAATTTGCTTCTTGAAATGAGGTTTTATTGCTTTCTTATACACTAAGAGATAAGATGAGATGTAATAAATGATTTGTTAACAAAGATTGTGGAATTACAGCTTTATGTTTTATGTCTTTACTCTAAGTTGAGAAGCCATAGCTTATGTTGGTGAACAACTCTATGAGCTCTAAGGGAAGTTAGTGTCAAAATAAATGTTTTACTTAATAGAGTAGATTTATTTAGTTTTTGCTCAAGATATGAGTCTAAACTTGTATTTTCTCTTGTCTACATTGTTTGAGATTGAATATAAGTTATTTTCACTTACTTTGGCTAAAGCTATCTAACCTTAATTGCTACAGGGCCTTTGCCAGACTAATGGGTAAAAATGAAAATATTAGGGAAATAAAGCTTCTAATGCACCGAAGCTTGTCCCATGGTGCACCCAGTCCTAAATTATCAAAGATGTTGGAAATCCTAGTTGAACATTTTCGTAAGTTGCTCAGTTATCCTTTTATTATGAATTAAAATTTTAATTCATAGGACATTTTCATCATTTAACCTAAAATTTGCTTACAAATAGTGTTTTAACATGCCTTGTGTTAAGGTTTATAATTTTAACATAATACGGGTAGCATGGTTTGAACTTGACCCTTCTAGTCTGCCTTGAAACTATGTCAAAGGTTATTGAAGGTTCCATCCAAGATTAGCTGCACAAGATAAGAGGACTCTTACGAAATTCATCTTGGCAACAAATGCAAATATTTCTTATTAATCAATCTTGTAGGTTTGGGTAAAACCCTTTGCCACTAATCGAGCCTTTAATCTCTCAATATAGCCATCCACCCTATGCTTCATCATGAATACCCATTGACATCCTACTGAATTCTTGCCCAATGGAAGATCGACAAGTTCCAAAGTTCCATTCTTTACCAAGGCTTTAATCTCTTCCACCATAGCATCTTTTATGTGACAGTTAGTCAGTTGTTCTTGTTCCTAGTTATATGCAATGTTAGTGATCATGTTTGTTTATGGTCCCCTAAGTTGTAGGGGAAGTTGTTTCTCCATAGAACCATTTATTTGACCTTTGATGAATGGAAAAGGGGTAGGAAAAATTCTTAAGTCTTTGAGTACTTCGAACTCAAGAGGTCGCAGGTTCTCTATGACGAACCTGAAAGTAGCAACAATAGGTCGTAAAAGAAATAATCGTGTCACTTTTCCCACCGAAAGCCCAGAAACCTCCACCTATAAACCCATAACCAGATCCATTGCTAGGGACCGTAACAATTTGATGTCAGAGCCTGACGTTATGGGTGACTCATTACAGCAACAATTCGACAGAATATTGCAGATGCTACGGGAGGAGCGTTTAGAAAATAGGGCACGACAAGATGCCATCAATGCCAAATTGGAGGAACTTACTCGTAAAGTTGTAGCCACCAAGTTAGACTCTTCAAGAGCAGATGAGGGCAGTCATAATAGAGCTCGGAAAGGCAAGGGACTTGTAGGGGAATCGGGAATAGAATCTTCCGGAGGCCACACTGTTCCAAGATTTACAAAACTTGATTTTCCATGCTTCAAAGGACAAGAAGATCCTCTTGGCTGGGTTAGTCGTGAACATTTTTTCCGACACCAACGAACTCCAACAGAAGAGAGGGTAAGTTTAGCTTCGTTCCATTTGGAAGGTGCTGCCCAATTATGGCTCCTTCAAATGGAAAATGACAACCCTACTCCTTCCTGGGATGAGTTCAAGCACTAATGTCACTTGAGGTTTGGCCACCAATTCGGAGTAACAAATTAGGGGAATTGGCCAGACTAAAGAAAGTTGGAATTGTTGAAGATTATCAAAATAGCTTTGAGCTCTTGGTTTCTCGAGCTGGATCGTTGACACAAGAGCAAAAGGTTTAGTTATATATTAGTGGCTTACAAGAGGCTATTGCTATTGAGGTAGAATTGCATCATCCCATTGATTTAGTCACTGCAATGAGCATGTCTCGCCTTTATGAATGTAAACCTTTTTCAATAGTCGATCATCGGAAGGGTTTCCAAAATACTCCTCTTGCACAATTTTCGCAGCCTCCAAAATTTGCAAAACGTTTGAGTTGAGTTGAGATGGAAGAAAAGCGGCTCAAAGGTTTGTGCTTTAATTGTGACGAGCCATTTGTTCAAAGACATCAATGTAAGTGACTTTTCTGGTCTGGATTGAGATTGGGGAGGATGATTGCACGGAAGGGGAGGATTTAAATCTAACAACAGATATAGTCTCCAGAAATATCGCTCAATGCAATTACATGTGTCTAGGCCCATAAACTATGCGTTTGAAAGGTAGATGGCAAGGTAATCCTATTCTAGTCCTAATTGATTCTGGTAGCACCCACAATTTTTTCAACTCCAAAATTGTGGCCCACTTTAATGCTACAAGAGAAAAAGGTGATAATCTTAAAGTTTTATCAAGGCATCTCACCTTTTTTAGTTTTATGAACTTTTTTTGCAGCTCATATATTTGGGAGTCATTACTTGTTTGGGAGTAAGTTTGGGTAACTACATCCTAAATTTTTTGAGCTGTGTCTAGGAGAAGATAACGTTGTGCAACTTGTGGTTGCATTGAATTGATCAACCACGACATGAGAGTTTTTTGAGTCCTACTTGTGGTGTCCAGGATTAGTTTCATCTAACTTTATTTTTCTATTATTAATATAGCCTTGCAATCCTTTAGCTTGATTAAACAGACCAAGCAAGATAAGTTATTCCATCTAGTTTAATTGGACTGATTTGTAGAGAAAGATTGTCATTAAGAGTGGCATGATTAGTCAGTCATAGACTTAAAGATTCTTCCTTCTTTCACCAAACATGTCCATATCACTATTGGACTTCAAAAAAGAATTGGCTTTGGTTGACATATGCAAAGATATAGGCTGCGATTGGCGTTAGCAATATTGCTTTGAACCATGAAGTTTTTAGAACAAGGAAGAATTTGAATAAAATAGGGTGTTAATGATTTATATATACGAGTTTGAGATAAAAACCATTACATAAATATTCTTAACTAAATAGTAAATAATATCAAATATTTAATTGCAAAAATGTACATAATTAACTCCTAAAAATCAAACCTAAAATCATGAGTACAATTGTCAACAATTTCTTGATCAGAATGTTGGGTTTTTGGAATCTCCATCAATTTCGTATGAGTTATGTATTTTGTAAATCTAATAGAACAGTTATGGCTGCAGGAACCAAGGACTTTCAAAACTCGAGAGTTATTATTTTCTCCAATTTTAGAGGCAGCGTAAGGTCAATATAAAAACTTGTTCTCCTGCTAAATTTCTTGTTACATAACATTACTTTTCGTGATTGTTGTACAAGTTACAGTTTTTAACTCGGTAACATGTGATATTTAGGGATATAATGGATGCATTGATGAATATTGGTGACATAATTAAAGCAACTGAGTTTATTGGTCAAAGCTCAGGTTTATATGTTTATTCAAGTTTGTATATTTATATTCTTGAATATTAAGAATGATGTATTTTTTAGCTATTTACATGTTATGCATGCCATCAAACAGGAAAAGTATTGAAAGGTCAATCGCAAAAGGTTCAACAGGCTATTTTACAGGTATTCGCGTAGATTAGGTTGACTTTTATTTACTTGACAATTCTATTTAATTTAGAGTTATGTTCTTGTCTTAGTTGTTGGAAAGTTTGAAACAATTTGAATCTTTAAATCATGGGGATCCATATTTCATAAATTAAGAAGTAAGATATTTCATTCGTAAGAGGATACTATTATATTTATAAATATACCTGTTGAGAGATATTCTTGGTGAATATTTGAGTCCAATAAGTTAGCTAAATCAGATTATGATCATATCATGTACAAATCAGATTATGATCATATCATGTACAACTGTAATTATCTAAATCAAATCAGGACCTTATCATGTACAGATGTAGATTCCTATAATAGAAACCTATAAAGTCTATATATTATACGACAATGTAAAGTGAAAAGGGTGTAATACATATTCCTCTGTTCAGGTTCTATTTTCTATATGGTATCAGAGCACCCTGAACAAGAATAGCTGCCATTCATCTAAGACAGTTATGTCTAACATTAAAGAATCCTCCAGCCACCCTACTCAATCTGTTACTACTCGTAATCCTACTCTGAATCCCACTGCATTCAGGTTACTTCTATACGGTTGAATGCAGAAAATTTTGTTCGTTGGTCTCAATCCGTACGAATGTACATTTGTGGAAGAGGCAAGATGGGCTACTTGACTGGAGACAAGAAGGAACGTACTGTAGATGATTCTGCACATGCAATATGGGATGCGGAAAACTCTATGGTGATGACATGGCTAGTGAACTCAATGGAGGAAGACGTCAGCTCCAATTATATGTGCTACTATACGGCGAAGGAGTTATGAGACAATGTCCATCAAATGTACTCTGATTTAGAAAATCAGTCACAAGTATGTGAGTTGATGCTAAAATTGGGTCAAATTAGTCAAGGTGAGTATAATGTTGCCAAGTACTTCAATTCCCTAAAGCGTGTATGGTAGGATCTAGATATTTTTAATGTTTATGAGTGAAAATCTCTTGATGATTTTAATCATTACAGGAAAACTGTTGAGGATAATAGGATCTTTAAATTCCTAATTGGTTTTAATGTTGAGTATGATAAGGTGAGAGGCAGGATTATTGGGAGACAACTACTCCCTCCTATTGGAGAAGTCTTTGTTGAGGTGAAACTTGAAGAAAGTAGACGTCAAGTCATGCTTGGAAAATGGCTCCCCAATCCTTGTATTGAAACTTCAGCCTTAGCTGTAGGCAATGTTGACAGTTGTGGCAAGAAACTTGAAGAGAAGGCACGAGTTTGGTGTCACTATTGTAACAAGGCAAAACACACTCAAGAAACCTGCTGAAAACTCCATTGGAAGCTTGCCAATTAGAAGGGGTCTTATGAGGGTAAGTTCAATAAAACCCCGCTTGCTAATGAGGTGGACATCGGACCATTCAACCAAGAGCAAATTAATCAAATCCTAAAGTTGTCGAAACCTAAATCTGAATCCACAAGTGTCCCTAATGCCTCTATTGCACAAACAGGTAGTAATCTCAATTCTTCTCAAATTTTATCATGTTCTTTTCCATACTATTCCACTTGTTGGATCATTAATTCAGGAGCTTTTGATCATATGACTTGTCATTCATATCTATGTCATACTTACAATCCCTGTTCCGGTCATGCAAAAATTTCATGTGCCTAAACTTAGGTGCAGTTTTCTATCCGTTAGTAAACTTACTTAGGAATCTAGTTGTATTGTCACTTTCTTCGATTCTCATTAGGTGTCTCAGGTCCAAACTATGAGGAGGACGATTGGCAGTGCTAAACTTATAAATGGTCTCTACTACTTTGTTGAGGTTGACTCTAAGCATAAAGAAGCTCAATGCCTTAGTAGTATACGTTCTACCTCTATAAAGGAACTAATTTTGGTTTGGCATAGTAGATTAGGCCATCCTAGCTTTCCGTATCTCAATAAAATGATGCCTCATTTATTTAAATGTGTTGATTGCTCCAAACTTCAATGTCAACATTGTATTTTATCAAAAAGTCGTAAAAATTTTTATACCTCTAAAACGTTTGATTTGTAGTGACATTTGGGGGCCTTCGCGTGTTAAAATATTCTCTAGTAAAAGATGGTTTGTGACCTTTATAGAAGATCACACTAGACTTTGTTGGGTGTATCTATTAAGAGAAAAATTTGACGTTTCCCAAATATTTCAAACTTTTTATACTATGATTGAAACACAGTTTCACTTAAAAATTAGCCTACTTTGTTCTAATAATGGTACTGAATATTTCAAAACAAGTCTTGGCACTTTTTTGAAAGATAAAGGCATTGTTTATCAAACAACTTGTGTTGACACACCTCAACAAAATAGAATTGCTGAGAGAAAAAATAAAAATTTATTTGAAATATCCCGTTCCTTGATGTTTTGTATGAATGTTCCTAAATATTTGTTGGGTGAGGTGGTGTTAACTGGTTCTTACTTAATCAACAGAATGCCAAGCCGTGTTTTAAACTATGTTTCTCCTCTTGATATGTTTCACAAATCATTTCAAGTTTTTGGATGTACTATTTTTGTGCATATATCTAAGGTCTAATCAAAACATAACCATATTGATTAAAGATGAAAATATTAAAGGGTTTATAAGTGGTAAGGGTCAACTATCCAAACAACTAGTTTTAGTTACTTGGACAATGGTTGACCCAACTCCAATTTTTGTTAGTGGACTCTACATTCTGCCCATATTAAAAATTCAATATGGTATCAGAGTCAGTTTGTCTCGATGGTTTGGGGCGGTGCCCGGTTATGTCTTTTTGCCCAATATGTCCATCAGATGTCCAGTCATGCTCTGGACTGAGGGGGTGTGTTAGGAATCCCATATCGGACAAGGATGAGAGCATTAAACAATTTATAATGGTGTGCAAACCTCCCCCTCTTGAGCTAGCTTTTGGGGGGTGAGTTAGGCCTTTCTAACATGGTATTAGAGCCAATTTGTCTCATTGGTTTGGGGCAGTGCTTGGTTATGTCTTTTTGCCCAATATATCCATCAGATGTCTAGTCCTGCTCTGAATTGAGGGGAGTGTGTCAGGAGTCTCACATTGGACAAGTATGAGAGCATTAAACAATTTATAATAGTGTGCAAGCCTCCCCCTCTTGAGCTAGCTTTTGGGGGTGAGTTAGGCACTTCTAACAAATATCTTAATTTTTTGATTTTTAGCTACTATTTAGTATTTCTTTTATTTGTCCTATAATAATGGGACTTTATTGTGATAATAAATTTGCAATCAGCTCTTAACTCGATACAACATGATTGAGAAAAACATATCAAAGTTGACAAACATTTAATAAAAAGAAATAGAGAGTTATTTGATTCGCACACCTTATATGGTTACAAAGAATCAACTTGTGATGTACTTATTAAAGGGTTAAATAGTTCAAGTTTTGAGAATATTATATCCAAGTTAGGAATGTGGCACACTTATTCACTAGCTTGAGGGAAGTGTGGGAAAACATAATTAATGATTAAGTCAACTATTTCAAAATTTTGTATCTTTTTAGGATTTCCTATTTGTTTATATGAGATCTAATTATTTTTGTTTTTCTATAGAGTAAGGATATTCCATTATTATGAGATTTGATTATTTTCACTTTTTTTTTGGTTATGGTAATTTGCATATAATTGAAACACTTGTTCACTTGTAAATAATGCAATGCAAATAATGTTTTCTATCGCACCAAATGGAAAACAATCCATATTGATCTAACCTCGAGAAATTGAAAGACGTAAACACTTGTTGAGATTTGAATTTCAACTTAAAGATTTGAGCACTTTGATTGAGTATGGAAATTGCCAAAAGCAAAGAAGGCATTGTAGTCTTTCAAATAAAGCATGCCTTGGATTTCTTAGAAGAAATCGAGATGCTTGGTTGTAGTTCTATTGACATTTTTAGAAAGAAATTGAAAATGTAGAGAAATTGAAAAATGATATGCTTGTTGATGAGGAAAGATACCAAAGGTTGGTTAGGGACTTATCTACTTTTTTCTTACTCGTCTAGATATTAGTGTTATGAGTCAATTCATTTATTCATCTACTAAGCGATATTTGGATGCAATATTTCACATCTTGAGATGTTTAAAAGGGACATTTGTAAAGGAACTAATATTTCGAAAAAGTGGTTATAAAGGAGTAGTGTATCTTGTTGATTCAAATTGGGTTAGTTTTATTATGGGCAGCAGCAAGTTAACATTATATATTGGGCCAAGTTATTGGGCGATTTGGATATGGAGAAGTGAGTAGTAGTCCTTAATTACAAGTAGTAGTGATAAAGCAAAATTTAGGCTAATCATCTAAGGAATATGTGAGCTGGAAATGTTGATGGAGGATTTACAAGTGATACTTACCTATCCAACTATGTTGTATGGTGATGGCAGGTCAACTATAAGCATTATTAACAATTGAATACAATATGATCATGTGAAGGATATGAGGATTGACTGAAGTTTTATAAAAGGAATGTGTTGACTAAGGCAATGCTAATTTAGGTATCCGAATCATTAATTGGCAAGATGAGAATGATAGACATATTTTCATCAACTTGAGGTGGAATATTAGAAGGTCTAAAATAATTTGAATCTCTAGGCTATAAAGACCAATATTTCAATATCTTGGAAAGTAAAATATTTCATTTGTAGTATGAGGAATATAATAGTTATAGAGGATTCTTTTAGAGGATACACATATTTGTGGATGGGTGTGTGTATAAATAGAAATAATGAAATGACTGTATGAATTATTCCTGTTCTCTAGTCATGTACCTTGTTACTTTAGTGGATTAGTTTTAGTAACAATCTAATTAGAGTTTAGTCTCAATTATGAAATATAGTTGTTGTTAGATTAGAATATTTTTATGTTGTACATAAGTGTTAGATGAGGTGGATCATTTTAAATGAATTTTGAGATTTTCAGATGTGAACATGTGAAGCTTTCTATTTCCTAGAGTGATTATTAGATAAATGGTGAGTCCTAACCCCAGGTGTTTCCTTGACCCCAATCCATTGTTTTCATTAGTTTTCCTCAACCCAATCCATTGTTTTCATACTTTCCTTAATTTTCAGCCTTAATTTCAAGCTTTAGCAACCCCTAGTTTCTATTTATACGCTTGTCCTACACAGGTATTCATTCCACTTTGTTTTTGTTTGTTTGTTTTTTTTTTTGGCTTCCCTTCGCATTTTCTTACAGCGATTTTCTGCAGAAATTTCGAGCTGGTGGTTACAATGTCATTGTTGCCACATCAATAGGTGAAGAAGGCCTTGATATCATGGAAGTGGATCTCGTAATATGTTTTGATGCTAATATTTCACCATTGAGAATGATTCAGCGCATGGGGAGAACTGGAAGGAAACATGATGGGCGAGTTGATATCCTTTTATCAATTGCTTATAGAATCTTGCCAATGTAGTGTCTCAAATATAAAGTTTATTTATTTGGTTGAAAGCATTCTCTCTTTCTAGTTTTATTCTTTCTAACTGCTTGGGATTCCTTGATAACGTAGTACTAGTTTTAGCTTGTGAAGGGTCAGAGTTAAAGGGTTATACAAGAAAGCAAGCAAACAGCAGAACAATCAGGAAACACATGCATAATGGAGGGATAAATAGCTTCAATTTCCATTCTAGCCCAAGAATGGTGAGAGCTATTATAAAGTCTTCATACATGTCTCTTCTCATGTGAAACCTACTTCTCATGGCTTGCAATTATTGTATTTCATCCAGATTCCTCATATTTTCAAGCCAGAAGTCCGGTTTGTGGAGATGTCAATTGAACAATATGTTCCTCATGGAAAGAAAGTGAAGGATGATTTTGCTATTCAAATTCCTACATACAAACAAAAACTAACTGTTATAGAGGATGACTTAATTGCTAGGTATTTCCACCCTAAAAGTGGAAATACTGGGAGACCATCACTAATTGCCTTTCCTCATTTCCAAGCATTTCCATCTAGAGTGCATAAAGTAATGCATTGTCACAGGACAAATATGCTAACTGAAGCAATTCAACATTTGCAAAGGTTATCTTTTCTTAAAGGCGACTCAGAGTCCTCTGAGGTTTGCTTTCAACTTTTGTATTGCTTGTTTTCTTCTTTTAATATGTTGTTTGTGTTTATGTATGTGTTCCTGATGAATGTAGGATGAAGTTGAATCAGTTAAGTGCTTTGCAGCAGGTGTCATTGGAAAAGAGGTCAATGGTGCAGAAGGTATGGACCAAAAAATGCCTTGTAAGGAATGTAATGGATTTTGTGAACTTTCTTTCTTGTCAAATGAAAACAAGACATTAACTGGTGAATTTGACTAGCCGCTAGTTGTACAATCATTCATTAAATTCAGCTTATTTCTTTTACATTATATACTTGATTTTCTCATATGGCATTATACTGATAAAGAGTACTAGTATTTGATAGAGCTTGTATAAATTGAAAATCTTTGCTGCTGGAGCTGCTTTCTAATTTCAGAATACGTTGGTGGAATTTATAAAGAAGGAATTATACCAAAGGATTATGGTTAGGAATTACTCACTTGGGTTTATGAATCTTAGGAGAAAGTACCAGACCTAATATGAAAATTCAGAATTCACAAAGAAAATTACTCTACTATTAATTGAATATTGAAGCATATAGAAGTTGAGTACTATTCTAATGAGGACTCAAACTAGAACATGAAATAAATTCTTTCAAGTTCCTTTACAGTAAGAAAAACTTAAGCGTAAAAGATCCTGACAAATAACAAATTGCTCTCATATATCTTTTTCCAAGTGAACAGTTACATGAACGGTGATAGTGGTACTAAATCCAATTCTTTTTCATCCCACCAAATTAAGGCTCGAAAATGAGTTGTCTATTATTTCTTGTTTCTTTTATAAATTAAGTTGTTTTGGGGTATTTGCTGTTAACCTTGGAAATGCTTTTCTTACTCTCCCCATTCCCACTATACTTTCTCTCTAACCTTTTGACACAAAAAAAATTGGTGCATTCCAATAATGCAATCTCGTTATTTGTAAGTTCCTGACATGTTATTACAGATTCAGTACATCAGGACGGTTGTCTAAGCGCCAATTCAGCACAGGATGTGGGAAATTCTGAATTGTTACCTATGAGGAGCATGATAGCCAAGAAGCAGAACTTTTTGAATGTCAATGATCAAGATTCTTCTGCTCATTTATGTACTTTTGGTTCAGACTTCAAATCTATTGATGCCGTTGATCAAGTAACCTTTTCTGTACCCTTAGTTTCTTCAAAAGAAGCATCAGATTCTAAGTTTACAATTGCTACTACCAGCAAAACAGATACCTTGAAACAGATTTCTTACCCCTACGAGAATTGGGCTCAACACCAAAAAGAATCAAGTATGCACGAAAATGTTGCTACAAATGTAGAAATTGTTCAGACACAATACAGAAACGGCATTTCTTTGACGGCATCAAGATCAGCCAACACTTATGGACATCAAAAGGAAATGGTGGATCTGGTTAAGAAAGTTAGTATTGCTTTAATTTTAAAGAAAATCAATTAAATTAATTAGAGAGAGTGTATAATTGAAGAATTCAATTTGTCTGGGAACATGGGACTAAATCTGCAGGCTGACATATGTGAGGACAATTTTGGAGACATTGAGCTGAGTTCCCGACTAACAAATATGATTGAAATTGGTGTTGTTCCAGAGTCTCCGATCAGTGATGGTTAAAATTAATCTTATTGTTGATTTTGAACTTATTTTTTGCTGCAACAGTGACATAGTGCAATTAATGCTCATCCTGGAACTTTGGTTTTTCAGGACCATTGGATGGTAAAGAAAGAGGGTCTCTTGCTCCAGAGCTCATTTCTTCTGCTAATTGCGGTGATGAAATGTTGGTAAAGCTGACAAGTATAAATCAAACTTATGTTGATGGTAGCCCTTGTCAAGGAAATATTTTAGTTCATCCTGATAGTGATGAAGGTCAAACCCCTTTACTTGAGGTGAAAAATCCCTCTGTGAAAAGGGGATGTACACAGAATACCGATATCAAAGATTGGCTATTGAGTTCAGGAGAAAAGTCAGATAATGTCAAACAAGTACGCAAGTTCAAAAGACTCCGCAAAATAAGTGACCTGGTGAATCATGTGGACCCTAACAGATTAAACAATTCCTTAGTCCCAATTACTAACCTTGAAAGACGTTTCTGTGATACATGTCCAAGCCAAATTAAGCAAGGAAAAGGTAACTTGAATAGTCTCATGCATGGAGGTCTTCCCCCTAAAAATCATTTACTGGCTAAAACTTTTCTCTATTTCCATTTACTGTGAGTCTATTCACTCAGTGGATGTACCAGTTGTGATGTGTTTGTAGCATCAAACGACAATGTTCCTCACTAATATACGGAATTTGACCTTTAATCAGGTAAGAGAAAGCAATTTGGCAATGTCAGGGACTTCGTTGATGAAGAAGCTGAGTAAGTTTCTGTTCGGATAAGTAATTATATGCTGCCAAAATCTTGGAATTTCTGAGTTGATGTTCCAGAAATGGACTTAAAGTTTTGCGTAATGAACTTGTACTTATGAGATGTGTTGCAGACATGGAAACAAAATTTATGTTTTCAAATTTTAAGCAGTTACATTTACTCGGTATCTTTCATCTTGGTTTGTCTTCGGTTGTGCTCAGGATATCCTTAGAGGTTGAAGAATCAGATGATGGGAGCTGTGTCCAAGAGAGCAGTTCATACGATGATAGTTTTATAGATGATCGCACAGATCCTATTACAAGTACTCAATCGGAAGCTAGTAGAGTTGACATGATTGCATTCTATAGGTTCTTGATTCTCCCACCTCCCTCGCTCTTTTTCTCTCTCACAGGCACAAAAATGTTGCACCCACAAGTAAATTGTATCCACTTTCATTGTACATCCTCCAGTAATTTTAAAAACCATGAACCATGAAAGGCTTTTCAATTTTGATGCTAATTTAAAGTTAAAATCTATGCTTGAATTGCTGATATTGAAATTAGCTTTTCTTCTTCATTGCTGTCAAAATTTGTAACATGAGCACTAGACAACTACATCCCGAACTAATATTAATCTTAGAAAAAGAGAAACTCTAGTTTTTGTGTATTGGCATTTCCATTTACTTGTCTTCTTTTATAGTCATGGCACGTGCTCTTTGCTATTGCCATTTACCTGTCTCCTCTTAACATTCGTCTCCCTTATTAATCAGCATCTCTTAGTCTGGTAATGAATTATGATTTTATCCCGAAATTCATGTGCTTAAAAGTGCAGTTTAGCTCCTTGAATACATCTTTGCATATCCTCATTGTAATTAGTTCTAGAATATTGAGTTTCTTTCAAGTGTTATCATTTGAATTGATAGTTCTTAGTAATTCTTTTTTGCAGGCATTCTTTGCTCAGCCAATCACCAATTGGGAGATTAAGTTCTGCTGCCTTTACCCCTGATTGTGGGACTGCAGCAAGCAATTTAAAACAAACCGGAAGTTCATCAGCCAAGTCATCATATTCTCTCCAGGCACCGCAAACTGAACATCCAAATCACTCAGCTGCGCTCATTTCAGAATCCTTTCAATTAAAGTCAGAAAAGTCGTCTGTGGCAATGATTACTGTGATTGCTGGCTTACAAAATGAAAATGACGAGGCAGATACGAGGAAACGAAAATTTACTAATTGTCAATCCGGGTCCATCCCTGCAACTAACTTGGACCACGAATTCTCTTTGCTGTTAAATGCAACAGGAACAAAAATATTGAATGAGGACGCAGTGAACAAATCTGATGCTGATATTGAGATGTTCTCTGACGATCAATTTTTTGAGAGTCTGGACCTAGATGCTGTGGAGGCACAAGCTACCTCACTTCTCAAACACAGGTCAGAGGCATCTGTACAAAAGAGTGATATAATTTTGAAAGCAAAAACAGAAAGTACAGACCTTGAAAATTCTCCTTCATTTGATCTTGGAATATGGTGATTTTGGGGACAAATGTGGTTAAAATCTAGAGAACCTTCCGAAGAACTGCCGTTAGAATTGTTACTAGGCTTAATTTGCATGAAAAGGGCCTTGATATTTTATTTAGAGGTTTTCTGTAACAGATGCATTCTCATCAACTTTTTGTGGGTCCCATAAATGTATATTACATAGGTTAAACTTTTTTACAGGTTGAAGTTATTTTTTATACATCAAATCTTTTGCTCTAGTTATTTTGTTTCTATCTTGTTCTATTAAATTTTATCTATATATTTATGTAAGTTTATGTAAATATATGGATAAGATTTAATAGAATATAATAAGATTATTACAATCGGAACAGAAAATTTGATCCCTATTTTTTTTATGGCAGATATTAGTTGCATTTGTAATATGTACAGATTGTCCTCGACTGTTTTTTTGGTAGATTATTCTGCTTACTCCTAGCCTCCTCGTTCTTGTTCTCTATTCCTTGAAAGCATTTTCTATTCATCTCACTCCAAACTTTGACGTGCAAGATCCCAAATTGATCACATACTAGAGAAGAAATTTTAATTTCTTTAAGGACATGCTCTTAGAGAAGAAATTATAAAGAAAATGTACAAATTATTTTTACAAAGGAGTGATAATTTTTGTTTTGTTTTTCCTTCTATTTTGTTAAGAATACATGCTCTTATATTAATTTCAAATCAACATTCATCGGACTTCATTGTCTTCTATTGAAAAAGTAATATTTTGTTAAAGGGATTTATGCTGGTTCTATTGAAACATTAGAAGTCGAAAATTTGTTATTGTTGCTCTCTTGTTAATTGTTGGACTACTGAAAACAAGTAGGTAAGGAAACTTTATCAAAAGATTGGGGATGATTGAATATAATTTATCTAAGGAATATTTATGTGCAACTAAAAGTAAACCGTACATATCAATAGCTAGTTTATCACAATATAATAGTATCTATGGGAAGCTATCTAAGATTGCTCATCCTCGAGAAGAATCGTCGAATTA
This sequence comes from Erythroxylum williamsii, assembly GCA_027564335.1. Lineage (NCBI taxonomy): Eukaryota > Viridiplantae > Streptophyta > Magnoliopsida > Malpighiales > Erythroxylaceae > Erythroxylum > Erythroxylum williamsii. The sequence goes on along the minus strand of JANITW010000001.1, from coordinate 20,061,367 downwards.
AACTAAAAATATAGGTTAAAGAGAGTCACAACAACTTTATTCCTTAAATCAGCGTAAGTTATAGAAGAGTCAACATAACCTCCATCTTCTTGCCATATTTCTTAAGAGTGAGCTTATATTCATATTATCCATGATAACTCCCCTAATCTATTTGAAAATTCTATGATAAAAACTCAACTTCTTTGAAGCTTTATTATTAAAAATATGCACATTTCTTTCTCTTTATAATGCATAAGTGCTAGAGCATAAAGTAATCTTAATTAATTTGTAATCCTTTTTCTCCAGCTTATTGGAAGCCCATTTCATCAACCATTCCTAATCATTAACATAAGATATATGATTGTTCAACATTTGAATTTTAATTCAACGTTCCTTTAAAAACAACATTTGAAAAGCATGTTGTCTCTACTCTTAAGTTTAGTGTTACAAAGATTTTTTTTCCAAAGTTAATTCATTAATATATAAGGGGTATATATAAATCTTGTTAATCAAGAACTAGAAACTCAAGTATATCTATTGAAGCTGAAAGCACTTCAATAAACAAAGTGATGCTCTAATTTAGTAACCATCTTTCCTTCATACTGTGTGAAATGTTGTTGATTAAGCCTCTAGCTAGTAGGTTCAATTTGCATTGAAGTATAATTATCTACAAAGTTTACTCTTAAGATTTAGCTTCGTTTCTAAAGAGTTTGGCATTCCTTTCTTTCCATTGGTAGTAAACTTGTGAAGCCAGGAAAATTTTGAACACTTTGTTATCTACTTTGCTTGTCATTTTGATTCTAATGGTCCATGCAATTACTTAATTCCATATAAAGACTAACTTCCTTATGTTCAAGAGTCTTTGTATCTTCTCCGAAATGTTGTTTGAATAGAAACAATCAACCATTAGGCAGTCCATAATGTCAATGTGTCTCCAAAATAGCTCATAGTCCTTTGATGGGATGGCAAACTTAATGCTGTTCTTTATAGTTAGTCTTCCACCTATCCCTAGCCAAAGAATGAAAGCATGTGATATGTTGATGTTATTCTCTTATACTATTTTCTTCTGCTCCACTTTATTGTTCAATTCATGCCAAATATGTTCTGTGCAATTCTTGGTGTTAAATTCCATTGATCCATTAATTTTTTTAAGTACCAAGTCTTGATTGGAGGAGTCAGGAATTATGCCTACTCCTTTATTAGAATGGTAAGGCTGCTTACATTGGTTTTTGCTAATGAGGCCCTTTAACTTGGTGTTTTATGTAATTACTAATTTCAAATTATGGATTTCCTTAATCCTCTACAGTGGACCTCTACTTTGCCAGGCACCAAACTAAAATAGTGTGGTCTTATCTCCAATCCTATATATGATTAGTTCCTACATCTTTATGTATGATTAGTTCCTACATCTATTATTTGGTACCTAAGATTTGCCTTAAGGTCCAAGACATACTCTGATTTATTTGTATATTCCATAAACTATTTCTCATTATATGAACAGAGTGTATCAATTTGACCCAAAGTTCCTCTTTATGCTTACATAACCACTAAAGTTTCTTTGTCAGACAACCTTTGCTTATCATCTTAGCTAAGGTAATACCAAGGCCTCCAAACCACATGATAATGTGATTTTGGGGGAATATGCTTATAGCATACTAGTTTCCTTCAGTGTACCTTAGAAGATGAACCTCTGAAGACTTGGTATCCTAATAGGTTAGAAAAGTTCCTCGAAGGAATTTTGGATCATTTAATGCAATCCATTTTTTGATGATTAAGGTTTCTCTTAGGCAAGTTCTCTTTGAGCCACTCATTGTCATTAATTAGTTCACTCATTTTATTGTTAGGTTTGATCATCTGTCTTATATGGAAAAACTTTGGAATTAGGTATAAGGGATTTAATTCACACCAATTATCACCAAGGTCAAGTTGATTTCCTTGCAAAGTTACATCTCAATTACAAAAATATGGAGCCTGGTCCAAGAGGAATAAACTCTAGTTTTGATTTCCTTGAGACATTGATTTTTCGAATAATAGGAATGAACCCATTGGACCCAAAGGGCTTCCTTCATAGCTAGGATTCTCCACATCTTTTTGAAGAAAAACTTTGTTGTTAATTTGAATTCCTAAATGCAAGAACCCTTTTATCCTTTAGTATACCAATATCTACCAATTTAACTTTAGCAAAAGGTTATTTGTAATCTTCACCAATCCATAAGAAGTTTCTCTTGAATTCCTCCAATCATTAGTGATGGTTTTTGGTAGAGTCATATAAGAAATCTGGTAACATGAAAGTTGCTGAGAATGGATTTGTTAAGTTGCAACTCACCTGCATAAGAAAGAATTTTATCAATATAATGACCAATTCTTTTTTTTTAATGGAATTGGTTAAACAAGGGTTGAAAAATCCTTATATGTAGGTCTCCTAGTGGAAATTGGAATGCTAAGGTACTTGAAAGGGAGCTTTCCAAGTTTTAAGCCAACTATGGAGCATAAGGTCTCAGCTTAAGAACTAGCTACATCTAAGATGAATATGAAGATTTTATCTTCATTAATACTAAGGCTTGATAACTTGTAGAAACACTAAAGAGAATTCATAATGATTTTGATTGAATTAGTTTCAGCTTTATAGAATAGCAATAAATCATCAACAAATGATATATTGAAGATTCTTTTGCTTGGCAAACTTGAGGTGAAATTTGAAAGTTTGATCCATCATAGTGTTATAATCTATGAGCTTGGATAGTATCTCTATACAACTAAAGAATAGAAAAGGAGAAATGGTATCTCGTTGTCTAACACCTTTGCCACCTTCGAATACAATTCACCAAAGAGGTAGTTAAGACGCATTGTTCAATCCAATTGATGAAAATTTTGGGGAATCTAAGAGCTTTTAAGGAATTCAAGATAAACTTCTAATTGATAGAGTCAAATGCTTTATGGAAAATCAATCTTCATTGCACATCTTCTATTGGAGTTCCTAAGACAAAAAGATGTTATCCCTAATGTTTTACCCCTAATGTAAGACTATTGAGATTTGCAAATTAGAGAGTCTATAATAACTTCCAGTCTAGTGGAAATGATCTTGTAAAAAGTGTTACAACTAGTAATAGGCCTAAAATCCTTAAGTGAGTTAGGATTTGAAGTTTTGGGAAATAGACAAATGAAAGTTTTACTAAATTGTTTAAGGATATTCCCTTATTTGAAGAATTTTAGGACTTTTTTTTAATTTTGTGTTTGATTAGGTGCTAAGACTCTTTGAAAAAGAAAGAGTTTAATCTATTTAAACTTGGAACTTTGTTAGAGTCAAAGCTAAAAAGATCAACTTTAACCTCTTGAGTGCATACAGGTTCAATGAATTCAATAGGCTGACATTAAAAACAAATCTAACAATAAAAGTGTTAAGGTCTTGCATTGTAGAGTGGTAAGTAAAGAGGAACTAAGGATAACCTGGAAATAGTTGAAACCATACCTTTTAGTTCCTTTTGCTCCCAAGCTTGTTCCTTATTCTCTTTTGCATAAGTTAGATATCTAATTTAAATTCCTTATGGAAAGGATGGATTTAGAGATAATGAGGCGCTCTTATATCTTTTGTAAAGCCAAAAGACCTTGGATTTTTATTTAAGAAGAGAGCTATTAGCTTTTAGATTTTTAATATGATTATTTTAAATAGTTTTCTTGACCTTAATTTTGCTTGCTCTAATAAGAGCCAAGAAAAATTTAGATTGAGCCAAGCTTAGCTTGTTTTTGGTATCTAATCTTCTCCTCAGATGTTTTATGTGCAATTATTTGATTCCTAGTTTGATCAAATATAGTTTCCTAGTTTGATCAAATATAGTTTCCTAAAGAAACTATACTACTCAAAGCCCTCATTTTCATGCTTTAAGTGGTCTTTATTATTTCTTAAAATGTTCCCATCTTAGCAAGATAATTAATACAATTTTAAGAGGCTAATCCATTAGAAGGATTAAAATGATCGTGTATTTCAATTAGAGAGTTCTCTAAGAAAAAGTTGTTGCTAAAATTAGCCAAGCTTTTTAGGAATTTTTTCATCTAATGATGATTAGATAAAACCCTATCTAACTTTTTCCTCTTAAACCATTTCCCCTATTTGTTCTATGTATAATAATTTCCCTTATAAGCAATAACTATAATGTTAATATTTGGTAAGAAAGATTTGAATTCATTGTTGGGTTTCTTGTTAACAAGTTACTCCTTTTTCCTTTGAGTAAAGAAGAGTGCAATTCAATTTCCTAAGTGGGATCCAAGGAATAGACAATCTAGACCACTTACTTTCAATCTCGTTCCAAAGAATGGCTCTCTAAAAAGTATAATTAAAAGCATATATAAAGGAGACATAAGTTTAGAAACTATTATACTTGAATTCAATGACCAAGTGAACAACTTGCTCATAGATAGTGGTATCCAAGACATGAATTTTGTCAAGATCATATTGTAAATTCAATCTTACCATTGTGATGATTTTCCAACTATTTTCAATAAACCAAAGCTTCTTGTAATTAATTTTAGTTTCCAAAGAGTCAAAGATTACATGTTCTATAAAGGTAACTAGAAAGAACATGTTGCTTTTGGGGTTTTTAATACCCTTTACATTCTAAGCTAGGATTGAAATGAAGTTAGGAGATATGAATTGGGAGCACCTTTGGCCTTAGCTTTCCTACCTAATTTCCCTTTCAATGTAGGGGTGAAGAGCTTAGAGCTAACATCTTCAACTTTGTTTTTTTTCCTTAGCAATTGTAATCAAAGCCACAAGTTTGTTAGTTTTATTTACTTATTGACTCTGAATGGTTTCACTATCCTTAAAAGTTAATTAAAGGGATTCAATTGATTTAAAAGTGAGAGGATTTCATTTTCACTAAACTGAATGTGCTCCTCTTGGGGATCCTCATTTTTCAACTTCGTAATTCTAACATTATTCTCTCTAGCCTTATTCCTTAATGTTGTAGTTCTAGCTTTATTATGTCCAACAATATTATCAACCAATCCACTCTATTAGTCTTATTATTAGTTTTGTTTTTTTTACATCTTTAGGGACATTGATAGCTTTCTGTTCTATTAAGAGGTTAGTTTGTGTTAAAGAGATCCTTTTCCATCAAACTCATCATAGTTATCTGTTATAAATAATTTGTATGTCATTATCCATCATGTTCCTTTCTATTTATATGAGGGTTTCTAGTGATAGGTGACTTGCACTGACTCTTCAACCAATTCTTGAAGATTATTGAGTTGCACAATGGGGATACCATTAGGCAAGGATTGAGATATATTAGCTTATACACAAATTCGAGCGAATCCTATCATTTCATTGTAGTAGTGTATTCATCCATACATGAAGGTTGTCTTGTGAAGCTTACAAGATAACCCAAGTATGTTTTGGACTAATATTTAAGAGGAATTTTATGAATATTGATCTATAAAGGGACATGCTTGAGTTTTAGCTACTCAAGATTTAGTCTAAGTGGCCATTTTTGCATAAATACATATTTGTCATTCATATGAAAAGATCTAACTTCAAGGATCTTTTAAACCTTCTTAGTTGAGCCAAACTTAAAGATAAGGAGCCTCTGTTGATTAAAAAGAGTTTAAGCCTATCCCATTTTCCTCCAATAGAAATTTGCCCATGCTAGCATTAGTGGATATATAAGTCTCTTGTTAACAAAGAAGACAATAGTACATAAGTTCCATTTGGCTATTCCTTGCTTTAGAACTTCCTTCGAGGTCACTACTACGTTTCTTTCCTTATTTAAAGGGGGTAAGTGGCTTAACTTGTCAATGGGAGAAGAATCTCCAACAATATGACACTTAAGTTTTCCTAAGATAATGAGCTAGCTTATCCAAAATATTCTCAACATGTGGTAGTAAAGCTAATGTTGAGGCAAGGGGTTGAATCTTAGAGTTAGCCTAGGTTTTGAAGAGAGTTTGAGAAGGAAGACTCACATCTAAGAGTGGAGGAAAATCAGTTAAGGGAAGAGCCATCTAGAAAACATCCTTTATTTAGATTCAATAACTATGATAGTTACACCAAGTGTTTATAGCCTTTTTCTATCAAGATTTTACTAGCTTTTTTTAGGAAAGACTTATCCCTTTTATATCAGAAAGCTTTTATGCTAATGCTTCCTAAACATCCTCAAAACCCTTCGTAATTTCCGTTTTATTTCATATTGGACATGTTATAAAGCCCCAAATATGAATTCATATTGGACATGTTTTCCTTAAGTGAGTTACTTTGTAGAAAATCCTTGATATTTGTAAAAAAATCACTAACACAGATCTTAAATATAGGTCTGTGTTGCATTTGTGTTACTTAACACATAACTGAAATGTAGCATAAATTGGACATGGTTCCATTTTCTAAACATTATTGCAAGTCCTTTCTCTAAAATCTTGCTTATTACTCCAATTTAACTCTATGTTTTAATTTTAAATTATTTAATAAAAAAGTTAAACTAAGGCTTAAAAATAATATATAAGCAAAATTAAGTACCAAATCCTATGAAAACCGTCAAAACACAAGCAATACATTCTTTTAAAAAATTAAAAAGAATTTGATTAAGGAATAAGAGACTAAGTCTAACGCAATCAAGATTTCCTTATTCAGATGGATACGTAAGGGAATACGCCTTAACCAATAGACTGAAAGAAACAAGCTTGATCCATGTGGCTAGTTCTCTATCGTCTAAGTCTTCGAAAGCTTCCATGCAAGCCCATCTCCTGTCCTGGTCAAGTCTTCATACCTCTTTCAAGAGATACATGCTGAAAGCATAATATAATTAGAAATTATCAGTCGATAACCGTAAGTCAATCATAGAGCTTTTGATAGGAGCGCTAACTCCATTATGTCTTTCTCTTTGTAAAGAAAGATTATAGTTTATTTCAAGGTTAATTGTAATTAAAATCCTAATTATATTTCAAGTCTAACTCTAATTATAATTATAATTTAAACTTAAAAAAATCATATATCTAATATTCAATCCTTGAAGTTTCTTAAACTTCATAATTAAATTTTAATTAATTAAATCATATTTTCTATACTTAATTTCTTAATATGTGTCATTCACTAAGTTTCTAATGTGTTGGTAATGATTATAAATTATAGTGATAATTTACATTTATAATTAGATAAATTAAAACTACTTCTAATTCATCTTGAATTATGTAGTAAAATAATTTATATTCATAGATTAATATTGACATTTAATAATATGTCATGTTATCTTTCAATTCTCTAATAAAGTAATTTATATTCAAAGATCAATATTGACATCTACCAACATATCATAACCATAAAAATATTAAAAATGTCAAAATAAATAGTTTGACTTAACGTTTCTATGTATAGTTTTAACTTATAATTTAATCCTTTTTTAACCAATATTCCAACTGGACATTGAACATAAAATTAGCGTCTATTATATTAAATCCAATCATGTTTGTTTTTACTAATTAGTAACTAATTTATAATTGATATTTGAAATTTTTTAAAGATCTTAATTCTCTTATAGAGAATTTCTTCAATCATTACTAACATAACAAAAAGGTAGGACATTCTCCTAAATTACTTTTGGGCAATAAATCATTTATTTACTTTCTCAACTATCTCCACACATTTATACTGTATCTAATATAATTGGCTAAGCAAATCTAAATAAAATAAATCATAAGTAGCATAAAAAAATTACCAGTTCTCATATAAAGTAATCTTGTAATCTCAAATTTAAAAACCAATTATATAGTCATCGTAATGAGGATATCCATAAGCACATAAGTAATGTTCCATTTGGAATCCTCGTAATCAAGCTAGTTTAGTGAACTTATATAATAATATGTACTCATACATTTGTTTTAGAATCTTGGTACTTTAAATTATAAGATCAATTATTTTTTCAAAAGAAGGAAACATAATATGTGCTAATTTTACCATTCTATCAATATTCCATTTTGATGAAAGTATAACTAAGAATAGTTTAGAAATAATACACAAATATAAATTCAATCTCATAACTAAATTTACATAATAATTATTTTTAAATTTTTTTAGTATTAAATGTTAAATATAATTAATACAAATCATTAATAAAAAATTAATTTATTAGATAAATTAATAATATTATACATTAATTATAACCAATTGATTGACTATAAGAATATAAACTAACACATCAATCATGCTACTTAAGTTAGTGGCATGTAACCACTTTTATTAACGAGCACTACTAAAACTATTTTCCCATTTGGGTATGATTTAGAAAGGGTTAAATGCACCATTCTTATTGGACAGTTTATGAAAATTGTGAAAGAAATTTTAAAAAAATTTAAGGCTATTGTGGATTAGCTTATTTCTATACTAATAATGAATTATCATGATGTCAATATTTATTTTCTTATTATAATATAGTTCAATTATTTGTTAATCATCTTGTTTTTGAGACAATATAAGAGAGTAACAAGTATGCAATATGGGATCCATTGTTTTTCTTTTAAAAAGATAAAAAATAATATCAAATAATAATTAGATAGCTAAGAAGACTTCCATGTTTATCAATTGACAATGGAAAATACAATTGAATCTACTTAATGCTAAAATTAAGGCTAATTTCTAAAAACAACAAGAACCTCGTATTCTTTTGCCTCCTTCTAACTTCCTCCTTCTTATATTTTTCCTTATAGTAGATATGGACTCACTAAACCAGCTTTTCATTTTCTCCATATTGCCATTTATTATCCACTAGAAAATGGCCATATCATTACAAATCATGGCTTATAAGTTGCTCCTTAGTCTATTGAATGATCTCGATTTCAATATGTTCCTTGGAGCTCTCCACTCCTTAAAGACACCCAACATTTCTTTACTTATGAATTTTATAAAGGTATAAGCCAAAAGTTATCACAAGCACCATCTTTTTTTTTTTTTTGGAAAAGCTCCTCTCCATATACGACTATTCCAGGAACTTGGAGTAGTTGAGTCTAGACTTATTTATATGATATAGATCTAGGACACCTTTCTAGATATTAAAGGAAAATTTGCAATTAAAGAAATCGTGCACCAGGGTTTCTAAGCTCCATTTGCATAAATAGTAGAAGATAGTGGTGAGGTTGAGATAACTTAGCTTAAAAAGAGTGGCTACTTTGTTTTTGGTTTCTAACCATATGAAGAAAGAGACTTTTGGCAACAAATTTTAACTCCAAATAGATTTGTCCTGAGCCTAAATTACGTTCCCTAACTCTGAGTACTTCTTTATAAGAATAATTTGTAAATTTCCAAAATGAGTGACCAAGCCAAATATATGAATCTTTCATCTTTGCGTTAGGATTATAACTTTGAAAAATATGTTTAAGATTTACAAGAATGTTCATGCAATGGTTAAAACTAATCCAAACTCTCAATTTAATGCAACTTAGGAAATTTAGAACTGTAGGCATTATCTTTAATTTTGTTTTAATTATTAAAGTATAGTAAAACTATATCACCATTCCCACTATACACTTGATCTTTCTTGATAAACCCCCCTAAGTTTCAGTAGTTGAGATACAAACTATAAGAAAGAGCATTTATCATTCATTTCCCATAAGCTTTTTGTTTTTAAAAAGTATAAGTGGATCCATTTAACCTACATTGAATTTTATTCTCCAATAAACTTCATAGCCTCTTTTCCATAAAAGTTTTGTTGCTTAAGTTGATTGGGGTGATCTATATCCCCGTTCTTTCAGTGGTTTGCAAACTTCTTCTCACCTAACCTTAGTGTTATACCCACCATTATGACCTTTAGCCTATAGGAATCTCCTTAGCAATTTCTCTATTATTTTAGTCATACCCCTTAGATAGGACGAAATGTGATGATCAATACAGATAAAAAAAGACTTTAATATGGATTTAATCTGTTGGACTCCGTTTTTGAAGCCCAACATCGGACATCGGATCATACAACTTGAGCGTGGAGGGAGGCTTAGAAGAAAAATCCTTCGGAAGCAAAGATGGACGTCGTCGCGGCGAACATATGCAAGAAAATCTCCTGGACCCCTCGGGAATTTTACACCGCAGCGAACAATTTAACTTTTACCACGGCAAACCTGCAATTGTATTTTCACCGCGGCGACCATTTGATCTTGCCACGATGAACTCACCACGCCAACGAAAATAAAAAGCTTCGGGTTAATTGTTGGACCCCAAGCTTTTCGTGAAAGATTTGAACCATTGAATGAGAAATTTGGTGATTACTCAAGAGTAAAGAACAAATGAACAAAAATTCTTGAACCAAGAATTTATAGACAAGAGAAAAGTAAGGAACAAGAAATGTGGATAGATTCATGATTGGTTAAGGTGTTTTTGGTGGATACGAGATTTTTTTTTGGAAATAAAAAGAATTAAGGTGAAAGCTAGAAGTGAAATAAAAGCAAAAATGAAATTGAATATGTGAAGTAAGTTGATGAAGGATATGTACATATATGTATGTTCTGTTATTCGCGTTCATAGTTGTCATGGATTATAATTTATTTTTATGGAGGCCATTGATTTGAAATGAAATTGAGAATGAAGAGCAAATGGCGTAGAAAAGATGATCTTAGTATGAGTTGTGTTAAGGAAAGATTTTGAAACAAATAGGTAGTTGATCTGGAAAATGTTCACTGAGTGTGCTTCGGTCTATTGGCCATAGCTTTTTCTATAGTTATCTAAATGAGATAATTCTTAATTCATATTAAAATAGAAAGATATGGCTACATTTCTTATGAAGACATGAAATTTTAACTCTATCTCTAAGAGTCTCAAAATTTCGTGAAGTTAAGGATTGGGTGCAGTACGTTGGTGTATGGATGGAAATTTCACATTTGGACATTAGGGGCAAATTTGGGATTGATATAAATAGATTAGAGCAAAGTTTCCTTATGGAAATTTGTAGATATTTCTTTTATCTTTCCAATGGTATATAGTATGAAATTTTTGGACATCGGAATCAAAAGTTATGATCTTTACAAGTGTCTTAGTTTTGCTTCCGTCTCAAAATGACGTCATCATCGTCTTAGTATGACGTCAGCATCGTCTTAGTTTTGCTTCCATCTCAAAATGATGTCATCATTGTCTCAGTATGATGTCAGCATTGTCTTAGTTTTGTTTTTTTAATTTTGTTTCCGTCTCAAAATGACATCATCATCGTCTCAGTATGACGTCAGCAATCGTCTCATGACCTCAGCATCGTCTCATTTTGGCCAGAACATCTTCTAGAACAAATTTGATCCTTTAGATGATAGAATTGGTCTTTAAGGTCTTCATAAGAGTTGTAGATCTTGAAGTACTATTTATATTCATCTAAATAACACCTGAATCTGAGTTCTATACAGAAAGTTACACCCATTTTTTGATTCATCTCAGTATGACGTCAGCAATCGTCTCATGACGTCAGCATCGTCTCATTTTGTCCAGAACATGTTCTAGTACAAATTTGATCCTTTAGATGATAGAATTGGTCTTTAAGGTCTTCATAAGAAGTGTATATCTTGAATTCCTCTTTCTATTCATCTAAAGAACACATAAATTTGAGTTTTGTACAGAAAGTTATACCCATTTTTTCGATTTATCTCAGTATGACATCAACAATCGTCTCATGACCTCAATATCGTCTCATTTTGGCTAAAACATGTTCTAGTACAAATTTTATCCTTTAGATGATAGAATTGGTCTTTAAGATCTTCATAAGAGTTGTATATCTTGAAGTCCTCTTTCTATTCATCTAAAGAATACTTGAATATGAGTTCTGTACAGAAAGTTATACAAATTTTTCTGATTCATCTCAGTATGATGTCAGCAATTGTCTCATGACGTCAGCATCGTCTCATTTTGTCCAAAACATATTCTAGTACAAATTTGATCCTTTAGATAATAGAATTGGTCTTTAAGTCTTCATAAGAGTTGTAGATCTTGAAGTCCTCTTTCTATTCATCTAAAGAACACCTGAATCCGAGTTCTGTATAGAAAGTTATACCCATTTTTTCGATTCATCTAGTATGACGTCGGCAATCGTCTCATGACGTCAACATCATCTCATTTTGGCCAGAACATCTTCTAGTACAAATTTGATCCTTTAGATGATAGACTTGGTCTTTAAAGTCTTCATAAGAGTTGTAGATCTTGAAGTCCTCTTTCTATTAATCTAAAAAAACCCTGAATCCAAGTTCTGTACTGAAAGTTATACCCATTTTTTCGATTCATCTTAGTATGACGTCAGCAATCGTCTCATAACATTAGCATCGGCTTATTTTGGACAAAAAATTTTCTAGTACAAATTTGATCCTTTAGATGACAAAATTAGTCTTTAATTCATAAAATTTGTAGATCTTGAATTCTAATTTCTATTTATCTAGAGAACACCTTTGTTGGGACCCAATCCGGGAACCGGATCCCAACCGAAAAATGGAGGACGAAGGCGACAACAATTAGGTGGAAACGGATCCATAAGCGAAACGAAAGGGAAAGCAAATCGAAATCGAAACGAATACGAACGAATATCCAAAGAAATTCGAGTCACATCAACAAATCGATCAATCGAACGGAAACAAATTTCGACATCCGTTGCGAACACAAAACATAGTGAACTTATCGCGTTGGAGACCTTAAGACATTCTAAAATCCGGTATAAATTTTTTTTTTCTTTCCTTCTTCATTCTTTCTTATACCAATCACATCTATATACTTTCCCATAGGGAATTCCTTCTTAATCAATTTCTTATACAAATCTAATTCACACTCTTATACGATCGCAATCCATAACCCATAATCATACACAATTTATATAACATATCCATGTGTAATACCATAACTCAGCCTCATCAAAATCTCAGAAGTCAATTACAATTTACACACCCTTTCACAAATTCATAAACCATCCTATACAACTTACTCAAATCTATACAATTCAAACATAAAGTCTTGCCATGCTTTCATCCAATCTCCGTCTCGAATACCTGGAGATGGGGATGAAAGGGGGTGAGCTAGAGAGCTCGTGGATAACATGCTTGTACGTTGAAAAAGAAGTAAAAGCCATTTCTCAAAACTTTGCCATCTTATAAAGAATTTCTCAGTAAAAAGCTCATCAAGTGTTTACTTCACAAACTCTTTAACTTTTCAAAACTTTCATACCAAAATGCTAAAAACTGTCACAATTTAAACTTCACTTTCTCATTCTCGTAAAACTCAAATTTTCTTTTCACAAAGCAATAACAATTTCAAAAACTATGAATGCATCACACTTCAAGCAACATCACAATTAATTCAACTTATCACATAAGGCATAACATAGAATCATCTTGCCATTCAAAACACACATAATGCATCAAAAGCATAATCAAAGGGTGAAATGCACACATTTGGCTCGAGAGTTCCACCAATACTACGGAAACCGAAGTTTACCGTAAACACAACGAGTCCATTTTCGGATCTCGTAGGCCACAAGCGGGCAGCCGGGAGAAGGCTATACACAGGAGTCAACGTGCACGTG
>JANITW010000001.1:19995393-20006617 GCA_027564335.1 Erythroxylum williamsii | reverse complement strand
TTCTATAATAATTTGTGTAACAGCTTCTCTATGTTGTACATATACATTAAATATGTAATTAATTGATTTCGCAAAATCTTTCTTCTCCCCAATTTCATTAGAGCTTAAACCTCCATCATAAGTCTTGTGGGGTGGCTTGGTCGGTGTTCCAATTTGGCATCTGATGCTATGATTTGAAAGTCAACTTTGGGGTTTGTTTTCTGATCTACGGTACCAGTTGTATTTGTTGGGTTATTAATTCAATACCAACATTAATGTAATCCAATATTTTCAAGCATAATTGTGGCCCTTATTCTGTTGTAGCAAATTTTGAGGTTAATCCCTGACTAACTTTAGGAGATTTTGATTCCCCAGCAATTTTCAAGTGAGTGAAAAGTTTCTGGGAACAAGACTGGACATGCCCAGTATGCTGGGAAATGCTTTTCTTCAACTGGGAAAGTATTTATTATGCAGTGGAAACATGCAGATTAGTGATGCATTTATATCAGGTGTTGGTGATGGATGTAGGCAATGCCGCAATAGTGGTTTACAGCTTGTGCAAGCAGTTTATGGGCTGTTTGGATTGGATACATACGAACGCAAATGATGAATAATTGATGGTCTTAACTTTCCATGTATATAAATGTATGATATATATGCTTTATGATGCCTTGTCCATGGGGATAGAATTTAACTTTACTAAAGGATGCCATTTATTTGTTTATATTCATGTCTTCTTTGACAAATTATGAGGAATCCATGAATTGTGCAAATGGTAAATGGTACCTTAGTGGATTGTCTGTGCAATTTGTAGTGGACTTAAAGAATGAACTAATGTCGTTTAATTCTGTTGTTCCAAGTTCAAAATAAACAAGAATATATATATATATATATAGAAATACGTACTAACCAGCAAGGGCAATTTTTTAGCGAAGGGTACGACATGCGATACTAATTACTGTCAATATGATATTCTTTTCTTTTGCTTATATTCGACGTTAAATATTATTTTATTTTGCTTATTTTCGAAGCGAAGTGTTGACTATAAATACAAAGATTACTTCAGCCGCATCTCTCATTGTTCTGAAACTGAAGAGTGTGTGAAACGAGAACATGGATCGGTTCAAAGGACAGCCTCGCCTTCCAAAATTTGCCGTCCCCAAACGGTACGATATTCGAATGAAACCCGACCTCTCCGCCTGCAGTTTCACTGGCTCCGTAGCAATCGACATTGACGTCGTCTCCGACACCAATTTCATCGTCCTTAATGCCGCAGAACTCCGAGTCAACTCTGGCTCCGTTTCATTCACCAATCCAAACTTCTCTAAGGTTTTGGAGCCGGTGAAAGTAGAAGCGGTGGAGGCCGATGAGATATTGGTGTTGGAGTTCTCGGCGACACTTCCGATTGGCGTTGGAGTTCTGAAGATAGGTTTTATGGGAGTTTTGAATGATAAAATGAAGGGATTCTATAGAAGGTAATAATAAAGGCTCTCTCTCTCTCTCTCTCTTCTTTGATTAAGTATGAGCTAAACGAACACAATATTTAATGAACTTTATGGAGTTGTTAAGTGGCCATGATATTGGTTTGCAGCACTTATGAACTTAACGGTGAAAAGAAGAATATGGCAGTCACGCAGTTCGAGCCTGCGGATGCTAGGAGATGTTTCCCTTGTTGGGATGAACCTGCTTGCAAGGTATGTATATTTCAGTTCGTACACGTTTCGTAAGTGCTTGCCACCGTTGAGAGCCAGTAAAGGTTTGTTTTTCAAGAAAGTTGACCAAGACGGAGACACCGGTAAAGTTTTGTTTCAGGACTAGTTTAGAGTTTAAAATTAATATGAAAAATGTTGTCACAGGCCACTTTCAAGATTACGTTGGACGTGCCATCTGAACTGTTGGCTCTTTCAAATATGCCAGTTATCGAGGAGAAAGTGGATGGACACTTGAAGACGGTTTCCTATCAAGAAACACCCATCATGTCTACATATTTAGTGGCAGTTTGTGTTGGTTTGTTCGATTATGTAGAAGATCATACATCTGATGGTACAATTCCATTCTGCTTCATATTGTCTGTTTGATTAAACCCTTGTTCTTACATTGTGGTTATGCTAATCTATATAGGGATCAAAGTACGTGTATATTGTCAAGTTGGAAAAGCTGATCAAGGGAAATTTGCCTTGAATGTTGCCGTGAAGACACTTGAGTTATACAAAGGGTATGCTGTGCTATTTTTGTTACTTAATTCAATGGTGATTAATCCCAGTCTTCCTAGAAGCCAATGAAGGAGAATTATTACTACTTTTTTTCTTCATAGTTGATTATTTTTCTGTTCATTCAATTTGTATTTTTCATATTAACTATTATAAGTTTTGCAGATACTTTGCAGTACAATATCCTCTTCCCAAGTTGGACATGATTGCGATCCCTGACTTTGCTGCTGGGGCAATGGAGAATTATGGCTTGGTTACATATCGTGAAACAGCCTTGTTATATGATGCTAAGCATTCTGCTGCTGCTAACAAACAACGAGTGTGTTGTGCATTTTGTTTTCTTTGGTTTTAGTTGTCAAAATATACATTGTATACTGTGGTCTTTGTGACATTTTTGCAATTGCTGCTTTTGATTCTATTAAAGGTTGCTACTGTTGTAGCACATGAACTAGCTCACCAGTGGTTTGGCAATCTTGTTACAATGGAATGGTGGACGCATTTGTGGCTAAATGAAGGCTTTGCTACTTGGGTATGTTTCTTTGATTGTCATGTCTACTTTTTCACTTGTTTATGCACACTTTAGCAAACACCAGTACTTTGCTTGGGTTCAGGTGAGCTATCTAGCTACTGATAGTTTGTTTCCAGAATGGAAAATATGGACACAATTTTTGGATGAAACTACAGAGGGTCTTAGGCTGGATGGTCTTGAAGAATCCCACCCCATTGAGGTAAATAGAAATGGATTAGCTTTGACGGTTGCTCAAAGAATAATATAGTACTTTTTATCAAATTTTTTCCAAGATATTTCCGTTTTCCTTTTTTAGGTGGAGGTAAACCATGCTTCTGAAATTGATGAAATATTTGATGCGATAAGCTACAGAAAGGGTGCCTCTGTCATCCGCATGTTACAAAGCTATCTAGGTGCTGAAATTTTTCAGGTTGGTATTTGAGAACTTGAAATTCAAAAACTATTCATGATTAAATTTACAATTTGATTACTTTGCTTGGTTCTTCAGAATGGTAATTTGAAAATGAGCCATGGAAGTTAAAAACTTTTTGATGTTCCTTAATTGAGGTTAACTCTTGCCTTTAAGATGTTCATAGTGGCTAACATCTGTTTTGTCTTTCACTTATAAAATTAGTTTATGATCTTTATCGAATTCTATACTTTTCTGCGAGTTAAGGCTATTTAATAATACATGGCTTATTTATGCATCAGAGGTCACTTGCTTCTTATATTCAAAAGCATGCTTACTCGAATGCAAAGACAGAAGATTTGTGGGCTGCCCTTGAAGAGGGATCTGGCGAACCTGTCAACAAATTGATGAACTCATGGACAGGGCAAAAAGGATACCCTGTTGTATCTGTTAAAGTGGAGGATCAGAAATTGGAATTTGTGCAGGTTTTCTTTTCATGTTTTTTCTTTGTTCAAATATGTTAACACATTAAAATTCTTATTTTCTTTTCTGTACTGGTACAATTTTGTTTTATTTTAAAGTTAAATACTTTGATGAATAAATTCATGGCAGTCACAATTCTTGTCAAGCGGTTCCCATGGAGATGGGCAATGGATCATTCCAATAACATTATGCTGTGGGTCATATGATACTCGCAAGAATTTCCTGATGCAAAGTAAATCTGAAAGTCTTGATGTCAAGGAATTACATGATTCCAGCCTTGAAGAGGCTAGAAGTGCTTGGATAAAGCTTAATGTGAATCAGACTGGCTTCTATAGAGTGAAATATGATGAAGGCCTTGCTGCTAGACTTAGATATGCCATAGAGAAAAAGAACCTTAATGAAACTGACAGATTTGGTAATCTGAAAGTACTTGATCTAAACCTTAATTATTTGTTTGATGGGGGAAAATGGAAGATGACAAGTTATACCGTTGGCAGGTGTTTTGGATGATTCATTTGCACTTTGTATGGCTCGCCAACTGTCTTTGACATATTTGCTCACTCTATTGAGTGCTTACAAGGAGGAACTGGAGTACACTGTTTTATCTAACATGATCAATGTAATGTTCACCTACCTATCATGTTCTCTCATCATTTTCTGACTTTATTTTTCCTGATTTTAGTTAATTTGTTTCGCAGATAAGTTATAAGGTCATAAGGATTGCAGCCGATGCAACTCCTGAGTTATTGGAATACTTCAACCAATTTTTTATTAACCTTTTCCAGAATTCTGCCGAGTAAGTAAGATTAAAATATTGTAATTGACCATTGAACTAGTGTTACTCAAGGCTATTTGGTTGGCTTTTGTTGTTTGTGTTAGGAAATATCTATATTAGGAAGAGTAATATCTATATTAGGGAGAGTATGATCTCCCTCTTTGGTGTATGATTTCTTATTTATTACTAAGGTTTTCTTTCCCTACGTAATGACTACTACATAAATGATACAAGGGTCTTGAATATTCATCAAGCCCTCTGTTTTTCCCACAGTTCTTCACAGTTTGTACTGAGATGCACTCCAAAAATCTAGATGCTAGGAACTTAGAATAACTGCAAACTTAAGTTTTGATTCATCAATTCACTGCAATTTGTGCTATGAGATATATGATTACCGCATCACTTCAACTGTTAAAATGGAAAAGATTTCTTACAAAGTCAAAGTGAAGGACTTTTACTGCTATAATTATTATAGTTGGATTAGCTCTAACATTTACAAATTTGACGGAAATGATTGAAATAGGAATAAGAAATAAGTAGGACTAAATGTATGATTATGTCACGAGTTGCATTGTCAGGAGTTTACTGCAATTTGGGTTCAGTGGTTCTATTTTGATGGAGAAGCATGATTGCTATTATCACTCTCTCATCCTTCTTTAATTTCCCTCAACTTTTGATTTTCTATTCAGGAGGCTCGGTTGGGACCCTAAACAAGGTGAAAGTCATCTTGATGCGTTGTTGAGAGGAGAAATTTTGACTGCCCTTGCTCTTTTCGGACATGATTCTACATTAAATGAAGGGAGTAGGCGTTTCCATGCATTCTTAGATGACAGGAATACAGCACTCTTACCTCCTGACATAAGAAAGGTTGTTAGCCATAGTGTTCTTACTTCCTGTCAGTTGTTATTTTACATGTCTAATATTTGTAGACAATGATGTCAGGCAGCATATGTGGCAGTAATGCAGCGAGTTAATACGTCAAATAGATCTGGCTATGAATCTCTTCTTAGAGTGTACAGAGAGACAGATCTAAGCCAAGAGAAGACACGCATTCTGAGTATACTTGATATTTTCTTGAAGGTGGTTTAGGTTATATGGGTCAAATTTAGTTTTTGATGGTATAATATCTTTCTATGCCCTGTAGGTTCATTAGCATCTTGTCCAAACCCCAATATAATCCTTGAGGTTCTCAACTTTTTGCTGTCTCCTGAGGTACTGTGGAAATAATTATATCTGGAGTACTAAGGTTGTCATTCAACATGCAGTTTGAAAGTAAAGATAAGGCCTCTTAAGACTTACAATATCAATTCTTGTTTCATTCCAGGTTCGTAATCAAGATGCCGTTTTTGGTGTAGCTGTTTGCAAGGAAGGACGTGAAACAGCTTGGACATGGCTGAAGGTAATAAATATCCAAACATTAAAGAT
The DNA here is from genome assembly GCA_027564335.1 of Erythroxylum williamsii. Taxonomy (NCBI): domain Eukaryota; kingdom Viridiplantae; phylum Streptophyta; class Magnoliopsida; order Malpighiales; family Erythroxylaceae; genus Erythroxylum; species Erythroxylum williamsii. Next base: position 20,000,828 of record JANITW010000001.1, on the reverse strand, counting down.
ACCAAGTTTAGTAACGCAAACCCATCAGTTTACAGTAACTTTTAACCATGTCCGCAATGCCGTTCTTGCCCTTTTCTTACCCTTCTCTTAATCATGTGTTCATCTGTATTTGTTAAACATCTTCAATGTAGGATAATTGGGAGTATATTTCAAAAACATGGGGTTCTGGATTCTTAATCACCCGCTTCATCAGTGCAATAGTCTCACCGGTAGCACTCTCCCTTCTTCCATTGTCAACTATTTGACCAAGGATTGCAAACTTTTCCGATGTTATAATATTTGTGACGCTGATGCCTTGTGTTATGGTGCAGTTTGCTTCAATTGAGAAAGCCAAGGAAATAGAAGAATTCTTTGCAAATCGTTCCAAGCCTGCTATTGCTAGAACCCTGAAGCAGAGCCTGGAACGAGTTTTCATAAATGCAAAGTGGGTTCAGAGCGTTCAGAATGAGAATCAACTTGCTGAAGCTGTGAAGGAATTAGCATACAGGAAATACTAGTGTGTGGTCGTCTTGTGACCTCGATGACGTTTCTTAGGGTGAAACTTTTTAAGGATTTTCCCACAAGTCCACTAAATAAGAGCTTTGCATGAACCTCAACTGACGATGGAAAATGTATTAGTTGTTTAGAATAAAAATTAATCAAACTTTGTTAAACGAGTTGAATGATAGAGAAGAAAGATAGGAAAGAACTTTAATTTCTTTAAAGTCGCAACATAAAAGAGATTAATCCGAAGGTTGTTTTAAATCTCTCAAACTAAGAAATTAAGGCACGCATATAGGTGTTTGTGGGAATACTCTTGAATTTATTGTCCGAAATTTGTTTTATTCATTACAATGCTTCTTATTTGTAGAGATCTTGAGCTTCCTTATATTTGAATAGGAAAAGAAAACTAAAAGCTTACTAAAAGTTAATAAATCTATCTAATTTGACTAAGAAACGAATAATTTATTTACTTAAATTGACCAGGAAAGGAAACAATCAATACTTGGGTGGCAAGTAATTCAACTTTTCAGTCCTTTCTTAATTTTAGTTCTTTCTAAACTTATAACAATAAAAAATAATAACGAAAACTTCCTAAAATCCAGTCATAATATTCAGTCTAAGCTCAGCTACCTTCTCGTTTAGCCCATGAAATCTAAGTATCAATGCTTCATGATTATCCCCAATATACTAGACCATTATTGTATGCTCTCACATATTTCTCCCCTTTATCAAAAGTTGTCATCAACTCTTTAAACTCGTCATCCTTAAGATAGGAAGCAAGGTGAGAAAGTTCGCCAATGTAGTTGAAACTCTATAATCTTCGGGCAAGTCTAGCTTGTATGCACTTTCTCCAATTTTCTTGAACACTTTGAATGGTCCTTCAAATCTACGCATCAATTTGTTTTTCCTTTGGTTGGAAAACTTTTCTTTGGAGGCAGAGTTTTACCTCTCGTAAGGAACTTACCCGATTCAAGTCGGGATTAGTCTGAGTATAGATAGCTTAAAAGTGTCTTCCTATAATTGGAGTCCTCCTAAGACATCTCATGGGCATTAAAAAAACAAAAACTTTTCCTTCCAAAGATGAAGTCAAACAAGATCACTTGGTTCAAAAATTGGTAGTTTGCAAACTTATTTGCTCTTGTTTTGTATTGCTCGTTTGCCTTCTCTATTCTAGCTCGATTATGGTCATAGAGGTTTGCCATCTCTTCAACACGTTTCTTTGCATCAAAGTTCAACAATTTGTCCCTTGAGAGAGGCAACAAATCAATGGAAATGTATATAGTATCTCCGTACATCACTTCAAACGGGGACTTTCCCACTACATGTGAAGGTGACCTATTGAAGGTGAATTCTGAGTATGAAAGTTTGGTCGTCTTATTCACCATTCTATGCCACAAAGCACCTAAAGTTTTGTTCATAACTTCAATATGGCCATCGGTTTGTGGATCATACGATATACTAAATGGGAGCTTTGTTCATAGTAATCTCCGTAGAGAACCACAAAAGTGACTTAAGAACTTTGAGTCTCAATCTGATAAAATGGACTTAGGCACCTCGTTAGGATGAATAATTTCTTTAAAGTACAAATGAAGAGTCATTTGTCTTATAACAAGGAACAAAGTGTGCTATCTTGAAGAATCGATCTACTATTACCATAAATGCATCTTTTCCTCATTGCATGTGAGGTAGCCCTATGATGATCACCATAAGAAAAATGGACAACGGAATGTTTACATATTTCGTCGGAAATCTTAGTTAGCAACAAAATTTACAGACAAAACAAGGTGTCGAAGTTACGGCCGTAGGTAATAATTTGCAACGATCAACAGTATGTCCATCGCAAATTTATTGAAGGAAATTTTATGTACCGTCAGTGAATATACACTGACGGTTATTCTGTGTTGTCTTCGGTCGATAAATTTATTGATGATGAAAATTTATCCGTCGAAAAAATTACCGATGAATTTGGTTATTTTGTTAGTAAATTCATATTGTTATTGCTGATGGTTATTTGTCTTTTGTCGATAAATTGATAGATTTTATCGACAAACTTTTTTTTTCTGTCGATAAATTTACTAAAAATTATATTTTAAATTTTCCTACATTAAATTTTATTTGATGATGTTAAGATTGATGCATAATTTAAATAGTTATGAGTTATCTGTTGATAATCTTTTGATTTGTTTCAACATTTAATTTGTTAAAAGTTAAAACAGAAAGTTGATTGATGATATAAAGTAAAAACTATCTTAATTAATAATAAAAATCATTTTGTACATAATAAATATTTGTAATTCATACAAAATGACTACAAGTACGCTATTTATTTAGTAATCACAGATGCTCTGATTGCTACGATGAGGTGCTATGTCTTCCCTTCAACTCATCCATCGTATTACAGAGCTGAGCTATGTACTCCATCGACTATCGCAACTGAATTGCCAATGTCTACACTGTGCTCTAAAGCTCATTGACTTCATTAGTTGTCGACCACCTATTAGATGTTGTTGTACTGGACGTGGAAGATTGCGAATAACGTATGTTCGCAAATGAACATAAGCCGAATATCCTTCCACGATAGTCCATACCATCTATTGCATAAAGATAGGTTTGAGTCTCATCAACATCTTCAAACTGCTGAGACTGTTGTTGAATACTTTCTTGTATTTGGTCCTATCATAAGGCAATGTTTATGTGAGTAAGTGATAATTATTAAGTATTAATATCAAAGCACAAATTTAACATACATTTAGTTCTCCACATCAGGTGTTAATGAAGATCACACCGTTATGCTTCTTAATGTGAGTGTGCAAAAAGAGTTGACAGGGTGTAGGCTTCGTGCCCATAAACTTTTCCTGTATCATAATAAACTGTTATACTTGAATTATAATTTATAATATTATCATTCTTCATAATATACATATTTTCATTCAAAAATTTACAAATTAAATTAAATTGAAATACATCAAAGTAAAAAAAATTAGAATGTAAATGTAAAATGTAGATACTTACAAGTCTCTCTAAATCTCGTGGTGGGTAATAGATCCTCCAATATATACAGGAAGACTCTCTCCTCCTAGTTCTTCATGTTTGTTAGTAGAATTATGCTTTGAAATAGACATTACCTTGGGTGATGTCCAATACTATTGCCAATTACTCCATATTTGTTCAGAAATATAAGACCGTCATACACTAGTCTTGTGTATTACACTAATAAAGTCTCGATAACATTTACGTGCTTGTCTATCCCATACTTTATAAATAACCGTGTGAAATTCAAAATCCTAAAAAAATTCATTCTAAAATAAAAAAGAAGAACATACGATAAGTATTTATAATGTAATAATATTTATCTAATAAATGTATAAAAATCAATTTAAAAACAAAAAATAGTTTTTTAACCTCAAACTCTTTATAGTAAAATTCCTTTGTCGCCTAAGAGATATTCTTCCATATATAACCCTCAACATTAATTTTCTCTTTGAATTTAGATGTCATGTTTCTTGAGCATGGTTCAGACAGAATCAACCTAATATTAAAACCATTAATTTTATACATTTTTTAAATTTAAACCTATAACTTAATTATAAACATATGGTGATTCATGTATTTTCACTTACAAATTGTTAACAATTGTGATGTAAGTCTTCCATCCACTCCCTCAACTCCAAGTTGGAGGTTGCCTTCTTCATCCGCATCATTTTCCCCTGATATCTCTATCGATATATGGGTGGTGGATGGTATAGTGGTAGGTATGAAAGGTGATGCCTTATCTGCAAGTATAGTAGTAGTTGGAGGTACAACATCTGATTCGATTGTAGCTGCAGAATGTGATGCTTCACCTGGATAGTAACTGGCTCCAAATCGTGATCTAAACCTTGATCGCATTGTATCTTATTTTCTTTGATGGCATAATTCAACCTGAATTTCATATCCCATCATTTGAATTAATACTTCCCATTTTCATCTTGGTGTGCTTATGCTATTCTTACGACAGCTCAATCAAATTTGCGACAGTAGTAATATCCGTCAACGCTCTTTCTATTACAAACTTCAACTGTAACTAGTGAGTTGGAAGTAGTTATTCATAAGTTTGTTGTTCATGACCATTTGCAATAGAAATACAGTTGGTGATACACTTTAACTTAGTTTCTAATAATCACCAAACAGAACTTCACATTTCCTTCAATAACATATCTATATCCTTGTATGTAAGTCGTAGAAATTTCCTATAGGCACAGATCATGGGAGAATATTTCCTACTTGCTTGACATGTTGAAAGAGGAAGGTATAACTCAAACCTACAAAGGCATGATGCATATGAGAATTATGACTACGGGTCTCAGTCTCAGTGAGATGCTTCAGCTTACATACATCAACTATGCTTGTCTTCACTCAAAAACTCTACATAAAGACTATTACAATTAGAATGCTAGACTCTCTAACAAGATTATTTTCTCATAGATTTCAACTAATTTATTAGGGAGGGGAAGTTAATCTATGTAAGTTATATCATAGTTCAAGTAAAAGAACTGAAATTATGAAATTCATACTAAAAAAGAACTGAAATCATTTTTTCAAATAACAGACATTTCATTAAATACCTTACATGCATCAGAAATTCATCCCAACATCATAACTAAAATCATGTCTTGTCCCTTTTGTCACTAATATTTATACCTTAAAGTTGTTTTCAATTACAAAATACACAAATAAACCAAAGTAAAGAATACCCAAATTAACTTTCATCAAATATACGAAAAATACATGGCAGTGGTTGCAAAAACACCTCCATCAAAGGCCACGATGACAATGATCTGAGAAGACAATGCCAACGAACAGACGAGGAGACAACTTCGGAGAGAAGAAAATCGCATGAGAGGAGACACAGTTGGAAGAAGAAGAAGCAAATGGGGGGCGGGGGGTGGGGGGGGGGGGGGGGGGGGGGGGGG
>JANITW010000001.1:19602230-19616766 GCA_027564335.1 Erythroxylum williamsii | reverse complement strand
CCTTATGAGATCATTGAGAGGATTGGACCTTTAGCCTATAAGTTGGCTTTACCGAATGAGATGTCTCAATTGCATAACATATTTCATGTGAGTATGCTCCAAAGGTACTGATCGGATCCGACACATGTGATACAGGCTCCAGAGATTGAGGTTGCTAGTAATTTAAGCTATGTTGAAGAGCCAATCAAGATTGTGGGATCACAAACCAAGTAGTTGAGGAACAGGGCTATTCCATTAGTGAAAGTCCTTTGGAGAAACCACTTAACTAAAGAAGCAACTTAGGAGATAGAGGAGCACATGAGGAGACAATATCCCCACCTGTTCGAGCAAAGAGGTAAGAATTTCGAGGACAAAATTTCTTTAAGGAGGGGAGAGTTGTAACATCCCATTACCTGTGGGAAGGTTAGAATGGTAAATGTGAGTGATTATGGGAGTTAGAAATGCATTTCCATATTCATGCATATTATGTCATACACATATATATGAATAGTGAAGTCCTAGCACATAAGAATAATTGTACATGCATTCATGAATAATTCCGGGTATAATTAGATTGAGTTATGATTTTTGGGTGTTTTGAGAATTTTGAATTTATTTATATAGAAAATTCTATTGATTAGTAAGAATATTTATCTGTAAATTTTAGTGAATTTAGGCATAAATTTTTGAAAAATTTTGGAAAATAGGAAAAAGACATCAAGTGAAGATTTAGAGATAGTGGAATTGTAAAGACGAAAGTTAAGGGAGCTAGTTTCAAAAGAAATTAAGCTAGAGCTTAGGTATTAGGAAAGTGACATGTGTCACTTAGGATTTTTATACTTTTTTTAGAAATAGGTTATTGTTCTCTGAGATTTGAAATGTTAAGTTATATTTCTAAGTTTCTTCTTCATCGTCATCTTCTTCAAATTTTCTTACCATACACAAAGTTTTCCATCAAACACCTTCTAAGAGATTTCTCTATTTTTCCTTTCCTACCCTAAGTCCACTTTGCCATTTGTGTCTTCTATCCTAAGAAAAACCTATCTTTACCTCCTTCAAGTTGATGAACAAGTGATGCTTGGGAGTTAGGTCTAGTGTTGTTTTTGAAGAATTTGAAGTGAAATCAAGTAAGTTATGCTTTAAATATTATGGGTATTGCTAAAATGAAACTTGAAAGATAAGAAATGTAGAATTGATGACTTGATTTGTGTGTGTGTGTATGTGTGTCATGGATGATGAAATATCTTTGTAAATGTCATGTTGTATCATTGTGATTGATCATTAATGACGTATAATGTGTTATAGAGATGTTTTGGAAGTTATATGTCCCATATAATGGAGTGAGGGTGAGTGCAAAAAATTAAGATGAATGGGTACATGTTTGATGCTCTATTTTTGGGTTAAGGACGAATTATAAACCATGAGTTTTTTTTGTGACTGATATATTGAGTTAATTGGGTAGATAATGATGAGAAAATGTAATGGAAGAGATAATTTAGGTAGAAGATGAGTTAGATGTAAAATATTGAAAGTTTGAAAATTTGGAAAATGCTTACTGAATATGCTTCAGTCTTTTAACCATAACGTTATTTTAGTTGTCCAAACGAGATGATTATTAATTTAGATTAACCTAGAGATGCATGACTATATTTTGTATGAATACATCAAATTTCAATTCTGTCTCTAAGAGTCTTAAAATTTCATAAAGTTGAGAATTGGGTGCAGTACATTGGGAGTTGAATGTAAACTTCGTGTTCTGACTTTAAGAGAAAATCTGGATTAATCTAGATAGATTTTGGCAAGGTTGCCTTTTTAGGAGTTGTAGATATTTTTTTATCTTTCCAACGTTATATAGTATGGAATTTTTTGACATCTGAGTTGGAAGTTATGAGCGTTATATGTGGAGAAGCAAAAGTAAGATGAAGCAAAAGTAAGACGAAGCAAAGTAAGACGAAGCAAAAGTAAGACGAAGCAAAAGTAAGACAAAGAAAAGTAAGACAAAACAAAAGTAAGGCAAAGAAAAATTAAGATGAAGCAAAGTAAGACGAAGCAAAAGTAAGATGAAGCAAAGTAAGACGAAGCAAAAGTAGGACGAAGTAAAGTAAGACGAAACAAAGTAAGACGAAGCAAAAGTAAGATGAAGCAAAAGTAAGAAGATGAAAAAAATAGAATTTGACTTTGAGTTCTTCATGAGCGTTGTATCTCTTGAAGTCCTCTTTCGAACCATCCAAATAACGAATCAATCAGAAATTTCTAGAGAAAGTTATAGCTATTTCCCCAAAATAGGTTCCGTATGATTGAGGACAAAAATAGATTGGATTCTTTTGATCATAACTCTTTCTCTAGACACCCAAATGACTTGATTTTTTAACCTTTGGATTTTTACAACATTTCTCTACATATATACCAAAAATCTTATCCCTATGAATCAAATTCATAAAAATTGAGTAAAAAAGTGGAACAGGTACATTGGGTGTATTCTTAGATAGTATGAACTGATGTTATTCTACTGAACATACTTTAGTATTTTGATGATATCTTGATCTGCATAGCTCTAAAATAGATTATTTCTAATTTTTGGTAAACTAGATACATGTAACTACAAATGGTATGAAGAACTTGGAATCTAATTCAGTCTCTAAGATGTTTAAATGTCAGATAGAAGTTGTGCATAGTACATTGTTTTAGACAAGAGCAGTCCGAAACTGTTTGAGATATATCTTCCTAATTACTGAGCCAAGTTGGGTGATTTTGGTGCCAATGGATCCATAAGACATAAAGGAATACTTTTCTAGAAGAGAGTATGACCAAATTACTTCAGCTTCACTTTTTGATTTGATGTGAATAGTAGACTCGAAAGGGGTGACTTAAGGTTAAGTTTTGATATGAGAATGATCTTGCGATAAAATTGATTGATTGATACCCAGGGTTGTCATGAACATGCATTGTACATATTTAATTGCATTCATGTGCATTATTAAACATTTGTGATTGTGCAAATTGTGATATAAGTGTATGTTATTTGTTATAGAGGTGCAATTGAAATGTCAACCCACAGACGTTGTCGGAACTTCCAGGCAATAGTTTCAGGAGCAACCAGTGAATAACCTAGGCAGTTTCTCTCAATTATTGTTTGTTTATAATTATGTTTTGAAAAATGAATGAATGTGATTTGATTGTGAATTTCGGACAGAAGGTCCGATGATTGTGTAATGACGATTGAAATATTGAAGTGTTGTTTGAATGTGAATGTGAGACCTATGTGTTTTATCAAGTGATTGATTGTGTTACATGCATTCCATTCATGAATGCATAATTAGATAATGGAAGTTGGGACTAGGGCAGCCAACGATTAGAGCTTAAAGCTTAATGTGTGGAAATGAGCATCGAGCTCAAAAGTGTTTCAGAGCCTCAAGCTCAACATGTAATGAGTCCTGTATTCTCATCGGAGAAAGGACAGTATAAATGAGCCCAATATCCAAAATGGATATGGGACAGTTCAGGTATCCAGTCACAACAGCGTAATAATTGGAAAGTGCCTCATGAGCATTTCACATGCATCTTTTTAAGTATGTTTGATAGAGTGAAATGCAAAATTGCTTACGCTTAAGTGAAAGTGTGTTACTTATGTGAAAAGCAAAATTGTGAAATAATTGTGATATGAATTGATGTGTTGCATGAATTGAGTGAAATATCGATGATGGTTACCTCATTGAAACACAAAACTCACCAAAATTACAACGTCTTCTTTTCAGGACCAAGAGACGACTCTAGCTATTGAGAGGCTTTATTACCGTGTAGATTGTGATTTGATCAGAGAAGTCATGACTCAAAGGTCGGTCAGTTGGGATTTTTGGTTGTCTTAGATAAATTTGATATATTCTTCTCTTTCATATAGTACTTTTGTACTAGGTTTTATTGATGCACATGTAGTAAAGGTTGAAAGACACAATGTAGACTTTTGATTTTTGAAAAAAAGAAATGAGGAGAAGTCGGTTTCAAAAATTTTGTAATTTCTTATGAAGCATTTAAGTGAAGATTGATATGATGCCATATGAATAAAATGTAGTGATCGAGCGTAACTCGTCCTTATCATAGGATATATACCGGAATGACCTTCGGGTGTCCCAGTGTGTACCCTGCGGTAAGGGGGCGCTACATAAAAGGTCATAACTAGCTAATAAACAAAGTGATGTATAAGATTATGTAACAAACAACTTAATTTGAATTATATAAATCTCAGGTGTCCCACATACTTAACTCGTATGAGTCTCCATTTGTAGGCTCTATTCCTTGACGCCTTAGAGATTTAACATTGATTAGGAAGTACTCCCTAGTCTTAGCCAATTTATTACACTTTAAAGCTTATAAATATGTTCTTTGAGCCTAAAAATTCTCTAATTTCATTCCTTTTGTATCTTATTAACACAAGTGCGTAAAGCTAAATAAAGTAAGGAGAGATTGTCCTTATAACTAGATGCATTATATATGTTATAAATGATGGAATTCTAATCCCCAATTCCCTTATAAAAGTTGTGTGCATGTTGAATGCTCTGACACAAGCTTCTAGTAAGGTTACAGATAAAGAATAGATGATCCCTTATCTCTATTTCACTCTTATATAATGTGCCTAAAGGATTAACATATTTAGACCCTATCTATATTTCTCTATTTGTTTTGTATAGTCAGCCACATAATGAAAGCAATCTTTAGGACGTTTCTGTTAAACCAAACTAATTTTTCCCAAGTTATCTTAGGAACAAGATGCTGGAAAGGCTTATTAGTATAACTCTTAGTGATCATTCTTGAAAAGTGTCTGGTCTAGGTGATTTTGTCTTCCAACCCTTACCTGGAATTGTAGCTTGCTATGACTTATTGAAGACATTCAAGATCTCTAAATTTAATGTACCATTATTACCTCTAATAAGCTAACTGAATTTCTCATTAGGCTTTAACATATGTCTTAAGTGGAAGATTCTAGGGATCTCATACATAGGACTAACATCACTCTAGTTATATAATCAAATCTAAGTTTTATTACCTTTACTAACTAGGGTGCTTACTTGTCCACTTATCACTTCTCTTAGGTTTAGTATGTTTAGAAATGTCTAAAAATTTCTCACCTTAGGCTTAGTCACCTAAATTCTTTGGCCTTTTATGTGATGCATTTGGATCTGAATTGTATAAAATTTTATCCTTATAAATCATGAACTTGCACTATTTGTTGTCTAATAGAACTTTAACTATCACCTGAATTGATCTAAGTACGAAGCCACCTTGATCCTTTGACATACATATGTCTCTCTAAGCTACTTTGGCACCTCAACACTTATAGGCATTGCCATTCCATAAAAAGTTCCTTTCCAGTCTCTTGATTTCGTCTGCCATTTTCTTAGGAAAAACTAGATAAAAGGTCTAGTAAACATATAGGAAGCTTAGGATTGGCTTTAGTAACTAGAGCCTCCCATCCCATCATAGATTGAGCATCTGTTACAGTTTTCTTTATACCATTTCAAGTCAAGGTTTTTAACCTTTTTAAGAGGTTTGACTTTGGTGATAAGGATCCCTAGATAATCAAATAGAGAGGACTTGATTCTCAATTTAGTTAAGGAACCCAAGTCATCTCCAAGTAGGTATATATCTCTAAAGAGCATTAGGTTACTTTTATCAATGCCTCCTAAAGAGAAGAGAGAATTGTTTGATCAAGTTCACAAGAGTGAGGATTGAATTGGTATCAACTTTGTAAAACATCAATCAACCATCAATATAAAAAGGAATAAACAATCACATTTAACTAAAGTTATTATGAAACCTAAAGGATGGATTCTTCTAAATGTTTGAGCCAATAATCCTTAAGAGAACTTCCATACATATAGAGAATAAATAGGAGGAGAGATGATCTCCATCCCTTACCTCCATTTTCCCCTTAATCGTTGATTTTCTCTCTAGTCACTAGGACATTGAAAGAGATAGTTCCTAAACATTGAATGATCCATTTGCTAAATAAACTATTAAATCTAAGATCTTCAAGTGAGTGTAACAAAAAGCTCTAATTGACTGAATAAAATGCCTTCTTGAAGTCTATTTTAATATCACAATATTTCTTAAAAACCTTCTATTAGTAACTAGTGAATAATTCCTATATAAGGAGAATGTTTTGTCCTACTAATCTACCTATAATATAAGAACCTTATGATTTGCTTACAAAAGAGACCATAACCCTTTTTCAATTTAGCAACTAAAATTTTATAAATAAGGTTTTATAATACGTTAACAGTAAGAAATGAGTTTAAATCCCTTAAAAGGCCTTGGTTAGGAATCCTAGGCATAAGGCATATCAAGGTTTGATTGATTTCCCTAAACAATGTACTATTCTTGAAGAACTCTAGAATAGCCTCATGAGTTTGATCTTTTGTCCATTGTAGGAGTGTTTAAAGAAGAAAGCATAGAGACCATCTAGCCTAGGAGCTTTACTAGGGTTAAATTTCTTTAAGGGCATATCTATCTTGTCATATTTAATAGAATTGACTATGTTAGTAGCTTATATAGGAGAAATTATAAGAGTAAGGAGTGAATCCAAAGATAGTACTTTACTTTCTAAGCTATTGCCTAAGAGATTCCTAAAATATGAATAAACTAGATCCTTTATATTCTCATTTCCACAAACTATTATACCTGAGTCATTTATAATGCAGTTGATTTTATAAATGTTCCTCCTTATTAGGATAGCTCTAAAGAAAATAATGTAAGCATTTATTCCCATCCTATATCCAAGATATTCTTGAATTTTTCTTTACCATAGTATGGTGTGCCAAAAGGCCCTTAGATAATTCAATTGTGCGTACCTTTCTTTAACTCTAATTTTAGCGTTCTTTGGAACCTTTCCAAGCTTGCTTTATACTAAATATAGGATCCTTTTAGTTTCCATTATGTCCAACTTCTTGTTACTAGATAACTTCTGATGTAATGTTTTAATTATGGATTTAACCAAGTTTAATTTCCTGAAACCTTTATACTACCCAAAGCATTTATAGTCAAATTAATACCATTCACCACTATTCCATAGAAGCCCTCCTAATAGGCTATAAATTTAGACAATATGAAAAGAGAAATTCAATTTGCAATAGGCACAAAGTTATAAATTTCACAGAAGAACAATTTGATACTACAGGTCCATTAACAATAGCTTTACTCCTTAGAAATTCAGTTAGCCATTATTGATTAATCAAGGCTCTATCTAGCTTCTTTCTCAATTCCTTACTGCTTGTTCGACTATATAAAGTGATATCCTTTTTATCACAAATCAGTGACCTATATATAGTTGACAAAGTTTATGAAATTACTATAAGGAGATTGAGATCCCAAACCACCCTCAAATTTAAATGGAAAAGTGTACAATTAAAGTCCCCCAATATCAGTCAAGGCACATTAATTCCTATAATTTATTAGCTCAATTAAAAAAAAGTTCCTTTGAAAGGCAAGTTTAGTTGTATATACAAAACTAAGACAAATTTCTTGACCAATCATTTTCAAAGTAGTAAAGATATGAACTGCTCAATGCAAGAGTAATTAGTTACCTTAATGTAATCAGGTTTATAAGCCACCATGATCCTTCCATTATGGTGTGCAATAAGGTTAGTGATTTGAACACTAGTTATTATGGATGAACTGAAGTTTCCTAAAATTATGCTCCTTGATTTTAGTTTTTAAAAGATTAATGACACATTGCTTTATTTTTTGTAAGTATTCATAAAGTTCTTACTATTTATATTGTTGTTTAAGCACCTAAATTTCCAAGAAATAATGGATATAATGATCTACGAGGGGGTCTTCCTCTTTTTGACTTTCTTCCTACCTGATTGCCTTAACATTATAGTAAATTTGCCTATTGAGTTTAGAGCAATAAGTGTAGCCTTAGATATTTCTTCTCGACCCTATACATTATTCTAGTTTAGGGTATCATTTAATTCCTCTACAATTGGTAAGCTTATATTTTCTATTTCCAAGTAACGTTATCTAGTTGATCTAATTGATTTTGAGCTTCATCAACCTTATTTGTTTGCTAACATTCATTCTTGTCTATAACAAAAATAGAGTCCACAATTAATCTTCTTTTCGCTATTAACTCTTCATGATCACCTTTCACAAATAATCTCCCAATTGGTTTTCACTTAGCCTTAGCTTTTGAATGGGGTCTTCATTGATAAGTGAATGAAATAATAATACTTCTATGTTATCATTTGAGTCTAGTCATCAAAGTCTAAAAGTTTTGGTAAAATTCTTATTCATTTTAAACTTAATGCATATCATAACATATCAAATTCTACCATGTTATTTTGTTTTTCCATCCATAAATAGTGGTTTTCCAATGGAACTCGCTAGATAGCCTAACCTATTTACACTTTAATACTCATAGTGAATCTTATGGAAATGAGCTTCAATTAGAATCATCTTAACCTTGCTTCTTTCTAGTTACATGCCTTACTTCCAAGGCTGAAGAATGATAAACTTACCTTAACAAAGCTAGGTCCTAACTTAAGAACCTTACTTGTATTAGCTTCAGGAAAAAAATCCTCCTAGTTGATAACTATTCTCTTTATGCCTAGCTCAATCCATTTCTGCTTTGCTTATGACTTCACTAAGGAGAACAATGGCAATTTCTCCATAAAATATCTGACCAACATCCTTAACTATTTCAAAGCTCCAACTTGGAGCACCTCTACTAATAGAAATAATATTAGTTTCAACTATATAAGGATGGAAAATGAAGGAAAGCTTAGTGTTATGGGTGCTATCTCTTTACCACTTGTGACCATATTTTCTAGTAAAAGTTTATTGTAAAGTTAAAGAGGGAGGGATATGAGGGAAGAGGGTATCTTAGAACTAGAAGCATACGGTTAAGGTGGGAAAGGTTTAAGTAAGGAACCACTTCTAGTGAGAGGGCTAAGGGATGAGGAAGAGGGGTAAGAAGGTCCTCCTAGGTTAGTTGTCTACCCAAGAATAATACTAGGAGCCAACATTGGCTAAGTTTGAAAAAATCCAAAAAATTTAAGGAAGTAATTTCGAAAAACCATTTCCAAAAATGGCAATTCTGGTTGGCAATAAAGGATTAGAGTAAGCAAAGGATTGAAATTCCCTTACACAATTTAGGGGAAGGCATGATATAACATAAAAGAAAAATTAAAGGGAGGAATAGGGATATGTAGGGAAGAGAAAGACAAGAGAAAATAATTGATGAAAATAACTAAGAAATAGAAGTTAGAGGTTAAGAAAGAAGGAGCATGATCCGAGGAAGGGGGTGGAAGGAGAGAGGATGGAGGATTTTCTTACTATAAAATTCATTCTAAATATTTTCATCGATTTTGCATTGCTTACTTTTACTATTGTTTTACATACATATTAAAAAGAAAGTTAAGATTGTCTATAAAAAATTTCATAATTGACCCAAAAGCTTTCTTCAACCTTAATTTTGTCCTAGCATGAATAGATGTGATTGGGAGTTACTACATAGATTTCTTTGTTCAAAGATGGATTTGATTGGATATTAAAGTATATTAATGAGGTATTCATGTAATAAAATAGAAAAATCTTATAATTGACAAACTAACTTCAAATCAAACTTGGTTAGTAGGAGTATGGCATTGACTTTATTTTGAGGATTTCTACGACTAAATGACCAACATATTTGAAATGATTATGAGGAAACTAAACATCTAACCATTGTTGATAGGGATCAGCTTAATAGGTACCACTTTATCTTAAATTCTCCTTTAAATTTTGTTGCTTGAAAGTTAGGCAAACTTAATCATTTTTATTCATCCATGTAGCATTTTAAAACAAAATAATAATAATGAAAATATTAGGTCATTTTTTAAGGAGGAATTAGGAATTTAGGGGTTAACATTAAAAAACAATCTCAAACTTTTTTTCCTCCAAATATGTTACCTAAAATTTGGGGTATGGTGTTGTTATGAGTAAACATTGTTACCTTTGAAACACACTACATTTTTTCAAAGATAATGGTAATATGCTTTTGTATTTAGGAAATTAGGAATTTGAGAAATTATGCATCATTGTTCATCAAGACGGGGAAGGTCAACGTGATGGCAGATTTTGTAAATTTCCTTTTCTAAAATAATTTTAATATATTTTGTAAATTGAATTATTTAATAAAATTAAATAAACCATGAATCATTTTTAAAAAAAAAATAAACCACTAGTTATTAGAATGTGTCATGTTAACTGTATTATGGTGTTTATGATACCCAGTTATAAAGCCATATGGGCCAGTTTTATTGTTTTAAGGGAGGTTTTAATCTATATTTTAATGATAACCAAAACATAAGTACTACTAATGACTTTTTTATAATGAAAGTTATATTACTTACACACAAATCAAGAGTAATCTCATAAAGGAAATAAAGAAAAGTTGGAATTAAGTTCATTCCAGTGAAGAAAGAAAACAAAAACATGAAATATTAAAGCACAATTAGGTTATAAATAAAAATTCAATTACTAATATACTTCCTACTTATTTTATCTGATACTTTGGGGGCTTATCATGTATATCATTTTAATTGTCATAAGAAACTAAAGTTTTGAATACAAAGAAAACCTCTTAATTATAAAAACATTCTTTAGGATATATTTTAATAAGTTTTTCAATCAAATTTCATTAAGAAAAATAATTTTGATAATTTGAAATGTAGGAAATAAGATTAGGTATATTAATTGACCAATACAGGCTAGTGGCCAGCTAATGCATATTAAAATTGTCAAAATGTTTATTGAAATTTTTTAGCAATACTGGTTAACATATTGGTCGACCAATGTGTTGCAACGGTCGACCAATATTTACAATGACTTTTTTTTTACTTAATTCACACTAGCTAACCAATATATTGATAGTAGAAATTGAAATAGCTAGTTCTTGGTTCCAACATCTATATTAACTCCACTAGGCTATAAGTAAATGGTTTATCATTGGTTTTAACATGAGAAAATATTTGGTTTTTCTATAAGCACATCCAATGAGGCTTTCAAAGATCATATAAACATTCATTTTTATGTTGTGAAGTGTGAAACTTTAAGCTATCAAAGTGAGCAATCAACGGTTTTATGAGTTGAAGTTAATCTTCATCCTAAAGGAAGATTGTAAGAAGTGTTACTCATTTTTAAAAGAACAAAAATATTTATTTAAGAAGGTTCATCTCCACAATATTGAAAGAAGATTCTTTTAATAGAATTCAAAAAATATTAAAAGAATATTCTTTTAATAGCATTTGTGGTTTTAGTTAAATGCTCCATTTCTTACATTTGATGTTACATTGGGGACAAATGTAAGTTTTAAGTGTGAAGGTAGGGATCTTAGTAGTTATAAACAATTTTAAGCTTAATTGATCCTTATGTGGCTTTTTAGGCATTTTGAAAATCAAACAAAAAAAAAATATTTTCTCTTTTTCTATTGCTTTTAAGACTATATAGTCATAATTAGAGATTGAATTGACTAAAAAAATTAATGGTGTTGGACCCTGGTTTTCAGAGCCCAACATCCAGAGTCATAAACCTTGGGTTTGCGTAATACCTTGTAGGGTCAATTCCAATAACACTAAATAATCATCATCCTATAAGAGTGGAGTGCCCACACTAGTCAAACACCCAAAATTCCATTTGGACTTCATCAAAGAAATTGCAGCTATGAATCTCTAGTTTTTTTTGAAGCAAGAATCATCTCAATCGGAGCCCTATAGCTCGAGATAAACTTAGAAAACTAAAGCATGTACATGCCCCAATTAGACTCTCCCAACCGACACCTCACTTTCTCTCCATAAATCCTATTCAAGCCAACTCTAAAAGATGCAAATTTTCGTGGAGAGATAAGCACAGATGTTATAAATCCATTTCTTCAACAATCACTTCATTTGGGTTTCGGATGAGGAAGTTATGGCCAAAAGGGTCTAATACTTTTATGCCTTTACTAGTATTGTACATGTCTTGCCGCGAATGCCATAACTTTTGCTATAGAAGTTGGATTGATTTCGTTTATGAACCACTTAAAAGAAGAATTCAATATCTATAACTTTAATGCAGACCTTAAAGACCACTTATGTCATCTAGAGGATCAAATGCGCACGACGTCTTGAGACGAATTGCTGATGTCATGAGATGAATTGAAAAAATGGTTATAACCTTTGGTACAGAACTCAGATTTAGGTGTTGTTTAGATAAATAGAAAGAGGACTTCAAGATCTACAACTCTCATGAAGGCCTTAAAGACAAATTCTGCCATCTAGAGTATCAAATTTGGACCAGAAGATGTTCTAGCCAAACTAAGATGATGCTGACATCATGAGATGAATTGCTGATGTCATGAGACGAATTGGAAAAACAATCATAACTTTCTGTACAGAACTCGGATTCAGGTGTTCTTTAGATGAATAGAAATAAGACATAAAAATATACAACTCTCATGCAGACCTTAAATACCAATTCTGCAATCTAGAGTATCAAATTTGGACTAGAAGATGCTTGAGCCAAACTAAGACAATGCTGACGTCATGAGACGAATTGCTGATGTCATGAGATGAATTGGAAAAATGATCATAACTTTCCGTACAGAACTCAGATTCAAGTGTTCTTTAAATAAATAGAAAGAAGGCTTCAAGATCTACAACTCTCATGAAGACCTTAAAGACCAATTCTATCATCTAGAGGATCAAATTTGGACCAGAAAATGTTCTGGCCAAACTAAGACGATGCTGATGTCATGAGACGAATTACTGAATTCATAAGATTAATTGGAAAAATGGTTATAACATTCTATAGAGAACTTGGATTCAGGTGTTCGTTGGATGAATTGAAATAAGACTTCAAGATCTACAACTCTGTTGAAGACCTTAAGGACCAATTCTATCATGTAGAGGACCAAATTTGGACTAGAAAATATTCTAGCCAAACTAAGACAATGCTGATGTCATGAGACGAATTGTTGACATCATAAAACAAATTGGAAAAATGGTTATAACTTTCTATATAAAATCGGATTTAGGTATTCTTTAGATGAATAAAAAGTGGACATCAAGATATATAACTCTCATGTAGACATTACAGACTAATGCTACCATCTAGAGTATCAAATTTGGACTAGAAAATGTTGTAGCCAAATTAAGATGATGCTGACGTCATGAGATGAATTGCTGATGCCATGAGATGAATTGGAAAAATGATCATAACTTTCTTTACAGAACTCGCATTCTGTTGTTATTTCAATAAATAGAAAAAGGACTTCAAGATATACAACTATTATGCAGACCTTAAAGACAAATTCTGCCATCTAGAGTATCAAATTTGGACCAGAAGATGTTCTAGCCAAACTAAGAAGATGCTGATGTCATGAGACAAATTGCTGATGTCATAAGACAAATTGGGAAAACAATCATAACTTTCTGTACACAACTCAGATTCAGATGTTCTTTACATGAATAGAAAAAAGACTTCAAAATATATAACTCTCATGAAGACTTTAAAGACCAATTCTGCCATTTAGAGTATCAAATTTGGACTAAAATATGTTCTAGCTAAACTAAGACGATGCTGACGTCATAAGACGAATTGTTGATGTCATGAGGCGAATTGGAAAAACGATCATAACTTTCTCTACAGAACTTGGATTCAAGTGTTCTTTTGATGAATAGAAATAGGACTTCAAGATCTACAACTCTTATGTAGACTTTAAATACCAATTCTATCATCTACAGGATTAAATTTGGACCAGAAGATGTTCTAGCCAAACTAAGACGTTGCTGACGTCATGAGATGAATTGGAAAAATGGTTATAACTTTCTGTACAGAACTCAGATTCAGGTGTTCCTTAGATTAATTGAAATAGGACTTGAAGATATACAACTCTCATGAAGATCTTAAACACCAATTCTATCATCTAGAGGATCAAATTTAGACTAGAAGATGTTCTAGCCAAACTAAGACAATGCTGAAGTCATCAGACAAGTTGCTGATGTCATGAGACAAACTGGAAAAACAATCATAACTCTCAATAAACAACTCAGATTTAGGTGTTTTTTAGATGAATAGAAAGAGGACTTCAAGATCTACAACTCTCATGAAGTTCTTAAAGACCAATTCTATCATCTAGAGGATGATATTTGGACCAAAATATGTTCTAGCCAAACTAAGACGATGTTGATGTCAAAACTTTATGTAGAGAACTCGAATTCAACTATTCTTTAGATGAATAGAAATAGAACTTCAAGATATACATATCTCATGAAGACCTTAAAGATCAATTCTACCATCTAGAGGATCAAATTTGGACCAGAAGATGTTCTAGCCAAACTAAGACGATGTTGACATCATGAGACGAATTGCTGATGTCATAAGATGTATTGGAAAAATGATGTCATAAGATGTGCTGACCAAACTAAGACTATCCTGATGTCATAAGACGAATTGCTGACATCATAAGACGAATTGAAAAAATAGTTATAACTTTCTGTAGAGAACTTGGATTCAGGTGTTCTTTAGATGAATAGAAAGAAGA
>JANITW010000001.1:19414076-19433976 GCA_027564335.1 Erythroxylum williamsii | reverse complement strand
AAATTTAATTTAATAATTCAACTCTTGAAAAATTAAATTAAATTCCAAAACCCTTCCTAATAAATATTCCTTTGAAAATAATTTTCAAATTTAATAAAACAACTTTTATTTTTATTAGGAGTGTTTATTAATTTAATCTCTATTAAATTAATAAAAGACAAATGGGTTTTAAAAATTAAATTAAAAATAAAAAAAATTTAAAACGCATAAAATTGGAGGAAGGGATGTCTGGCGCTTGCACACCAGACACTCGCACTCGCTAGCCAGCGCCTCCTCCAAATGCCTAGAGAAGACGAAGGGCGCGTGTAAAAGCTACTCCCATTTTTCTCCCTCATCTGGTTTTTTTTATTTTATTTACTTCCTCCCACGTTTTCCATCTCCAATCCTTCCACGTTTCCACGACCCATCAATCGCAACCACGTTCCCACACGATCCTACGCATGTCGAGTCTCTAAGAAAAACCGTGAAGCTTCATTCGTCGGTTTTCAGCAGCCGGTGGCGTCACCGGAGATGCCATCGTCGGTGGCGTGTCTATGGCGTCGCACACGGTGGGTCGTCACCGATGGGCGATAATCACCCATTATCGCCCATCAGTTGTGTTCTTTCTCAACACAAAATGGGAAAAACGCAACTCATCGATACCCAGAAAAATGCAGATACAAGGGAGAATGAAAACACAATTAACCCAGAAAATTGCAAACCCAAGGGAGAGGGTGAAACAAAACAACGCAATAGCAGTACTCATAATCCACAAATCAGAAACCATAAAGCCAGAAATCCGAGTATATTATTTAACTGTAAACACAAGAAATCACAGAAGCCAAACAGGGTTAGGAAAAATTTGGGGATTTTAATAAACCCTAAACATTTGATTTCTAGATCTAAATGCATAAAACTTGAAACATATACACAGAGGCATAACATGGCTTTGGATAAACACATAAAACCCCTTCATGCTTTTGTAGATTTCAGGATTCAAAATACAGAACATGCGTCAAAACATGGATGCATAGGAAACAATTTCTAGAAGGAACAAAGTATATACAAATAAGTAGGAAACAATTTTCAGAATTAACAAAACATCGCAAATAGACTGGAAACAATTTCCAACTTTGGGAAACAATTTCCAAAACACTACATACATAAAGCAGAAACAATTTCTACAATCCTTTGTATGTACCGAAGCATTAAAAACAAATCAAAAATAAAATCAAGCCTCTAATCCAAGATTAACAATTAAAAGAGGCTCTGATACCACTGTTGGAATCCTACCGTGATCGAATCACGGACGCAGCGGAAATAAAAAATTTTACGAATTCCGAGCAGATCCTGATATTTGATTAAACTTGAATAAAATAAATCCGATTTAGAAATCGTACCTTGTTCTTTTTCTCTGAATGATCAATCACGAGCTGTCCAATTGTCTAGCCTCTGATGGTATCCACATAGCAATTTCCAAACTTCCTTTGGAGGAAAAAGATAAAAGAGCTAGCTTTCATAAAGCTCTTCCATTTAAATAGCAAAATTCAAGATAGTCTTTTATTAAAATTAAAACTCTCTAATTATAATTAGAATCAAATTCTAATTTTAATTAATTTAATTTTAATAAAATCAAATATCTCATATTTGATTCCCAAAATTTCTCAAACTTTATAAATAAGTCCAACTTAATTAAATTGATTTTTCTTTTACAAATTGCTCTTTGATGTGTGACTCATTAGGTTCCTAATAATTTGGCAATGACTATAAATTATAATTCTAATTCTAATTTACAATTAGAATTAGATAAATTAAAACTCTTTTTAATTTATCTTTAATTCTATAATTAAAGAATTCATAATTATAAATCATAATTGACGTCCAGCAGCATGTCATGATTAGCCAAATATCAGGAATGTCAAAGTGATTGACTTAACCTGTCCGTGCATAACTATAATGTATAATTTAATCCTTTTGTCATCTAATATTCTAATTGAACAGAGTATGGATATAGTGTCTACTCTTATCATCCAATTATGTTCGTCCTTGCTAATTAGTAATTGATTTATAATTGAAATTTGAAAATTTCTTTTCAAATATCAATTCACTATGGCTAGAGAATTTCATAAATCATTATCAATCAAGAATAGTAGAATACTCTCTCTAATTACTTTAGAGTGACGAATCCTTTATCGACTTACTCAATTATCTACATATGATTCATATTGTATCCAGTTACTACCGACAGAATTATCCTAGGACAATTCATAAGTAGCATTAAAATATAATAATTCCCATACTAGATATATTAGTAATCTCAAATCTGAGGATTAATTACACAACCATCATTATGAGATAGTTCACAGACACATAAGTAATGTTCCACTCGGAATTCTCATAATCAGGTCAGTTCGGTGACTTATTCTCTAATAATCACCCACACATTAGTTTAAGTATCTCTATACTTTAATTAATGAGATCAATTACTTTCTTAATAAGAAAGAAACATAATGTGTGCTAGTTTTATAATTTCAACAATATCTAGTCTTGATGAAACTACAACTAGGAACATTTAGTAATAACACGTAAGTGTAAATTGAATCTTATAATCATGATCTCATCGTAGTTTCAATTACACAGTAATTATTCCATGGATTTTATCTTTAGTATTAAAACATAAAATATTAACGAAATTAATACACAAAGATAAATAATGACTTTTCATAAATATAATGTCATCTATTAATCTGCATCCAAATAATTGGCTGTAAGGGCATAAAATAACAATCTCCCACTTACATTAAAGGCAATCACCTATGAATCTAGTGCTATATCCATCCATATGACGATCATGTCTCTTTTGAGACAATGGCTTAGTAAGAGGATCTACTAGATTATCTTCAGTGGGAACTCACTCCAATGTTATATCTTTCTGTTGGATCGGAAAACGAAAGCATGTTATATTTGAAGAACCGGTAGATTTCAAAACTTTTTAAAAATCATATTTGCAGCGGAAGCAACATATCCAAATCATCATGCCAATTCATACATGATATGGTATAAGGATAATAATAAACATAAACAAGATGAAGAATATTACCGATTCCTTTGCTACAGCTTTAATTCCTCGCTGCGTTATCCTCTCCTTCTTCTTGTATCCAAAACCTTTCCTTTTGAATCTTTTCCTTTAGCAATCTATCTTTTCCTGGTTGTTGTATCCTCAACCAATTTGATTAACCTCTTATTCTCTTAGGACAATTTGGTTAACAAAATCCTTTGGTAGGAAAGGAGAAGAAACACTTTGGAGGAGTATTGTTTTAGAAGAAAAAAGGAAACAATGAGACACTTCTCAAGTAATTTTCGACTTGTCATGCAAGATAGGAGAGAGAGTGATAAAAAATTGTAAGAATACTTCTTACACTCTCACACTTTCGGTTAACAATAAAGGAAAGAATAGTCTTCCATCCAATGCATCATTTCTTCATTTAATCAATCATAAAGAAGTCATTAAATCAGACTCTTCTCATTTGTCTTTAAGATGACTATATGAAAAGTCTATTAACATAATATTATCATGTGCATTTCGATTTTGGATATGTAAGAAGGAAGATGGTCCATCCAATTTCCATCTTCCTTCTTTAATCCAATCAAAATAGGTTACATGTTAAACATTAAAAGATAACCATTAAACAATCTAATGGTAAGTTCATAACTCCATTTAATGATGATAAACTATAATAAAGACCATCTTTATTTAGCATTTTAATGTCAAATGTGCAGCTGCACATTCAACCCTAATAAAAACGAAATTGATCCTTCATTTCTTAAAAAATTTGTTTTAATATAATTAATCTAATCAATTATATTAAACCAAAGAATAACCTATTTCTAAATGAACATTTGGGCTTTTAATTAACCATTAATTAGTGCAAGCCCAACATTCAATTATAGGCTTCTAAAACCTTCATTTATATTTCTTACTTTGCTTGATAACCTTCCTTGAAGCCAAGTGGGGAATCTTATTGAAATTTGATAATTCAAGCTCCAATAAGCCTAGAATTAACTTAATCTCATTATAATTAATTCTAGCTTATTAATTAAATGTCATTCCAATAAAGACAATTAGTTCAAATCTTGAATTATTAAATATTATGAGAACACATATTTTATGTCCAATTGCAAACCCTATTTAGAACCTTATTATAGCCATCCGCACAACAAAGGGTAAAATTATCATTTTGCCCTTATGTTGGTTTTTTCTTCTAGATCTACCATTTTACTTTATATGGTGATTAACAAGATCTTATCTTGGTGTTAAGACTTGATGGGTAGTTAGTCCATCAAACTATTGGTGCCAGTTTAATCACCAAATCTCCTTAAAACATGTAGAAGTGATGATATCACTATAAACTCTTTATTTGAGTGAATGTTCCCTAATACCTATTTCAATTAATAATTCCAACATGCACACTTTGGATTAATACTCTGTAAAAATCTATTTTGATCATATCAAGAATTATAATGAAATACTTACGAGTTCACCAGTCATCAAGATTGTTATAATACGTGAATGCTTAAGTTGTATGTTTTAAGATTAAAGTAACGATCCACTTTGTTCTTAAAAATATACTTGATTCCAAATTCATTTATTAGTGCCATTATTGATGTTCAACTACTATCATGACATGAAACTCATCATTCCCTTGAAGTAAACTCCTTTACTTACACAGAGATAAATCGCAACACTACAATCTAAATCATAATCAAGCAACCAATTTGATTATTCAACTGTGAATCCATTAATTTAGATTATAATAATATACGTGTTTTCCATACATCTTTATGTATATGTATATTACTTACAAAAGAATTTTGGTACCTTATGACTAGATATATAATGCTAATGCTCATTAAAACCAAAATCTTTTATTTTATTAATAATAAATATTTTCGTCACAAAATTGTAACTGAAGAAGATTAAGGTGCATGTAAATACACTTGCTTTCTAGGGCACTATATTTACATAACTCCAACAATATGGAGCCAAACAACTTAGTTATTAATATTTTTGTAATAATTTTTGCCCAAATGTATTATTAAATGGTTTAAAACAATATCAAAAAAGGGTGTAAAATATGCTATAATTTTTACTTATCAACTTTTTAAGGCAAATATAGAAGATAGGGGGCATCTATTCTTTTAGTTTAGATATTTTGAAACATTCTAGAGTCGAGTAATGTACAAATTAGGGGAGTATTGCTAGAATTATAAATGGATTGGGGTGTTGAACTAGATCTTAGCTAAAACCAAGCTACTGAAGCAGAATATAGGGTTCCTAAAAACAACTTTATTACAACAATTTATTCCATTTGGAAAGAGAAGAATGACAACCTTTATAAAGGAAAAATCATAAGAAAAGCACTACCTAGTTGAAGCTAGCCTCAACAGGATAAGGGATATCATGCCAGCTAAACCAACAAACAATCAACTTACTCTAGATATGAAAATGAGATTGGACATTTAAAATGAGATATTTGTAACATTTTGTTCTTGTTTTGTTGAATCTGTCTTGTAACTAAAACTTCCTATAACTTAGTAATAACATTGCTATAAATAATAAAAGAATTCTTTTTTAAATAAAAAATTCATATATGGCCCATATACAATATCTGGCAACCATATGGAAAATATTAATATAACATAGCTTGTCACGTCATCTATATTAATGAAGAACTTAATGTTGGTTCCTTTTGCTAAAAATTGAATGTTTGTATATATATATATATCTCCTTTTGATTATGAATTATATAGAACTTGTGAATATATATATCCTTTTGGTTATGAATTTTATAGAACTTGTGAAATTTGTTAGTTGAAGTACAACCATATTAACCTTTAATGAAAGGATGATGTTGGTAATGAATTGTTAAATTTAATACATATGATGTTTTAAATGTAATAACAATTCATAGAAGGATGAATACTTATATTTCATTGAATTTAATAATGATTTGATATGATAGTCATACTTATCAAAATAAATATTGATTTAAAAAATTTCAAATTATTTAAATCTAAGTGACAATAAGTATTGAGAATGCCAAAACACTTTGATGAGATCAATGTAGTGAATTTTAAATTTTATGATTATCTATAAGAAAAGAGATTCACAGATGAATACCTATATAGCTAAATTTTAGAATAGTATGGGTTTTTTAAGGAGAAAAATGCAATATGAGATTATATATTGTATTAATTGTTTCTTCTATAGCTATGCCCAATATAGTGATTTGACTTTAGTAGTTCCAAGTAAATCAATTAACTAGATTCTATATTATATATGTAGTGGAAAGAATTTGAAAAGTGGAAGTTAATGATTTTGGGATGTGATGCTTAGTTAAGGAATATATTGTCCATTAATTTGAGAACTAAATAGATTGTAAGAGGTTATGAGATATCCAAAATGTTGGATATAATCTTACAAACCCTATTGAATAAAGTGCTTGTTTCAATGTATTCTTATACGAGAATAATTCTTTAGATAAGTGGTAGAAGTCAGGTGAAATTTGAAAGGTTTAAATCTTATGAAAATACATCTATCTAGAAGTAGTGATTTTATCGATACATTTGATATACAATTGAAAAGTTATTAGATATTGAAAACTTCAATTTTATGATAAATTCATAAAGTTTATTATGGAGGTGATTGTGAATTTATCATATTTGGAAGAAGGTTAGTGGGAATATAATTATAATCTTTAATAGGAATGTGTAGAGACATACTACTCATAGAAAAAAATAATTTGTATTTTTAATTGTTGAAATTATGATAGTCCAAAAAAAACTCTTATTGGATATGAAAAACTAGCAACTTAATTTTTGAAATTAAATCTAAAGAGATAGATACGAAAGTTACTTATTTATTCTATTCCATGTGCATAGATAATATACTAAAGGTATTTAGTATTTGAGATATAATTATTGTAAAGTATTAAACATATCCATTATTCTATATGTGAGTTAATATTTGAGTTCAATTTTATAAGGATGTTAACTTTAGAAGTAAATCCTAGTTAAGGTATATTTTACTTAAAAAATATTATTTTTTAGATTAGAAAGGTTCCACTATATCATTAATTGCAAGTAAAGTCATAATATATTTTTTCATTTGGTTGATATAATTATTTGGATTAAGAAGTTCTATAGTGAATTTGGTTTATTTCCTTGCATTTTTTAGATAGTAATGTATTGTGAAACATTAGACCCATTAGGCATAAAAAAGGAGACAAGGTCTCATCAACGATCTGAGTAAGTATTTAGGAAAATTTTCTTAACTATAATGATAATTGAGATGAAAGTTGTAAGATTTAAGTAAGTATTGTTATAAAGAATCTTATAGAATTCTCTCACTAGACAATCTTATAGAATTCTCTTTTTCTCATTAATCCACTTTCCCAACAATAGCATGATTCTCATATGGTGATATGGTATCAATACTTAAACAATTAGCTAAGTGCAATTTATGCTCTATATCTAATCAGTTAATTATAGTTTAGTTACATAATTATTTAAAGAAATTTTGTATCATTTATATATTCAAATGCATATGATAAAGTGCAGAGATAAATATATATTACAAATGAAACTATAATGAGAGAATAATTATAAGATTCATATTACATTTGTATATTATTCCTAAATTGTTCTAAGTTATTATTCTACTAAGATTGGATATTAATCGAAAAGACTAACATATATTATGTTTATTCAATATGAAAGAAACAGTCGATCTTATAGACTAAATAATAGAGATACTTAAACAAACATAGGGGTGCTTGTTAAAGATCACTTAATTGACCTCATTTGATAAATCTATTTGAAACATTATTTATAAGTCTATGAAAATTCTCATCGTGATAATTATATAAGTAAATCTTTGATAAGAGATCTCTAAAGTATCTCATAATAGGATTGTTATGTTTTAACAATATTTATAGCCTATTCTTGTCAAGGAAAGCTTAATTAGTAGTCATTGAATACAATATAAATTATATGGAGGTAGTTGAGTGGTAAACATAGGATTCATATGGAGAATGTTCCATTATTCTTAATTAGTATTGATTTAGAAAATCCTTAACCAAGGTGAAATGAAATTTTAAGAATGGTTTTAAAATTTCATTAATCAAGTCAATTACTGATGCTAAAAATTAACATTATTGGACTAATATATAGTAGACATTAATGTCATGCTTTATATCTAATTATAATATTATGTGATGAAATAATTAAATTATACGAAAAATCATACATATAAATATTAGTTTAGACCACTTCGACATTCTTAAATATTTAGGCGAACATAATACGTTGCTAAATGCCAATCTTAACATATGTATATAAATGATTTAATTAGGGAATTAAAGATAAATTAAGAAGTTTAATTTATCAAATCTTAAATATGATTAGTTATAATTTATGTTCATTGCCAATATATTTGGAAATTGACCACACATAAAGAATGGATTTAAGAGAGAATATTTTTTTTATAATCAAGTTTAACTTGATTGTAAAGGCTGAGAAATCTTATGATTAAATATGAGATATTGAATAAATAGGGACCAATATCAAATGTTGGATCTTATTTGAAGCCAATTAGTGTTTTACTAGAATTAATCGTAAATATAATTAATTTAATTGAAATTATGATTTTAATTTAATTAAATTACTAAAAGGTTCAAACCCTATTATAAATACATTTTGGCTTTAAGGGAGCCATCACTTCTTGCCTAACCCTCTTTATAACTGTTGTAGAGTTATATCAATATGTTTTATGGATACCATTAAAGATCGGACACATATACGACTATGGTGGTGGAAATGAGCTTGTTTTAAAAACAATTCAAGGAAAACGAAAAGAAAAGAATCATTCATAATACGATACAAATTTATGATTAATACTTTATTATATGTTATATATTTTTCATATTCTATAATTTAAGTGATTTTAGCTTCCCAACATCAAACAAAAGAGTTTTATATTTATTATACTATTTGAAGGATCAAATTTCATATATGATTTTTTAACAGTGTTATCAAAGCCATCTTTATATCTTTAACTTGATTAAAAGTGTTTGATTGTCATGAATTTTGGGATTAGAATTGCAAATGTATTTTTAGATAATAAATATTTATATTAATAGGCTTAAGTTAGAATTTTCTAAGGGAACCCAATATGACCTTTAAGGAAACTCATTATCCAATATAAGCCAAATTGAATTGGTTTAATTAAAACAAACTCAACCTAAAGAATAATTGGTATTTAGAGAAATGAACTTGTTTCGATCAATAAATAAGGACAACAATAGTTAACTCATGCTTCATAAGTTCCATCTCATTTTTATGCCTTAGGAAAGTGTTAAAGTTAAACCCTTCATAGAAACCAACTTTCTAGTCCAAAGAATGTTCTTTTAATTTGCTAGCTCCTTTCCCAACATAAGTTGTAAACTTGGCTTCCTAAAGTGATACCAATAAGCTTTCCATCATCCTTATTCATATGAAATAATATGGGAAAAAAATGAAAAACATTTTTTTATTATGTAACATGGTAATCTTGGTTACACTTTTCCTTAATATCCTTCTATATTAGTTTAGAAAATGAACATTCGAAGAACAAATGGATATTTTTTTTCATGAGCTTCTAAGCATAACTTACACCTAGAGTTTGGGAGAGGGAAGAAGGAACTTCTAATGCAGTTCAAAGTTGAGAGCCCATCCTTAACTACAAGCCATAATACAAAGGAGGTTTTAGGAGAAAGAATTTTGGTCTAGAGTAGAGGAAACCACTAGACCCTAGAAATTGATATTCTAAAAAAGCTCTATGTAGGATTTATTGGCGAAGTGATACATGCTTAATTGATTGTGAATTTATTCAATTACACTTAATGATTAATGATACAAAAATACTTAAGATACTCACTTTAGTACATATATGGTTTTAGGCACAATTTGGAAGCAAAGAAGCTAAAGTGAATTGAAAGCACTATATTTGGGCCATTTTTTGAAGATTCAAACTCACTTATCTTCATGGAGCAAGAAAAAGAAGGTTAAAAGCAAAAGGAGGAAAGAAAATGCATGAAGATGATGATTATATATTGAAAAACATCTAGATCAAGAGTATAGGAAATGACTCACGATATGCTTCATGTTGTCATGATCGTGACTCATCTTTGATGGCCAACGCCTATGACAACATTGTTATGGGTGTGAGACTCTTCTCACGCCCATGATAAGTGTGGCATGGGTGTAACACACTAGTAAGACCTATGACAAGTGTTTCATGGGTGTGACACACCATGTCACACCCGTGACATTTTAACAGCTCACCAAACCCTAAGATTTTAGTATAAAGACAATGTGTTGACGTCAAAACATATAAGTTTTCATCTGAAAAAAGTAGGGCTGAAGCGTTTTACAGAGTGAAGGCTCAGTTTCGATGGAAAGAAGGGGCAAAGCTCCATTTTTTTGAAGACCCATAGAGCGTTAGCCTCCTGATACCAGTTCAAAGGTGACATTGACACTGGCGACCTGGTTAAACATTCCTTGTTTGTATTTGTTGTTTTTTTCTCTCTTTAGGCATTGCTTGTGTTATCCTATATGTATAGTGTAGCAACCCACTCTCGTAAGACACATACCTGACATCCTAAGTGATATCCGAGTACTATCCCGCGAGGGTGGCATGTTAGAATAATCAGTCAATCAAGTTCAATAAAAATTTTTCAAACATCACACACATATGTAGAAAATCAATAATCAAATTTGGCCCATTTTATTTAAAAAAATTTTCATTCACAAGTGTTACTACAATCATTATACATATCATCAAATCTAGCAGTCACTTGGGCCTATTTCATTTATAAACATCACTCGCCTTAATTGTTATTACACTTTATAATTTACACTTATACATTGTACAATATTTGTGGATTGAAAAACATAAATCATTGAAGACATATGTAGGTGCAAACTGATCCTAACCTCTATCTTTTACTCGAATACAGTGGCTAGACTCCAATTTGTCTAACTGGAGATCTTCTCTAAGCTTGAAAAATATTGCAAATTTTAAGTGAGTTTTGCGAACTTAGGGAGTGGATCATCCTCGATGGATCACTTAATCACATAACACATTAATGCATATAATCACATAATTCACATGACTTCATCAATTCATCATGATGAGTTACATACATTTCACATTATCTTAAAACATATATCACATTTAGAAATCAATCAAACTATTTAAATCATACATATTAGATGCATACACAGTACTCACGAGACTCACTTTCAATTGTTATTATTGTAACCGAGTGCCTATAACCCCCTATCCATTCTGGATATTGGGCTCATTGATAACTGTCTTATATCTGTTAGGGATACCGAGCTCATTATACATAATAAGCCTTTAGCTCTTAATCACATTATGAGCTTTTAGCTCTTTTTTCACTTTTTGAGCTTTAAGCTCTTTTTTGGTGGCTACTCAGGTCACAATAGCCTTTATGTTATCATACATTCATGTAATGAAATGAATCAATCACATATGATCAATCAATCACTTTATTTCAGTTTACACATGTCATCGAACCTTGGTCTGACATTCAACATTTAAGTTGAGAATCACTTATTTCATTCACAAGCACATTCACATTTTTCTTCAAAACTTTGTCCAACATTCAAAAATCAAGTTAAATATCGCATATTTTGTCAAATTCACATAGAAGGAGCACTTTCAAGGATTTTTACATTCATCAAATGGCTCGAACATTTAATGTCCATAATCAATACAATCACATTCACATTGCATATCAATCATATTAGTAGTCATTCAATGCAGAAATTTAAAATAGAACAATAATAAAATGAGACCATTTAGGTCAACTCATAGTACGATCCAAATTAGCATTAGCTTCTATGATCTGGAAACATCTGGATGTAGATTTTTTTCCTGCACATCAACATTATGCAATACACATTTACATACATTATTAATTGCACAATCTCATGAACACTCAATCACATACATATGTATATGTGTTGTGTATAATGCATTCTTAATGACAATCTTAGGTATATCATCTAAATTCAAATCTTATGCTCACTCTCATTTCATAATTCATATATGTCTATTTGAACTTAGGTTTACATTTCATTTGCACACGATCATTCTAAGTTCACCATTCAATCCTTATCCATTGTATGTGTCTAAGTGATTCTTATATCATAACTCAATTTCTTGTCATTTCTTTTCTAACATTATATGATCTCATAATACCCAATTCTCATCCATATTTACTTAATACATAATACTCAACTCCTTTTAGATCATAATTATAATCATATGAACATCTTCATTCCCATTATACTCATGCCTTTGGTACTTTGATATAATCAATTTATTCACTATGTTATAACCACCATTATCACTTGAAACATATCACACATTAGTCACTTAGTCAAAGCATCATTCTAGGTTCAATTCAAGCCTTAATTACAAATGGTCAGTGAACGTCCGTGGATGTCCGCTGAGTGGACCTTCACAGGTTAGTTACAGAAATTTGAAAATTTGGCCTTTTAGACATCAAAATATCTTCTTGATGTCTTCATAGAAGTTGTAGATCTAGAAGTCCTCTTTCTAAGAATACTTAAATAACCTCAATCTGAGTTCTAAATAAAAATTTATGCCTCTTGCCCCAAAGTATATCCAATTGCATATATTTTTTTTCCAGATTTTTAACTCTTAACTAACTACATTCAACACCTTATGCTTGATCTATCATTTCTAGCTCAATTACTCATTATTTCCCCATTATTCTAACTCTATTTCAACTCATTATCATCCATAAACAAATTATAGTCCATGATTGATCATGAACACTAAAAACAAACCATATACATATATACATTTATCATCAATTTTCTGCACATATTCAACTTCATTTCCACTTTCATTTCACTTTTAACTATCACCTTAACTCATCTCATTTTCAAGAGCATAACTCAACATCTTAGTAAACATAACCTTCACTTTCATTATACCTTTAATCTCAACTTATAACATCTACATAACAACTCATCACTCATGGTTTTCATATTATGAAAATAGAACATAAACACATGTATTCATTCATCAATTTTCCGCATGCAATACTTAACTTTAAGTCAAAATTCCAGATTTTTAAAGACAAAATTTGAATTCTATGTCTTCATGAAAAATTTATCCATGTGCCTCTAATTTAATCCAAATAAAAAATCATCTCATTTGAATATCTACAGAACAAGTTATGACTAAATTACAAATGCATAATCAGTGGAAAATATCACAACTAACATTTTTCTAGCATACTTTAAACACAATTTACTCACTTAATCTAACATTATATCATTACATAATCTATTACCTATAAAAACACCAAAGCAAGAAATGAATCTATTCACACTTTCCATTCACGTTTTTGCTTGAACCCATCCTCATTTTATGATCATTTAACTCATAACTATCATCAAAACATGTTTGATTTATCAAATCAAGAAGAGTGGTGCTTATACTAACTTATTTATCCATGACTTCTTTAAGAGTCTCGAAGAACCCCAGCTCCTTCAACATACACGAAAATCAACTTTCAAGGTGGAATAGGCTAGGTCCTTTAGCAACAAGAAGAAGATAACAAAGTATTTAAGTGGCTAGTGATGGAAGCAGGTAAGGTTCAACTTTGAGGCTTGGAGAAGAGAGTGCCATTATTAAGGAGAGGAAGAAGAAGAAATTGAAGAAGATGGAGAAATGAAGCTAATGAAAATAGCAAGTGAAAGACCAAAATATGATCTTTCACTCAATGAATTTCATGATTTAAAATAAGTGGTGTGGCAAGTGACACTTGTCACTTAGCACATGTCAGTTTCTCATGGTCTCTCCTTGGTCTTTTATTAACTAGTCTATTTGTCTCCAATTTTTACTCTAATTGTCACCTAATTTACAATGGCATATGGCATTAAATCCCAATGTCGTATATAAAAATTTCTATTGCCATTGACTCTTATTTCTATTCATTAATTGTTCTGCCACTTGACATTTTTCCTAGTCCAAAAATAGCCTTAATTTTAGAAAATTCTCATATTTAACCAAAAATTCCAATTCACTATTTATACACTCCAACTCAATTTTTAAGACACGTAATCCATAATTCGTATTATAATCACATTAAAACAATCATTTATACCCAAAAAATGTCAAATGAGTGCATAAACAATTTATAACAATGTGTACAATAATCAAATTCACATGTGTGTATGCTAACATTATGCATGAGTATGAAATTCATTTTTCTAATCTCTCATTGCTATGTTCTCAATTGCAAAAATCTAGGGTTCTACCCCTTTAGTATGAGAATGGGATGTTACATATGGATTTAGATTTTGTGTATGAATGGTCGTATTCTCATTATCATTTGATTGTTTGTGTATGAACCTATAGCTAGAATATCAATATAATCTGCAAGCGTTATAATTGAGATTCATTTGTTGTGACTAATGGTTTGTAATCATTAGGGAAAACATAAACTAGGTTAAATGTCCTGAGCATATGTGGTTATTGCTTAAATTGGTCCATTTTCCCCACTTATAATGTGGCTGTCTAGGTAAACTTAAAAAAACTTGTTCTAGGTTTCTCGATAGTTAGGGTTAATTAAAGAGCTTGTTTTTAATTAACTATGATCTAAAGAAAACTCAGGATTAATAGAGCTTGTTTTTAATGTACAACCAATAGTTCAAGGAGAGGTAAAAGAACAACAATTCAACGAAATATGTTTAATTAGGGTGTGAGTCGAGATTGAATCGAAGAATTGGACTCCTAACGAATTCATCTCTTCTATCATTTTTAGAAGTTTTATTTAATTTACTTTTGTTAGTTTAGTTTTTTTAATTATTTTCTTATTTGATAAAAAACCTAAACACTAATTAATTTAATTTCAAAGGCTTTACACACACTCTTTGTTGGATCGACGTAGACTCATCACTGCTCTAGTAGTAGGTCTAGTTTATTTTGCAAAGTGTTATGATGCACTACTATTATGAAGTTACCTTATGGATGCTTTAGCCATATTGCTCTATCCTTATAAAAGAATAGGGGAGTAAGGTGGAAAACAAATCTGAAAAAATCTTGAACACCTATTATATGCATGTCAATCTCTACCATTAGTCAAGCAACACACTTTAGCTTTAGCAAGTAAGAACATTATAATGTTATCACAGTTGGAGAGTAAGTTCAGAGGACCTAAAACACTCTAATTTTATTAATAACCAATTTTTATTTCCATTTCCCACATTTTATTGAATCTATAGTTGAATGGTTTCCTTTTGTTTTAGAAATTAAATAGCTCCATGATGCATATACATTAGGTTTAACTATTCAAAATGTTCATGCACTTATTTAATCTTTAAATATTAAAGATATGGATATAATACTAGTCGAAAAATGGTATGATATCCGTGTTGTCAGTACTCCTTAAATACCGGTTAGTATCAGTTGTTTTTGATTAGTACCAGTCTGGAAAATACCAGTTGGTATTGTTAAATTTTGAAAAAAGGAGGACCATTTTGTAAAATTGAAAATTTTAACCTAATCCCCCACCACGACTCTTTTCTTCTTCTCTACTCACTTCTCACTTCTAACTCAAACTCTCGCTCTCGCCTCTCACTCTTTCACTCTCATCTCACCACCGCCGCCATCTCTACTTCTCCCCTCGCTAACCCTAACCCCGGTCTCCTCCTTGCCTCATCCTCCTCGATTCCTCCTGCAACACCGCAGTGATACATTGCACCACACCACTGCTACATTGCACAGAAGGCACCACCGCTACACACCGTACCACACCACCGCATCAAAGGTCATAGCTCCTCCTAATCTACTTGGGAAGCCACCGGAGATGCCTCGACTTGTGACCTAACCTGAAGACTTGAAACAACCCGAAGCAAAGTAAGTGATTTGGTTTTTTTGATTTCGATTTTTTCATACTTCATTGCAATTTTTATTGTGTTAGATTGGAATGTTAGAATGGATGATGGTTTAGGGTATTGGTTGGATGATAGATCGGTGTTGGCTTTCTGATGAATGTTTCAGTATCTGAATTGGTTAGGTGGGCATATCAGTATGAGTGTATAAGAAATTCTAAATTGGTTGGAATGTTGGAATTGAAATGTTGTGTTTTGCCATTTGTGTTGGTTATGGATTGTTCACGGCATTGGATTTGCATATATGTGAATGGGTTTTACTTTGGAATGGAATTGCTCACAGTATTGGATTTGTGAAATGGTAATTTATTTTTAATGTTTGGTTATTGAATTTAGGTACATAATTAGTTGAGTATAAAATTATGTAATTGGAAATTAATAATAACTCGATTGTAGTTAATGAAAGTGTTTGCCTATTTGAGTATTAGTTTTGGGTAAATAATTAATTGAGTATAAAATATGTTATACTTTAACTATTTGGTAATATATATGTATAGGGTATCATAAATATTTATAATTGATAATGTGTGAAAGTACAAAGTAGTGATGTGATTTATAATGGACTATCTTGCAAAATTTAAAAATTTTAGGGGCTATTTCATAAAATTAAAAAATTACCTGAAACGGTATTCAATATTACTGGGTATTAGTACAATACCATACCAGAACTCAATCCGGTACTGAGTCCGGTATGGTATTCATAACATTGATAAGTATTCTTCATTATTGAAAATTCTCCAAAGCCTTTTAGTCATCTGAGATGACAAATTTGACGCGTAATCCCCCTTTAAACTTACGTAAGAAATATATTTCCACTTTACCTTTTCCAAAAGGTTTAAAGAGCTCATTATTAGTGTAAATAAAATTTATAAGTATTTTGTTGGACACCTTGCCCTTGTGAATCACGAGCCTGACGTCCTACAGGACATCTGAACGCGTATTCCATAAGAATGGCATGCCCAACCAAGACAAACTTTAAGACAACTTATTTCTACTATTTCCGAACAAATGTTGACCTCAATCATTTTGCACCTGCCTCGGAACAATTAGCATAACTGTCATTAGGGATATCAGGATTAGATCATCTTAGGATAATTTCAAAGAGGACTCTGAGATCTACAACTTTGAAGAAAACCTTGAGGTCAGACTCTGTCTTCTGAAGGGTCAAAAATAGGGCAGAAGATAGGTACAAACAAAACCCAATGAAAAAGCAGAAGAATGGAAAAAGACAAAAGAATGGGGAAAATTGTTATAACTTTCCCTACATATTTCGGATTAAGGTGTTATTTATGTGGTTCGAAAGAGGACTTCAAGATCTACAACTTTTATGAAAACCTAGAAGATAGATTCTATCTCTTGAAGGGCTAAAAATGGAACATAAGATATGTTGGGCCCCGTTTCCAGAACCCAACCGGAAAAATAGAAACCGAATATCGAAAAATAAAGTGGCAGAAAGCGAAAGACCGATAATAAAGCAAAATTGGGCCAAAACAAAGGCGAAACACAAATCGGATCGGAAAAAAACAAAAGTGAAATACACGTACGGACGAAATCAAAGGTGAACGAATCCGAAGCGGAAACATATGGCGAAAGTCAAAGAAAGCAAATCAAATCAAAAGGCGTAAGAATCGAAAGCGAATCCAATACGAACCGAATGGCAAACAAAACAGTTCAATCAAATCATAAAGAGGAAACAATTCTAAAGCAGATCCGACATCCGAAAACGTGTATCTTAATGAAAACTAGTGTTGGATACCTTAGACTAAACCAATCCGAAACCAGTATAAATTTTTTTCTTTCATTTTATTTATCTTATACAAAGCAATTTAATTTTCCCTTTTGGAAAAGATCAATTCCATAACCTCAATTCATTTTATCCTTCATATGCATACACCCTCAAATCATTTTCTTCTTCATATTCATTCATATCTCATCGTTTAAACAAAATCTTATTTTTCTTTTGCCATAAAGCACCTTACACACATATTGATATACCCACAATTCATACACAATAAGCACTTCAATATTTCAAATCCATCACAACAACCATCGAACCTCCTGTCCGGAATCCAAACGCAATTAATCACATTCATATACGCATATAGTACTTCAATATCCAGGGCACATTCACATTTCGATTCTATGCACAAATCCATAATTCATTTACATCATGAAATACATGCTTACAAAATCTTAATGGCATTCCAAGCCATGTTACAACATCAATATCAAAATCCAAAATGCACAAGATACAAAAATTCCAAAATTCTCAACATGTCTAAGATCTAAATCTTACAACAAATTAACTTAAAAGCCAATCATATACATAACGAACAGACGTCTAGACTTTCTTTCATCCGATCTCCATCTTGATACCTGGAGATGGGGATGAAGGGGGGGAGCTTAAAGCTCGTGGATACACGTTTATAATAAAGATAAAAAAAACCTTGAAAACAGTTCACTTGTCTTAGAAAACTTTCATGGAGTTTATAAAACATATGTTTTCTTGGCTTTCAGCCAAAATCTATAAGTTGCAAATCATGAATGCATCAAACTTGATCAAACATAACATGAGCATATAGACACATCAGAATGGTTTGGATAAGTCCAAGTTCATGACGCACTACACAATTTCATCGAAATGGTCTTGTGTAGTCGTAGTTTCTTGAGGGAGTCCTTAAAGGAGCTCCGTGCCACTAGCAGACAGGCGGGAGAAGCCTACTCTTGGGTCAACGTGCATGTGACGGTTCTTGTGGGACTACCACAAACCCACTTAACACATAGCTTTCAAAATCTTGTAACTTGTTGCTCAAAATGGCACTTTTTTGAAAACTTGCTTATCATGTGATTGATGTATATCTTGAAAACCATTCTTGAGAACATGATTTCATAAACATACATGTTTTTCAAAATATCACTCAAATCATGTAACAAACATATTGCATATTTCACAAGTCATTCATAAACAATAATGCAACACTTATGATGCAAATGAAATTAGAAAATTTATTTGATTTAAAGAAAACAGTAGTAGCTTATTTAAATTATAAACATGTACCCACCTGAATTCCTTGCTTGGATACATGCTTAAAAGATGCCTCTATTCTTCATCCTCTTGCCTTCCTTAATTCCCTTTATCAAATGCAAAATTCGCATTCAATAGGAATACAATTTGAGGACCCATATATTGCATATTCACTAAGATAAATTCTAAAAGCTCAAACTATTCCAAAAGTCCAAACATTCGAGTCAATTTTTCCACGATCACTCTGATCAAGTAAGTGATAAAATCTGATAATATTTTCTTCTAGAAAATGTTCCCCATTGTCTTAAGATTCTAATGACTCTAAAATCATTCAATTTGTTTCAGAAATCCGAAAGTTATACTCCAAACATATTGAGACTATCCTTATGTTGAAATAAGAATCTATACTCAGCTTCCACCCAAAATTTGAGATATTTAAACACTAATTAAAAACTTCCTTTCTTTATAAAACCTATAGACCTTTATCTTTAGTTTACAATGAATCAAAAATCACCTCATTTGGACATCCACATCAAAAGTTATGGCTAAAATACCAAAACATGTCTGTGCAGGAAGGTTGAGCTCGCTGCGGTGAAACCCAGAAGCTCACCGCAACGAGGGCACTTGCTTGTGTGCGCTGCGACGTATACACATGCGTGCGGCACGATGTGCATGCTTGCACGTGCCATGATATGCGCATGAACAAGTCGCGACGTGCGAGCCCAAAAACCTCCTAAAACTTGATTTTCGACATTCTTCGTCTACATTCTTCCCATATGTCAAAAATAACTCATCTTAACCCTAAATCATCATTCCTACTTCATTTCTAAACTCATT
>JANITW010000001.1:19328040-19341548 GCA_027564335.1 Erythroxylum williamsii | reverse complement strand
GAAGATAACTTCATTATTTCAAGTAAAAGAATTCAAATAATGAAATTCATACTAAAAAAGATCCAAAAATAAAGAACTGAAATTATTTTTTTAAAGAACAAACATTTTATCAAACACCTTACATGTATCAGAAATTTATCCCAATATCACAACTAAAATTACGTCTTGTCCTTTCTATCACTAATATTTATAACTTAAAGTTATTTTCCAATCACAAAATTCACAAATAAACGAAAGTAATAAATACCCAAATTAAGTTTCATCAAATATACGAAAAAACACAACAGTAGTTGCAAAAATACCTCCACCGAAGGACATGATGACAATGGCTACAGAAGGCAATGCCGACGAGCAGAAAAGGAGTCCACAACAGAGAAATGAGCTCTAAGAAAACCGAAGAGAAGACACAGGAAGAAGGAAGAAGAAAGAAAGAAGAAGAAAGGAAGAAGAAGACACAAGTGGGAAGGAGATGTCGGAATTTAAAAAGAATTTACCGACGGAATTTTCGGTAGGTAAACTCAAAAATTTTTATTCCGTCAAAAATTCCCGCCTTTTTACCTACGGAACGAAAATTTCTGTCGCTAAATCATATTTACCAACAGAATTTACCTACGAAATTTTCCGTAGGTAAACTCAAAATTTTTTATTCCGCAAAAAATTCCCTCCATATTTAGCAACGAAATTTTTCCGTCGCTAAATTCTGTTGCTAATTTTGCCGCGATGAATTCCCTCCAAATTTAGCGACGAATAATAGTACCGTCGCTAAATCACTCAATTTTAGCGACGGAAATATGCGTTCCGTCGCTAATTACCAACGGTATATTTTCCGTCGCTAATTTTTTATTGTTAAATTGTAGTGATTACTGACGACCATATTTTTCCGTCGCTAACTGCCGTCGTTAATTTTGTCGCCATGAATTCCCTCCAAATTTAGCGATGAGTGGTAGTACCGTCGCTACATCACTCAATTTTAGCAACGAAAATATGCTTTCCGTCGCTAATTTCTAACGGTAATTTTTTTGTCGCTAAATTTCCGTCGCTAATCCACATTTTTCTTGTAGTGTCGCTAATAGCGACAATTATCATTGGGTCTGTTGCCAGACGACGCACACCGCTTCCCTGACAACCCCAACTTCTCTAACAACTCAAAACAATACTCAAAACCCAGTAACATCTCTTATACGCACTTCAAAAGATAGCAAGCATAGTCCCAACTACAACAACCAGAATATCCCAATTTGGTTTTTTTTAAGGTTTCTCGGTTTCTTAGTGTATTGAAATTTCCATATTGTTTATGAACATATTCACATTAATAAATTGAATTTCTTAAATTGTGTGTCTGGAATCAATGTGAAGTTTTCATACTGTTAATATTCAGATTTCATAATCTAAATATGATTTTCGGTTTGCACCTATTACAATTTTAATTCTAAAATTTAATATCAATATCAATTAAATAATTTATTCAAATTATAAACTTAAAGTCAACTCTGACAACATTATTGGGAAATCAGAATAGAATCTGATCTCGTTCGTAGTAGAATCTCAATTCGTACCTTATTCTAAAGCTTGATTATATTCTTATCCTATCCCTCAAACTGCATCTGAAATCAATCAATCTCAACTATCATAACCGCATAATTATCCAACCTCTAATAGTATTAACATAACAAGTTGAAAGAATTATGTTAGTCTTACATAGAGGGTTAAATGAGAAGTGTTAGCTCCATTAGAGCTTAAACTTATTTATAGTAAGTTTTGAGTATTTCGTAATTTAATTAAAATTGAGTTCTAATTTCAATTGTACTTTAATTAGCATTACAAATAATTAATATTAAATACCAATTATGCTAAAATAAGATCAAATATTTATATTGATCCTTATTTATTAAGTATCTCATATTTAATTGTAAAATTTCTTAAATTTTACAATTAAGTCCAACTTGATTAAAATATCTTTGCTCTTCTTAACATATTCTTTATGTGAGACTCGTTAGGTTCCTAAATATATTAACAATTATTATAAATTATAATTATAATTCATAATTAGAATTAAATAAATTAAAACTTCTTTTAATTTAACTTTAATTATCTATTTAAGTAATTTATAATCATAAATTAAGATTGATGGCTAGCAACACATCATAACTATTCAAATATTTAGGAATATCAAAGTGGTTTCAACTAATCTTTTTGTACATAATTTTTCAGTATAATTCAATCATTTCATCACACAGGATTCCGATTAGATATAGGGCATGGAGTTCATGTCTACTCTATTTTGAGCCCAATCATATTAGTTCTCTGATATTAGCTATTGATTCAATTAATGACACCTATAAAATATTTATAAAATATCTTTCTATCCTGCCCAAGGATTTCTCGAATCAAGATTAATGGAGAACAATAAAAAAATTTTTCCTAATTTTTAGGGTGATGAATCATATCTTGATCATTCAACTACCTCTATACAGCTCATACTACATCCAATGAATGTCAACTGAACTACCTATGATTAGAATAGGTCATAAGTAGTATCAAAATATAACAATTCCTATGCAAGATAATTTTGGAGCATTAAATCAAAGGATCATTTATACAATCATCAAAATAAAAATTTCCATAAATATGCAATTAATGTTTCAAATAGATTTATCATATTAGGTCAGTTTAGTAAACTTGTTCTCTAACAAGTACCCACTTGTTTGTTTAAGTATCTTCAAACTTTAGTCTAGAGATCAATTACTTACTTCATAAGAAAAAATATAACGTGTGCTAGTCTTTTACGTTTTATTAATGTTCAGTCTTAACGCTGCATATGATTATTATGATTCATATGCTGAGACGGAACGAAACAAAAATTTAGAGACAGAACAGAATAAAAATTGGAGACAGTGAGGTGTTTGGTTGTAATGGACAAAACAGATAAAACTGTGTTCATCTCGAGGATTAAAATGTGTTTGGTTTTAGTTGACAGAATATAAAAAATAGTATCAATGGCTAAAGTACCCCTGCAGTATACTATGGTTGAAAATATGTAATTCATTGATTATTTTAACATGAATAATTTGTATTAGTAATTTAATTGAATCTATAAATAAGCAACTTAAAAAATGAGTAACACAAAAATTTAATGAAACGAGCTATTGAATAGCAAAAAATTCGTATCAGTTAACAATAAAATGAATTACGTTAAATATTCTTATAATTGTATCAATATTTATTTTAATTATATTTGTAATTTTTTAATTATGAGAAACCTAAATATTTAATGAAATGACAAACCTAAAAATTAAATGAATGAGTTATTGAATAATAAAATCCTACAAGTTTAAAATTCTAATACATAATAATTTAATAAAATATCTAAGCTTTCATGGAATTAATTACATAATAGGTTAAAAAATCCTACAAGTTAGAAATTCTAGTACATAATAACTTAATAAAACCTCTAAGCATTCATGAAATTGGGTTTGTAAGACGCAATGATCAAACGACGTCGTGAGGGGAGAGATATTTCTGGAAGTTACTTATGTATTTTATTTATGTCACAGGGACAAGAAATCTTATTTCATGGTTTTGGAAGGAACAAAACATTTATGTTTTTGAGATCTAGAGTCATAATAAAAATAAGTTGGGTCAGCAATCAAATACTGCGAGGCACAGAATTTTGATATTTTGTTATCTGTCTCCACCGACGGAGACAATAACCATACACAGAATAATAAAACAATGACTAGGAACAATTTATATAATATATGAATCTCATTATAATTTTATTTGTAATGTATAATTATCTTATGAAATTTATCATATACATCTAAACATATACAAGATAAAAGAATGTTTAAAGAATTGTCACTAAATTACAACCCACCTGGTTGATTATAGGGTATAAACTACTAGTATACATTGCTTGAACAACTTAGTTTTTGATTCTCAAAATAAAGAAGAAAAGGCATTGGGTCATGGTTTATGAGATTATGTCTTTTTGGAAAAAAAAATTGAAAATAAAGATTTAGAGTGGAGAAATGAGGGAAATTAAGCGATTGTATATGACAATTACTTTAAATAAAAAATTCGACCTATGATGTGCTGGAACTATATATATTTATCACTATAAATAACAAGTTAACTTCCAAAACACGATAATAGAAAATAGTTTAAATGTAAACCTAATGTTTTCGTAGGTAAAACTTTTAGTCTTTTACCATTACATTTGATTTTAATTATTGCA
The DNA here is from genome assembly GCA_027564335.1 of Erythroxylum williamsii. NCBI lineage: Eukaryota > Viridiplantae > Streptophyta > Magnoliopsida > Malpighiales > Erythroxylaceae > Erythroxylum > Erythroxylum williamsii. The sequence goes on along the minus strand of JANITW010000001.1, from coordinate 19,337,311 downwards.
GTCCTATAGATAAACGTTTGTATTTGTTTTCTTGAATTCGAGACTAGCAATCTGTTACTCTTCTATAGTCAAATAACTACAGCAACAGTCCCCAGTACATTTCAAGTTTCAAAGAATGCTTTCCATCTTATTTTTCATCTTTATGCTTGAGTATTATTTTGGTTCAGGGAATAACACAAAAGTTTACTTACATAAGAAATGAAATTTTAAATTTATAGTTATTCTCTTTTCTTTTAAGACCCTTCATATTTTATCAATTATTATGGTCCTTAAAAATATTTTAGGCATTACTAAAAGGCAGTTTTAGTGCATATAAGACTTCCCGTTTTGTGAGAATAAGAAAAAAGTCATCAATTTTACTCTGTTTTTTTTTTTTTTTCAAAATCGAGTGTTATAAGGTGAGCTACGATTTCAATTCATTTTTTTTTTTGTTTAAATATCATTGTAAACTTGGTGAATTGAAGATAAGAACTGAGTCTACGTAAGTGCTTAAGTTTTAGCTAATCTTGATGTACAATAAAAATCACTACTAACCAGTTAGACAAGTGATTACCATTTAAATACGGTCACCTAAATACTAATGAATTATGTCTGAAAAATGATAACTTAATGTGCTGCTATGGTATATTTTGACTGATATATAGTAGATTCGAAAGGCAATACACTAGACACTTCCTAAAAGTTATGGTACAATAATTTACGCAAGTTGATTACAACGGCATCCTGAGATTAAGCCTCCTGAGCCACACAGAGTGCATCACCATGTGCATGACATCGAAAGGCTTAGCAGGCCTGTGTAGAGTGAAATGTCCTTGAACTTGAATCACCCCTTTTTGCAGCTTCAAGTACTCGTTCATGGGAATCCTTTGTAAAATTGTCTTAATTTCAGGAATCCTAGCAACCGGAATATGAACCGAAAATTGGCTCCAATCAAGAACATCGCTGAAGGGCAGAACATAGTAATCCGTAATGATCACCGGAACACAGCCTGCGTGTATCGACTCTACCACTCTAGGACTCGCAACTTCATATCCACTGGGACATAGACAAAACTTGCTTTGACCCATTAGTTCCGTGTAATTCAGGGTTTTAGGGAGGTACTCATAAACCCTAACATCATGGTCTTTGTCTTCCCAGTGTTTGAACAGAGTCTTTCTTACATCTCCATGACTACCTCCAGCGAAAAAGGCGAGGATGGGACGATTGCGAGGAGGCTGGCTACGGGGTGCGAGGACTAGCTCTCCGAACTTGACGTTGATTTCAGGCAATGAGACATCTCTTACAGGTTTGAAACCTTCAGAGGCGTTAGCATTGCAGAGAACTCTGATGAAGTGCTTATAAAACTCAGGATCTCCAGCTGAAACATCAGGTGCCTGAGACATCAAGAAGAAGATTCATTTTATAGAAATAAAAAGTTCTCGATATACTATTGGTAATTATGAATACATGTAAAGAAAAGATTACCGCACCCAATCATGACAAGAAATAAAAAAATGATCTGCGCCGCTGGTTTTATTCCAATATGGATATCTGGTAGCAATAGCCTGAATGTAGTCTCTTACAATGTTTTGCAGTCTCTTGCGAGAGAAATCGGTGTACGGCTTATAGACGTAACGTATGATATCAACGACACTAACGGGGACGAAATATGCAAGTGCTTCATCTGGGTGGCGAGCTGAAAATGGGCTGTCTCTGCTATCAAGTTCATCAATGAATTGTCCTTCAATGGAATAAATGTTATTGACGGGGCCATTGTGAAACAGTGGCGGCTCTCCTTCCTTGTACGTCCACACCCGAAATCGTCTCTCCATCTCAATGTGGCTCCTGTATGAATGTCATCACCAAGATATTTGGTTACAAGTAATCCTCTGGCCCCAACTAGCCTTTCAGAAGTTTGAGTAATAGCCTTACCAATAAATTAAAATAATCTTCAGCAATTGATTAAAATAATGGCACAAATCAAATTATTTGATCACCAACGGATCCTTCTCTAGAAAAATCATCAAAATTGAAATTTGAAATCAACTTACTTCAGTTTGATTCTCTATCAGAATAGATGCAACTCTAGTAGTTCAATTAATCTTTCGAGAACACAACACAAAGACAAAGTTGGAAGTACGGTATAAAGGTGATAATTTGTTTTGACCTAAATTGTCTTAAATGACGTAATGGGTCACCATCTAAGAGTCCAACTTACAAGCCTACAAAGCGAACGGAGATCCGAGAAGTACTTGCCAGCTAGTACAAGGACGTTTACTGATCAAGAATCTTCATTAAATAACCTTCCCTAACCGTATTGCGAATTGCACTCCGAGACTTTATATATACGAGAAAAGACACGAAAGAGGCAAAACACGATAATGCATTGGCTGACAAACTCCATACATACCCCCATTCCTGAACGTCACACAGCCATGTGGCGACGTTGCCACATCGAAGTCTAATGAACTTTATAGCTATGGCCTATAACATTCTAATCTGATCTTAGTTCTCGGTTATTCACCAAGTGAAAGGACGCACAAGTAAATGAAGTAATTAGTGGATAATGATGCACATGCGTCTAGAATGAAGTAATTATTAATTGGATAATATTGATGCACTTGCGTCTAGGCAAACAAGGGTTTTAGTTTTTCAGTTTGATGGCTTTGTGAAAGACTGATGTAAGAGGATGAGTACTAGTTATTCCACCAGCAAAAATGACATCCAGAAGGTTGTAATACATTTTCCAACCGCATTCTAAATTGCAACTCGCAACCACAAGTACAGCAACAATACAATTTTGAGATTGTTGTGACACTTCTAGGAATATCTCCAATTATTACTTATTATTTCTGTTTTGTTGTATGTAATTATAGTGTCATCACCACTTCGTTACTTACAAAATTTAATATCAAATCATAAATAGACATTTATAGTTGTTGTTCGTAGCTATAATTATCACCCTAAAAATTGGCAACTTTGTCAGAAGTAGCACTAATATGATGGAATCAATGCAGGAATAATGAGTCCACAAATCATAATTCAGAAAGGCGTGAGGGTATATATCGCGCCCGTAAGACAGATAATAAAATTTTTTGTTTGGCTATGGAGATGTGAGAATTGGGCAGGCAAGTATTTATAAGGATTGCTTTGTTAAATAAGTTTTTATAAGTATCTAATTAGCTCACCGTAAGCTAGCTAAAAAGGAATAAATAAATAAGAGAACACGGCCTTACTGATATAAGGCTCCGAGGTTATGATAAATCGCCTGATTAAATCCGCTGCCTTCAAAGCCACTGACCAACCGCGAGATGTTTCCATTAAACTTGAATGAAGCTGCTTTGCGAATCGAATCTCTAGCTTGGGCTAGCCCTTGTTCCATCCTTTTGTCTCTGCTAACTGGCATGGCTTTTCTCTTCTGCAACTTGTACGTACAGTATTAAAAAAAAATCTCGTTAACAAAAAATTATAAAATAAACGAATGTGTGATAATCCTTTTGCTACTAACAATAGCAGTAGTGTTTGTGGATCCGTTGATGGAAGCACCATTGCTGGATCGAGAAGAATAATAGGCCATGATTTGATGCACAGAGTCAGTGACTTTGGCTTGTAGCTCGACGACGGGAATGGAAATGGAGTGGTCCAGTTTAGAAACGGAGAAGTCAGTGAAATAACCGTCGTCGGAGACCAACGTGATTACGACAAAAACGATCATAAAAATACACGCGGACGAGAGAGCCGAGACTTTGTAGACGTTATACCCACTCTCCATTTCGGACTCTCCTATATCTTTCTGTTCTTTCCTTTCTTTCTTTTCAATGTTTTGTTTAGAGATTGATGCAGTATAATTCTACTCAGTACATAAGTGTTGCGAAAAGTGATTTTTTGTTTTCTTGGGAAAGGAAAACGTAGTGGGAGAGAGAGAAGGGAAGAGCGAGATGTGAGGGGAAGTGGTTGCGATAATGAAGTTAAAACGGCGGGCACAAAAGATACGGTTTGTTTTCGCTCTTTCCATATCAAGTCTGTAATCTACACCTCGATGTAAATATTAGGGTTCAAATTACGGATTTGACACTGTTAAATCTTCTATACATGACCCTAATTAACAGACTTTGACTACGCAATCCTTTCTATATCTATACATTAATACCGATTTCCCTTTATTTCTAATCTTCATTGTTAACTTAAACTTGATTTCTATTTGTCCTATAATATAATCTTTAGGATATGATTAACGATCTTATCTTAGAATGGTCGTATTTGAAGAGAAATTTCCTCGATTAATGTAGTTAGATACACTATTCTAAAATTTTTTTTGTGCTCCATTAGGGAAAATGAAAATTTGACTGACTTCTCTCTGCAAAAATTTTCTCTAACATCTCTTACCAGATTTACTAAGCTATCCCCCACATTTCCTTTTTTGGAATCAACTCTTTCCCACGTCAGGTTTATTGCCTCTTCTGTGCGATCGACGGATATAAGGAGACCGAGGTTTCGTTCTCAATGGAAGGCCTTACCTAGGCCTTGCATGTGGTTAGGGAAAAAGGAGAATCATCCCTCTCCAAGGATGACTTCCCTGCTCTCTTTAAGGAATCACTCCCTGTAAAATCTGAAACAAAAATAGCAACGAGATGAAAAAAATGCGATTGTCGAAGCAAATTCAAAAGAAACTCGACTAGTGGGAGCTTGGAAAACAAAATTTCAAACTCAGCACAAGAAAGGGCTTTTAAGCACTTTTAGAATGTTATCAAAGATGGACTTAGCTCCCTTCCCATTGAGCTACCAAAGGTGGGTGCTATGGCTCGGTCCTGTGTGGTAATTGGTTTTTTTAGAGCAAAAGACCGGTATTTCTGGTAGTAAATGCTTGGAAAAAAGCAAGGTGGGAGGATTAGACAAAGTCATGCTTAGAGAAGATGGCACAATATTATTCAAATTCTTGGATGAATCTTGTCTAAATGAAAGAATAGAGTAAGTGCTATGGCATATTAGCGAGCAGCTATTATTCATTTAGAAATGGAGGCCTGCAGTGGAGTTGGAAAGAGGTTAGATTGATGTAATTCCAATATAGGTATATTTTCACAATTTACCTATGGTGTTTTGGACCATTGAAGGTCTGAGTTTTTTGACGAGCTCTTTTAGGAAACCAATATGTATAGATTCCCAAAATGCAACAATGGAAAGAATATGTTATGCTAAGCTATGCATTAAAATTTAGAAAAATGCTATATTGCTAGACAATCTACCCATTTTGAGATTAGGAGAATCTGGAGAATTGGAGGAGTCTATAATCCCAATAACATATCCATAGAAGCCTAATAACTCCACCAAAAAGGGGGTACCTATGGGTAGAGTTTTCAGAACTGGCTGGTAAAAAGAACTACTAGAGTTTGATCTTAGCAACACACTTCTTGAAGATGGAAAAGAATGAACTGGTTCTGAAAAAAGGAAAACACAAGACTTACACAAGAGGAAATTTTAGAAGACAATTAAATAATTTCATTGCATGCTAAACCATCAATGCCTGTGAATAAAAACCTGAGATTGAAGTGAAATTGTGGGAAATGGCCCTTAAGCAAATTGAAGTTGTTAATAATGCTATTCCAAAAAGTACGAGTAATGATACAACCACTAAAGTTACAGAGACATGACCTATTGGCAATCCTAAAATAGAAGCTGATATGTGCTTAATTGATTGTATATTTCTTTCGTAACACTTAACGATTAATTTTATGAAATGTTTAAAAAACTTATTTTGGTTCATATTTGATTTTAGTTGCAATTTAGAAGTATAAGAGCTAAAGTGAGTTAAAAGCACATTCTTTGTGCCAAGGTTGAAGATGGGATAAGAAAATCCAAGGAAATGAATTTATCAAGATGATCTAAATGATACATGGTAGTGTATCTATTCACGCGACTATGTATTCATTCAAAAGATAAGTGTTTGAATTACACGACTGGTTACACTGCCATGTAACCAACAGTGTATCTTCAAGATTACAAGATTTTTTTCAACTTATACTGTTTGATATATGATTGTGTATCTTCTTATAACCTTAATTTTTAATATAAAATGACATTTGATTGATTGAAGAGAGATGGATCGGTTTTGGGAGAAAAAGAGGGGCAAGGCATGTATTCTTTAGGGACCTATGGGGGCTAACATTATAAGAAAAATATCGTTTAGTGACGGATATTACCGACATAACACCTAAACATTATGTCAGCAAGACAGTTTAGTAACGGAATTTACTGACGGACCAAGGCGTCATAAAATGGTTGTAGGTAACAATTTTTGATGAACAACAAAATATCTATCGGTAAATTTACCGATGAGCAATTTATGTAATAGTCGGTGAATATATTGATGGTTGTTTGCACGACCGATTGTTGGTAAATTTTTTACATTCAAAATTTATCCGTTGGCAGATTTATAGACGGTATTAGTTATTTCGTCAGTAATTTTATTACAACATTACCGACGATTATGTTTGTTCCGTCAATGAGTATATCGACGGTTATTCTGCAGCAAATCCTATTAGTAAAGTTAGCGAAGGAATTGGTTATTTTGTCTGTTATGACTGTCAATATTATCGACGATTTATTGTTTTTCGTTGGTCAATAGAATTGATTTTACCGATGCACTTTTGTTTTTCCATTAGTAAATTAACAATTTTTTTTAAAAATCCCATCATTAATTTTTTTGATGATCTTATAGTTGATGCATAATTTAAAAAGTTATGAATCGTCTAGGCATAATATTTTGATTTGTTTATACATTTAATTTGATTAAACAGAAAGTTAAATGATGATATAAAATTAAATTAAATTGATTGATGATATAAAATTAAATTTATTTTAATTGATAATAAAAACATTAAATTGTGCATAATAAGTATTTGTAATTCAAATGTAATGATTACAAGTACAATATTCATTGGGTGACTGCGGATGCTCTGATTGCTGTGATGAAGTGCTACCCCTCTCCTTCAACTCATCCATCTCATTACAAAGTTGAGCTATATACTCTATCGACTATTGCAACGGAGTTGCTAATGTCTGCACTGTGCTCCAAAGCTCATGGACTTCATTAGTTGTCAATCGCATATTAGATATAGTTGTACTGGACATTAGCATATTAGATAACATCATCCACGACACACACAACCCTACACAAAATCAAATCCTCAATCCCACATTTCTCATCATTCGAGTTTCATTTTAACAATACCCATAACATTTAAAGCATAACTTACGTGGTTTTACTTCAAATTCTTCAAAACAACACTAGCTCAAACTCCCAAGCATCACTTGTTCATCAACTTGAAGGAGGTAAAGATAGGTTTTTCTTAGGGTGGAAGACACAAATAGCAAAGTGGCTTGGTGTAGGAAGGAAAAACAGAAGAATTGTCACTTCCCTCACATCAAGCTCTAACTTAGTTTCTTTTAAAGCTAACTCCCTTAACTTTCATTTTTACAATTCAACTATCTCCAAATCTTCTTTTGATTTCTTTTTCCTATTTTCCATAATTTTCTAAAAACTTATTCCTAATTTCACTAAAATTTTCAAAATTTTCTAAGAAATTTCACATCAACAATTACACTCTCCAAAAATCAATTTTTCAACATATATAACCACTATTTTCCATATACATAAAATTTAGAATTCTCAAAAGTCCTAGAAATCACAACTCAATTTAATTATATCCAAAATTATTCATGAATGCATGTACAATTATATTCATGTGCAAAATTTTCACTATTCTCATATATGTGTATGACACATCATGCATGAGCATGCAAATACATCTTTAAGCTCTCATTAATCACTCACATTTACCATTCTAACCTTCCTATAGGTAATGAGATGTTACATGAATAGATAAAGGAGTTGTAACCGGAGTAACCCAAGTGAAAAAGAGTTTAAAGCTTATAAATGTGCATACAGAGCCACAGGCTGAACAATTAATGTGCCCAATATCCACAATAAGTATGGGATAGTATTTGAAATTAGCCCGGTATTCAAAACAAATGCAGGACAGTTAAATAGATGCTCGATCGCAACAAAATAAAAATGAAAGTGGAGTCTTATGTTCATTTGTATTCATATCTTTGCTTGTACCATGTGAATATTTGCAAAGAATGACTAAATTGAGTGAATATAATGATATGCTATGTTTGTGTATCTGTGGATGATATGAATGAGATGAAATGAATGAATAGATTATCCTGCAATGATTATATGAAATGTTTGTATTCATAATGAGCTTGTTGAAATATGATGAATACTGCAATCAAGTCTTAAATTCTGAACGATATGATTTATAGGAGTGAGTTCGCAAACTCATCAAACTTGCAACATTTTTTTTCAGGTTTAGAGGAGACCTAGCTAGTCTAGTTAAAGTAACTTATGCATTTGGATATGGGTTAGTGTCGGGATCAGTTATACTTACAAATGCCTTAATTATGTTGTATAAAGAACTGTATCTTTCAACTGTTGTATATTGTACATATGAATTTTTGAAAAATGTAATTGTTGGGCCCCGAAAATTTTTTATTTTTCTTTTATTATTTATGGATTTATTTAATTATCCGCTTACTTTAATTATTTTATTTTTGCCTTAATTGATTTAATTATGTGTTTATATAGATATTTTTTTAATTGAGTCTTGGAATTAGCATGTGTGATTGGGAATTAAAATGAAGGCTTGGACCTAATATTGGAAAGTATGGGCTTTAGGAATGAAGAAGGAGGATTAGAAATAAATGGATGATGTGTAGTGGGCTTGTAGAAGGAGGAGAGCCCAAAAGCCTTGTAGGTTATAAGAAGGAGACTCAAAACTATGTAGTTTTGAGAGAGGGTTTTAAGTTGAGAATTAAATGGGTTAAATAAATTAAAGAGGAGAAGAAGAGTAGAAGTAAGTGTCGTAGAGCCAAAGGAAAAAGAAGAGAAGAAAACGTGAACAAGAGGAAGAAGAGGGTTTCGGCCAAGAGAGGAAGGAGACCCGTAGGAGGCTTGAAGGGAGGAAGAAAGAAGAGGAAATAAGAGAGAAAGCTACTTGTAGAAGGTAAGATCTATCCTTGCTTGTGTTAGGTTCAAGTATGGGAAGAAATGGAAGTTAGGGTTTGTGTAGAGATTTGAGAAAGATGAAGAGAAGGGTAAGATCTATGGATTTTTGGGATTTCTAAGCTAAGGTTATGGTTATTCTAGCTTAAAGGTCCTATGGGTAGGTTAGGTTTAAAGTTTATTTTCATCCTAGCTTGATTTATGAATATTATGACTTTCTTTTAAAAT
>JANITW010000001.1:19317529-19327940 GCA_027564335.1 Erythroxylum williamsii | reverse complement strand
ACCAAACACATTTCTGTCCGCAGGACGAAGACAATTTGCTCTGTCCTGTCCATCGCAACCAAACATCTCACTGTCTTCAATTCTTGTCCTGCTTTGTCCTGTCCTGTCCTGTCTTGTCCTGTCCCAACCTGTTGTAGACGCTAACCAAACAGAGCCTTATTGATTCAAAGTTTGGTGTCTTTTGTCCATAAAGAAAAAACTTTGAGGACATCACTCACGTTAATGATGATTAGGACATGATTTGCAGTATGTAGGACTCATAAAGATGGAAAACAAATCAAAGAGATAAAGTTTAATTTAGGGTTTTCAATTCCAAAATGATGTAGTCTAGACAACTTAATAGAACTTAAGCAATTAGTTTAGTATAAAAGTGTTTAGGGTTTTATCTATGTAACAAATCACGTCAACAATGTTAGCGAAAATACTAACATTGAGATAGAATTGGAAAAAAATTAAAAATTTTAGTATTTAATTGCTACTTTTTTTAAGTTCAAACTATAATCATAAAATTGAGTAAAGTTTGACTTTTTTAATAATTGACCCTTTTATATATTAGAAATTATGGTAATTTAATTATATTAAAGATATTCTTCTTATTTTTATAATACAATTACCTGATGTTAACAAAGATGTTAACGTACATGACATTAAGAAAAAGATTAAAGTCAGTATATTTTTGTAAAATTTAAGAGTTTGAACGTTTTTATTATTACTTTCTAAAATTCAGATTAAAATTACAAATTTCATTAAAATTTGAAAAAAAAATTGTTATTAACCCATAATTTTATTAGTTAGAGCAGTACCACTTGCATTTGTTTGTGCACACGGCGGGTTTTCCCTCAGGCCTTTAAAAGAGGATGGATGAGTTTCGGCCCTGGGCCTCGCTTATACAAATATAACCCAAAATCATTATTGAAAGAATACATTCCCGCCAAAACTTACCCATTTCATTGATCTTCAAAATTGAGCGGACAGAGAAACAAAGCTTTGCTATTTTACCAGCTACTGTGGACTATCAGCGATTTTATTTTTCATAATATCAGGCATTTGCTATTTTACCATCTGGACTATTAGCGATTATATTATTATTTCCTCTTTTTCTTTCTTCCAGTGTTCCCCATTGAGATGTCAAGGAACTCAAAAATGAACATCCCTCCACAATGAGATGTCACCTGGCTCTACCAGGCCAACAAATGCCTACATTGGTTGGTATTATAGAGCACAAAAACAAATTTAATTATGGTTAAACCACGGTCCAACCGCACCATTCATGTATCCAGTGCCATGGACTCCAACACCATTTGGGATAAGTGGAGGAGGTAATCCGACGGCCACTTGATGGGCAGTGGGATACAACCCATGATTGTGAGGTAGAGCGTGGGGGCTAACCAGAGGACTGGCGACAGGGCTTCCCTTTCGCTGTTGAAGGGCATGGATCTGCCTCAGCCCTTCCTCGTGAATACGTGAAAGTGTCTCCAACTCCTTCATTGACAATGCTTCCAATCCAGCGCCATAAAGAGGAGCATGTCGTGACATCTCCTCTTGAAGAGAAGCCTCAAGAGTATGTATATATTGCTGCATAAACAAACACTTCAGTATGAGAGCGAGATAGGAGAACAAAGGGTTTCGTGGAAATTCATTTGCAGGAATCAGGATAAAGATCACTGATCATCGAGCTTTGAAAAATACTCAGAAGCAATCTTATCAATCTGATATCAAATGGTGAAGTTGACAGTTGAGAACCTGTCAACAAAACATGAGGTACTAGAGTTGCACTCCTCCATTAGACTTAACACAACTAAAAAATTGGTGTACATCCATATGATAACTCGTAGAAGTCAAGTAGTCAACAATGGATAAGAAAATCGGTCATAATTATAAGAAACAAAGACAAGGCAGAAAATTAATACAAACCTGGCACGCCTGCAATTTTGATTCCATTCCATCTATATATGCTTCGCATCGAGCAACCTGCTCTTCTTTCTCCCTCTTCTCCCCCTCAGTTTGCCCAACTGTTTCCATTAATCTCCGAACTTCATCCTCCAATGACTGTCGGATTTCCTCCCGAGTCACATTCTCCGTGGCATACCGTTTCAGTTCTTCATCAAATCTCTTACGTGCAGCCTCAGCACCCTTGAGCCTTTCAGCAAGAGCATTTTTCTCCTTTACTACTCTCTGTTGCATACATAAAACACTTTCAAGAAAAGCAAACTAGGTAGGGAATCAATGTGGGTATGTCAATAACAAGAAACCAGTAAAAAGCTAAGCAATAATCATGACAGAAATACATTTATTCATCTAAACTGATTCTGATAACTCATCCTCATTAGCAGGTATTCGCAAGCATCATTTTACTAAAATAAACCCAACCACAAATGCTTAGGGTATCAATTAAGAATCAGATATCAACCAAAATCCAATACCAAAATGCAGAATAGATTGTCATTTCATGAATGAGACTGCCAAAACCAATTTCACACAAAAACCTTTTCGGGGCTTGAGTAAATGTTTGTTACAATATGCAGCTATCCCAACACAGTAGGATAGCAAGCTAAATAAAGGAACAAGCCAAAGGTCAAATTCATGCCATCATCTTCAAATACCATCAGAAAAGAGTACTGTCTTTGTTAAAAAAGTGCAAAAACAAGGATATGATTACAAAGGTAGAAAGCATGCATGTAAACTGAATCTATTCTCAACAGGAAAATATGCAGCAGAGAAGGTCCATGAATAAAATGATCGAAATGAAGATGATATGCTACCTTCAGTTCATCTCGTTTTCGGGATTTTAACTGGGTGAGTTGTGCTTCAGAATCATGAAGACGATCCTGAATAGCTTTCTTCTCAGCTTTGAGCTTTCTGATTTCATCCTCCCGTTCTGAACGCACCCACTCAAGTTGATTTTCAACTTCTTGCTTTTGTTCAGAGAGTTCCTTCTTTTCCCGTGCAAACCCATCCATCTCTGCCCTCAATTCCAACTGTTATTTCATGAGAAGAATCAATTTAGCATAAGAGCTTAAGGTTATTAGGTCTACAATTATTCTACATAAACATAATATATTACAAGTTCAGGTACCTTTAGTCGGTTGTTAGTGGCTTCAAATTCACTCAACTTCTGCAACAGGCTGGCCTTTTCTTGAACCGTGTTGGAACTTTCTACTTTTTTCTCTTCACTTATGCGAGTCATTTCATCTTCCCTAGTACATAATTGGTGCCAAAGTGCTGCCCGATCAACGTTTGCAAGTTCAACAACCTCCAACATCATGCTCAGAATAGGCTTAACTATTTCCTGCTCCTCACAGATTAACATGACCAATACATCTAAGTATAATTCTACATCACGACCATTATCTGTTGTACTGGTGGCACAATCAACAAGTCTCCTCAGCATTCTTCCTCTGTAGGACTCATCGGGATACCATTTGAACAGGATTGTGTAAAGCATCTTGATAAACTCCTTCACACAAATATCATTAGAAAGGGCCAATGTTTCAGCAAGACCAAGAACAACAGTAAAGTCATCTGGTTGGACCCTCAATTGTTGACTGACTTCTGCATCGATTAGTTCTTGTTGGAAAGTTTCATTTGCATATCTGGCATCGAAATTTAATTTCTGAGCAAGGCGTCTTTCCAAAACAACTGCTACAGATTGAGCCACCACAGCTCCTCGAGCCACAGCTCTCTCAAATGTTTGAGAAGCTTCAACCGCAAGGCAAGGTATAGACAACATCTCAAGTAAGATGTAAATATCAGAAAAATGACAACTAGCACAAATGTTCTGTTTATCCACCACATGAAAACCATCAGAAGTTGGCCCAATTTTAGGAAAAAAGGAAATTCCATGAGTTAATTCTGTGCATTTATCTCCGAATTTATCATCACTATCAATATCTCTAAGTATGGTATCAGCAACATCTCCCCAAGTATTTAGTGTCTTACTCAAAAAGTCCAGCACGACAGGAGAAACACTGTCTCCCAAATACTTTAGCCTAACACGAACAGATTTAACCTAAAAGATATAGAAAATAAAGTTATATATTTAATAAGAATAATTAGCTTAACAATAAAGAAAATTTTCATATGGAAAATGTAGATAAGAGCTTATACAGCTTCAGGAAGATGATGGCATCGGGATGCAGCTTTAAATAGAAACTCAATGGTTGCAGCAAGTGGTTCATCATTAGAGTCTTCCAAAAGCTCGAAAGACTGGAAAAGAACATTTTCCCATTCATCACTGCCACATTCGAGTTGACTAATGGCACCGAGAGCCTACACAAAAACAAGTATGTTGGTGCAACCAAGTAATAGATACAAGATGAAGACAACATACAAATGACAAGGAAAAATGTTGATTCTCTGTATAAAATTGTGTGGAACTTAGGAACACAATATGTTACACATGTATGCCTTAAGAGCTATGAAATATGTTTCCTGAAAATAATCTTACAGGAATCCTATTACAAGTTTAATATTTTAACTTATAAACCTTAAAATCACAAGGAACGCGAGCATGCCAAAATCAATGAAATATATGTTTCCCAAAGGTTAATCTTACAGGAATCTTCAGTGCAGGTTCAGCATCTTGCTTTTTGAGTCTTTCAATAAGTGCACAAGCTGCCAAAGGATGCTCTGAATGCTCTACCAATTTGGGAACTAAAGCTACAAGGTCAGGCTGCAGATGCTTTGGGGCTTTATCCAAGACAAGATCAATCTTCTGTGCAGACTGGGGTCTTCGTCTTGGCTCAGAACCACCTTGAGTAACTGCTCCATCAATGGCTCTCAGTGAGTTTACAATCAATCCTAAGAGCTCCTCCGACTGCTCTGGCCATTTGGTCTAAACATTCAATTTGTTATATGGTTAATAAAGGACAAAAACCAAGCAGTGAAGCTTATTATTAAGCAATAAAAAGACATACCTTACAGCGCAGAGAAGCATTTTCCATAGAATCTACTATTGTTGCTATCGGTGGGTAAATAGTTTGTACAGGAACAGCTTTTCCAGGAATGTAGATCCCATTTATATCAGAACTTTGTACAGCAGATGCATTTATAGAATCATCTAAACTACAATCCAATCTCCCATAAACAGGAGATTGAGTAGATTCTGTTGCTCGAGATTCCCTCTCAGATTCCAGGGCACTTGGTGCAGCACTGCCATATACAGAAGGCTTGGAGTTTCCATCAATCGAATCACCATTAGAATTTCCCTCTGAAGGTTGGCAGCATTCAACCATAATGTCCAAAAGCAGATCTATAATTTCGGGCTGTAAAACTTTGTCCCCCATCAACAAATTCATCACGCTAGGTGAAGATTCATCAATCTTTGTGGGCTTTTTGCCATCATTGCCAGCATAAAGCTTGGTTGGAAGAAGCAAGCGCTTTACTTTAGCAGGATCATCAAGATAAACACGTAAACCAGTCAAAAAACCAGCAATGGCACCAGCATCCATTAGAAGCTTTTCTCTCAGGGTAACCTGTGGCTGTGACAGATTGTCTCCATAAGTGAGGTGAACCCCAGCTCTAGAAAGAAGATTTCTAAAGATGTCCTCTTCATCTCCACTTATTCCTTCACTATCCTCGGAATCAATGACATCATCAGTATCTGTTGTTAAAGCATCCTGATCATCCTCAGATGCCAATACCTAACCACAGAGAGAAGAGGAAGAAACTTTTAGGAAAAATATTAGATCCATCTCGTCCAGATTAGTTATAGTTATCCCTATTATTATACACTGAAAGAATGTCAGGTTACAAAAATTGAAGCACCAATTAATTACGCATCCGAAACAGTCCTGTAAGATATTATAAAAGAAAACACTAGTCTATTCAGGTTTCTCTAAGTACCCCTGTGTGGGTGACAACTGGAAAACAAGGAAGGTCACACTATGAAACTTCAAATTAATAAAAAAAGAAAAGAAAAAGACAAGTTATGAAAAAGTTTAAAACCAGCACAGGTCAGTATGATACCATGAAAATGGAAAGAAACACCTTCAAAATTTTAAAGGATGCTAGTCATATCTGAAAATTCAAATAATGTAATATCAATGCCAAGTGCAATAAAGCAAATGTCCAAATAGGAAATGATTTCTTCCCCTATAAAATATAAGAGTGCACAAGATGTAAAAACCATATATATGCAAGCGTATGTAATAGTAGCTCACAATATAATCAACAATGTTCTAGGGAGATCAAAACTTTCAGTATGAGAGAGACAATGACATAAAAGGACACGTATTTGCATGGTAACTGGCAGTCTATATTTTCTGGAAAATAACTGGCAGTACAGTTATTATCTATTTCTCACACATTGTAAAATGTCGCTTCTCCAAAAGCTTCTTTCTCTTTTAGTTTTTCTTTTGATACACCTTCTCTCACATTTTTCACAATCTCTCTACCTTCTAAATTTTATTTTCTTTTATCTCAGTTTTGTTCTCCATATTCTGAACAACCAAACAACTTGCAGGAGTCCATAGGGATATAATCACCAGAAAAATAAATGATGGATAGAAACAACTATTACCAACCTCCAAATCTGAGAACTCAAACCATGGACAGCATTCCAATATTTCACAAACGAAGACCACAGAGTCACGCACAAGGAACCCACCATCTGCTTCAAACATATCCGATACCTTCATAAATTGCAAAACTGAATTATTCCAGGTCTTTGTACAAATGGAAGACTCCTTCCACACAGTCCTGGCAGGATTTTTTTGATTTACCACAGCCATTTTGTATCTGACCCAAAAGTTTTTATCTGGATCATTACCAACTGATTGATCACTCTCTAAATAAATGCATATAGTTTCAAAGGACTCGTATACACCTGCACCAGAAGAATATGTACCATCAGTTGGATAGTAAAACAGGAAAATCCTAACCTCATTTCAGTGAGCATAGGATCAGAGATATGACGACCCACCAATCCGCAGCTCACATCCACCAGCTTGAAAGAACTTGCTAAAGATTTTTCGGGTCTCCATAATTTCCTTGAAGGACAAAAAGTTCTCAACTTTCCATGTAAATGAACTTCTTTTTTGAACCCTATAAAATTGGGAACCAGCATTTGCTAATTCAGTTTCATGATCATTAAGATCCTGCATTACTGATGTCTCTTTAAGAATGAGAACCTCAGCAGAAAATACAACAGTGTCCTGTACAAGAAACCCCGAATCTTGATCAAATAAACTAGTAAGCGTTACAAATTCACGCCAACCCCAATCTTTTGCAGCTTTGGAATACCGATTCTGAGATTCCTTTGTGACAGACTTCTCCTCCATTCTTTGGTTCACAACTGACAATCGATGGCTTACAAAGCAACTCCATTCAGTAGAGGTATTTCGTGAATCTGTAACTTCAAGAAACACTGAAAGGTGGCATGGTGGCTGAGACTGCCCTGATACCGACGAGGATATAAAAATTCCCGTCAGTGCACTCTCTAAACACAACTAACTACTCTCAGTCTGTTCCGTTTAACTCAAGAAATGTAATATACAAAAGCAAAAATGATTTCATGCAAGGAGAGGTAAGAAACAACAAAAGACTAAAACACAATGATCGAGGGAACCAATGGCAGATGGACAAAGCATGTTAAATTGAATTTAAGACTAATAATCACCCCATCATTCATTTCTCACATGAATACCATTCCATCGAGAAAAATATTGCTTTTGGGCCTGAGGGTACAGAAAGCAAGCAGCAGTTTGTGGTACCCAGCAAGTCTCTGATCATATTATTATAATTCATAATGAACTTTGGCAATAAGTGCACTCTAAAACGGCCATGATCAAAAATAAGAAATTAGTCTTGTCTATGAAAAATGATGCCAGATATAGTCATCATTTAACCGGATTGGGACAGAATAAACCTTGATCTCGTATTGGACATCATTATTGAAGAGTTGATTGACTTAATGAAAATCAGTGCCAATAACTGAAATAAACAATATGCAAGGAAAATAAATTTGAACATGCCTCGGGGATAAACAATGAGACGACAATCACGGTTCCCAATCTGAAATCTCCTGCTCTTGATGCATAGACCTGTAATCTTCCTTTTCTTCAAAAGATCTTTCAACTTTGTGAAGTTCTCAATCCTCCAAGTGAATTTTCCCATGTGCCCATCAGACTTCCTCGCCCCACTTCCACTCCTCCCTCCAATAAAACCCCCACTCTTTGAAAAGCTACTGAACTCCTTGATTACATGGAATGAAGTACTAAAGACAGCAGTATCATCCACCAAAAACCCAGCGTCTGCCCCAACAAAATCCGCCATCTTCATGTAATCATTCCATCCCAAACTAGTGTTGTCTCCACTCTTATTATCGGCAGCAAATCTTCCATAAGAGTCCCTATGCATATGATTCAAGCCAGGCTTTTGGTTCAACACTGACATTCTGAACAAACACCAACAACTCCTATCAGAGACAACTGTTTTCTCCGTGTCTTTACTCTCCAAACACATGGACAAGTAATCCTGCCCGTTGACAGAGCTCTGATACACACTGATTCTCAGGTTACACTCTCCAGCTGGAAACACCGGACTCATTATCTTCTGCGTTTTAATCATTTCTTTGAACAAATTAAAATTATGCACTTTCCAAGTAAATTTCCCACTTAAGACATCAGACACAGGTCCCGCAACAACAGACGAGGAGATCGTGGACGAGGAAGCCGATTGCAAGTCATTATTATCACGCATAAAACTGACGGATTCGTTAAGGATTAAAATATCGGCAGTGATGAGGACGGAATCAGAATTGAACAAATAACCTAATTTGGAATCAGAAACAGTAGAGGAAGGTGTGAAATCGCACCAACCGTGAGATTTCTTCTTGCTAGAGAATCGGTGCCACGAATCACGATGAATGGTCTTGGAATCGTCAGCAACGTTAACGATAGCCAGGCGGTAGCTAGCGAAGCAGTCCCATTTAGAAGAGGAAGAACCGCGGGGGTCCATGATTTGAAGGTATATAGAGATATAACCAGGCAAAGCTTGAGAGTCTCCTTTTGGATAAACCAATAGCCGACAATCGTAGCCGCCCACCTCGAAGTACTTGCTCCATAGTGCCCTAGCTTTTATGCGAGGAAAATTGTGAACGGTCCATCGGCACAGGGCGGAATACTCGCTGTGTCGATCGACGGTTACGGTTTCCTGAGCAGCGCCGTTGCCATCTCGGGAGGCGCCAAAAGACAAGTCGTCGGCAGGGATGGAGGAGCTGGCGGGTGGTGATTCGTCGGGAGTTGCGGAGGTGACCGGAGATGAAGACAGAACTGCCTCGGCTGAAGTTTGCTTCATTTTAACTTGGTTATTAATTGGAAATTGATTATATTTTAAGGTTAGGTCTCATCTCATCTGTGCTTTTTGTTGTTTCGACCGATGAAATTGGAGAAGTGGAGGATGGCGATGGTAATAATATGATATGTGGTTTGTTTAGATGGTGAGGGGAGTAGGGGCGGGCAGGAGCTGTAGCAGGACAGGAGGCTCTGGTCTGGACTCTGGAGTCTAGACAATGAGCGAGCAGCATATGATACACCTTCGCCTTCTCGTTCTTTCTTCTTTTAAATATTTATGTATCCAACTTAAAGAAAGTCTGGAAGAGTACAAAACAAATTTACCCAAAATATAACAAAACACTTTAACATTTTTATTATCATAATGAACAAAATTGGATCAATTACATTTTTCTTTATATCTTCATTTATCTATTTCTCTGCTAATATATCATATATGAGTGGCTTTGAAGAAAAATATGTCTATGTAATGAAACATGGTAAGTTGATTTTGAATTTTTTGCCAGAATACTTTTATCTATCATGAATTTTGATATTATTATTATTATCTTATATTTATAAATTATAAAAAGTATTTAAATAAATGGCTCAAGTTCTGCATTTAATAATGTAAACTGAATTTATTTTTGGTGCAAATTAAAAATGTCGTTGCATTTTATTTTACACGGCTTTAGTCACAATGAAAAAAAATAAAATTATTCTCATTCATGCCAATTAAAATTACCAGAGTCACTTGATTTTCTAGAGGCAATAGAATTTACATTTTCAAATTACGGTAGGTCTAGGTCATCATTTTGACTTATATTTTTACTTGGAAATAGTTTGGGCTAAGTTTTCATTTATGTTATAATCTTTTTTGGTTATAACAATTATTATGTTAAGAAAACTAGTTATTTTTTAAGGGCTTGTTTGATTCCACCTCTGTTTTTCTATTGTTGTTTTTAGTTTCTGTTTCCTATTTTTGGTTTCTGTTTTTTTGCTTAAAAAAATAAAAACCTGTTTGGTTGAGATTTACAACATAAAAACTGAAAATAAAAACCTGTTTGGTTGAGATTTCTAATAAATTATTATTATTATTATTATTATTATTATTAAGTTGTTGTTGTTATTATTATTAT
>JANITW010000001.1:19237636-19249893 GCA_027564335.1 Erythroxylum williamsii | reverse complement strand
TGTTAGGCAAGTGACAAGTGTCACTTGCCACATGTCACATGCTTAGGCCCTCTTTTATTTCCTTTCCAATAACAATTCAATTTCTACTCCAATTTTTCCCCAAAATTCCAATGGCTAAAATCAATAATTCCTAAATTCATGTATCTAATTTTCAGTGCCATTGGACAGTAATTTTTTACTACCAGTAACCCATCAGTCTGCTACTAGGTATTTTTCCTAATTCAAAAATTTTTCCGAAATTTTCAAAAAAATTTCTAAAATTCACTAAAAATTCTCAAACCTCAGTGACCCTCTCCAACTAAATTTTCAAGCACACAACTCACATTTTTCATATCAATTACATTTATTAACAAATATACCGAAAAATGTCATGAATGCATGTACAGTCATTTTCAAGTGCTAAATGTACTGTTCACGTGTATGTGTATGTTATATAATGCATGAGCATGAGATGTGTTTGCCTAATTTCTTTGATTGATCTCACATGTACAAATTTCGGGTTCAAACCCTTTATATGAAAACGGGATGTTACAATCCTGCATCAATTTCCACTACCAACTGAAGAACCAAATGAAGTTGCTAGTTTAAAGGAAAAAATGGTTTTGACTCAAGCATTTTTACTAATTGCCATTGGAATAATTTTGGAAATAATTATTAAGGACGTTCTTAATAAATTTTAAGACTTTAATGTAATTAATGTTTATGAATGCTTAGATGTTTAATTAAATTATTATGTATTGGGATTTCTTGATTGTCAGAGAGATTTGAACCTATTATGTAATTAATTATATGAATGCTTAGATGTTTTATTAAATTATTTGGCCCTAAATAATGTTCATAATAATAATAATAATAACATAATTAATTTTATTTCAGCTACCCAATAATAATAATAATACTGATTAAAATAATAACAATAAAATAATAATAATAATACTAATCATAATCATAAAATTATTATGATAACAATGATGATGATGATGATAATAAGATAAAGACTTACCTATAACATTAACAATTATGATTATAATAATTATAAGAATAACTACATTTGCTTCTCATGATAATTAATAATAATAACAATGCCAATAATTAATATTCATATTAATTTTAATTATTGTGTTTACACAAATTATAATAATAACATAATTAATATTATTATAGTTGCAAATAAACTTGAAATAAATATTGATACAATAATAAAATAACCAATGAATTATAATAACAACAATTACCAAAATTAATATTAATTATATCAATAATAATTGTTATTACAAAAATTATAATTAATAAGATAATTAATGTTATTAGAGTTGCAAATACACTTCATATAAATATTCACACAATTATGAAATAACCAATGAATTACATATTTCCAATACATTATATTGCAACGGCATTTTTGTCAATAAACACAGTTTTTTGTTCTGTCCACTGCAACCAAACACATTTCTGTCCTAAGGACGGAGACAATTTTCTCTATTCTGTCCACCGCAACCAAACACCTCCCTGTCTGCAATTTTTGTTCTGCCTCGTCTCATCTCTGCATCTTAAAGACGCTAACCAAACAGACCGTAAGATAACTTATGAACCACTTCATAAATTGGTTATAACTTTCTCATCCTAAATTTGATTGAAATGATTCAAATGGTTGTGGAAAGCTAAGATAGAGATATTCAACCTTTTAATTTTAAGTTTTGTGAGTTTTTGAGAGCTCCATAGTTTGGCAAAAAATTATGACCTAGATCGTGTTTCCTAATATAGACAACTATAAATAGATATGAGAAACCATAATTATGGGATGTTTTCAATATTCTTTCATTCTAAACTCAGGTTAATTATCAATGATGAAAAGAAAACTTTAAAAAGAAGTTAAAAATTCATCTTCAATAAGAAAAGAGATATGTAGTGGTCAATTTATAATAGAGAAGATCAACATATTGAGATCTATATAAGAAAAACACTATATGATTCTTAAATAAAATTTTATCTATATCTAGATAGCAAAAAGCTTAGTTATTGTCTTTTATAGATTAATTTCAATTATTCTATGAAATATTTTGATAATCATGGGCGTATTTATAATTGGCGTATTTATAATTGTTCATAATGTGTTTTTAGAAACTAAAATTGTATTCCAAAAATAAGGCTAAGCCTTAGAAAATGTACAAGGAGTGATAATGTTGAGCCATCTCATTAGACATCATTACAATAGAAGGATTGTAATACCCTAATTTTCCAATTTAAAGTTGGGGAATTGCCCATATTTGAGCCACTTCTCTTGTAACTTAAACCTTGTTTTTAGATAGCATGAAATACTCTTTAATCTTGCTTAAGGTAGACCTTTGAAAGCTTAAGGCATCCATTTGCTTCTATATGAATTTTCTCCTGTTCCTTTCTTACTAGACCTCATATATGCTTCTGCAAAAAGTTATCATTAGGAGTTAGGTAATACCCTTTTTCCTTTTTTATATTCAGAAGCTAGTTCACCATCTGATCCCAAAAGTTTTCTAGTCTTTCAACATTGTATGCGGATTTGATTATGCTCTATAAGGTAACTGTGAAATGGAATTGGAAGAATAAATGGTCTCTTGTTTCTTACACATCAGAACATAGTATACACAAAGGGTTTGTGAGAGAGGAGCATTTGACTCTATCAATTGTTGGTAATCAATTTTTAAGAGCTAACCAAGCTGTGATTGCATATTTGGGGCAATATTCTAGAAACCATATAAGCTTGTGCCAATCTACATTTAGCCTAGACTGCATGAAGAGATTTCTAGCTAGAAGATTTTTTAATTTGCCTATATTGTGGACAGTCCATATGACTCTATCTTCAATGTCAGCTATTAACCTATATCTTGGTGCAACTTCTGCTTTAACTTGTTAAATCCCCTTTACCTAATAAAACATTGTTGATTAGTTATTAATTCACTAACCTTTTCTCCTAGTTTTAGCATATAACTCAAGTGAAACAAATCATGATGCAGGTATAAAGGACCTTTTGTAGACAAATTTTCAAACCATATTAAGGTGTTTCTTCCCTCACATATGACGCGTCTAAAAGATGGAGCTAGTATCTCTCATTTTCAGTATATTTTGCCAGGTCCAGGAGGTCTTAAAACTACCTTTTACTTCCAAACTTTTTTCCTTATAAATGTTCATTATGAACCCATTGCACCCACAAGTTGCCTTATCAATCAAAAACGTCCATACCTTTTTAACTAAAGGAACTTTACAAATTAAACATACAAAGTTTAGTCCTAATCCCTATTATTCTTTTATGCAATACATTTCCTTTTAGGACATTTTGGCCTCATTTACTTTATAAGGATCCCCATTCTATAGAATGTTCCTCAACATCTTTTTTATGTCCTTGGTCATTTTCTTTGGAAGAATTAAATGAGATATCCAATATTTGTAGAGGTTACACAATGTTGTTTTAATCAGCTGAACCCTATCTACATAACTTAGCTCTTTATTATACCATTTTCTATGTTTCTTCTCAATCTACTCAAAGAGAGACATGCAATCCTTATAAGAGGGCCTTGAGATAGTGATAGGGAAAGTAAAATGGGGATTAGCTACTTTTATATAACAAATGTTTATAAAGCTCTTTTCAAAATTAATGTCAATCCCTAAAATATTGTTGAACTACTTGATGAACTTCATTAAGATTAAAACAAAGGGAACATCTATCTTGCAAACAATAATAAGTTATCTGAAAATGTCAAATTGAATAGCTTCAAATTGTTACACTTCTTGTGATACTTAAAATCTGAGCTTTGTGCAATATTGTAAGCAGTGATTTGGATTAATGTCTTAGGATATCAGAATGTCATATCGCACATTCTTTCTTGGACGAATGCATCTTGTGATATAGAGGTCAAGAAACTCAAGACAAGTTGCAATCTGGTTACTAATGTCTTAAAGATTAGTTTGTATATTGAATTGTAGCAAGATATTAGTTTGAAATCCCACGTTTTGTTTAGATTAGGAAATATAGGAATAAGGCAGATGCAAGTGAGGTTGAATATTTTTAACAAAGTTCCCTTGGTAAAGAATTTTAGGGTTTTTAATACTAGCAATTAGATTTGATTATAATTTGCATATTGATGATTTAATAGAACCTACATATGAGTTGATTGTGGTATAGATACTGAGAATCAATAAGGGTTATAAATAAACTTACATGATTCTAAAGAACTTATATTGGGTTGTCTAATAGCTAAACCTAATTAAAGAGTTTATTTTAGTTAAATATAATGTAAGGAAAATTTGGGATTAAATGAACTTATTGTTAATTTATAGTTAATAGTTTTCAAAAAGAGGTATAAGAACAACATGACAATTGATAATGAAAACTCATAGAAAGGTCAAGATTGAACCTTGAACTGGACTAAAACTCATTGATTAACCCTTTCAATTTTGTACTATTTGATTAAATTTGTCTTCCAAATTTAGTTTTATTTTATTACATCAATTGAATTCAACTAAATTCCCTTTATCCTATACACTGATTCATTCATTTTAAAAGCTAGTCACACATTTTTTGTAGACAATCGTTTCTAACCACAACTACAAATCTAGTTGTATAGAGTTGAGCATTAAATTTCTAGTGTATTCGACATGTAATCAGAAAGCCTTGTTCAATTTCCTTCTTATGTACCACTTGCCCAACTATTTATTATTCCAAGTGAAATGATTTCCTTGTTAATTGACATCTATGAGCTCTATGTTTCTTGTATAAGTTCTCAAGTCCTTACAAAGTAGCTTTGGAGCCCAGTTCATTTTACTATTTAGAAGCATAAAGAGTCCAGATGAAATAAGGGCTTCTTGAAATACGGCATTTTCAAAAGGCTTATCCACTAAAAATACCAGAATTCCTGGGATTTTTATTCTGTTATTCTTTTATTCAGCGTAAAAGCTCTACTATTAATTCTCAACTATTGTAATCGCGAGAGACTTCTAATCCTCACTTCCACAAACCTATTAAGTTCAATGGTGAACTCCCATGAAAATTTGTCTCCTTTTTGTTTATACTTTGCAATAGGCTCGATTCAATTAAGACGCTCATTAATATGTTCATAACTGCGGAACAAAGGTTAGTGGGATGAAAACCATATTTGTAACATAAATATTGAACATAGACCATCTACATTGAAAACCATATTTGTAACATAAATATTGAACATAGACCATCTACATTCTTTTACACCAAAAATGAGTTTTTACGATCATTATATGGTTTTATGGAGCCAATATGAAATCATATATTAGCTGAAAGAACAAGATGAGAAACGTCCAATGTGGACACTACAATCTAAAAATGATATAAACAAAAATACACTAAATCATACGAGCAAATAGCATCCTCGGTCATGTCTTTATTCAGAAACAGAAAGCAATAGCACAGCCTACAAATGATTCACATATCTTACAGGGAAAATGATTTTAGCAAAGAGATTGTTAAGGCAATGGAAAACTACACGCCTGTCATGAATTACCGGTCAATTATCATTCTTCAGCCACTTAGCCCAAGCATAGATCTGCAAGTGAAATGAATCAAGAACTGTGGTGCTTAAAGAGTTATAATGGCAATTACCAAAAATAAGACCGATCATCACATGCCTGTCTATTGGAATTGGAAAACAAATTCATTATATTGGTGCAACTGTCCTAGTTATATATATGTCTATGCCAGCAAGAACATAAGGAGCTCAGCAGCCTATTTTCGAAGAAAGGTTTAACAACTAAGCACCCTTTAAATACTTTGCAGTATAACCAACTTTTCAGAGCAAACAAAACAGAGGAGTGGCTCTAGACAACACATTGACCACAAGATCATATCAAAACAGAAGCAATTATACCTCCAATCAATCCCACGAGGCTCCACAAGAATGTAAAGTGGCTTCCCATTTAGCCTGCACTGCCCCTGAAAGTATATCAAGTTCAAAGAGAAAAGATACAATGAGTGATTCAAACAAGTTTGTAATAAAGTACGTGCACAGCAAAATACCAGCATGTAAATCAACTAGTTTAATGTAGAAATCAAGAAGGCAGTTAGATCTGCCAATGTCTCATGAGAAACACAAGAGAGCATCAACAACCTGCTGTGGAACATTTGACTTGTCATGCAAAAAGAACTTTGAAAAAGCCACTAACAAACATATTGGATATTCAAACATTACCTTGACCTCGGGCAGCCCAACTACACATGCACATTCAACCACTTCGGCACCTGCTCGTTCTAAGAAAATAGCAGGACAAGAATAAGTACACAAGTAATACAAGAATAAGATACACTACTCAGATTCTAGGCTAAAAGTTGAAAATTAACTGAATCTGGATTCAACATATATTATGGTATACCCAGGAGTCTTATAGCTGCTGACATTGTCCCACCAGTAGCTACCAAATCATCAATTATCAATGCACGTTCACCAGGTTCTACAGCATTTACATGCATCTCTAAACAATCAGTTCCATACTCCAGAACGTAAGTTTCAGAAATCACTTCACCTGCACGTTCAATGGAATACTCAGGACTTCAAAGTTTAACTTGAGAGTGAATATTTAAGACTAGAACCACAGAACCAAATGGCTTTTAGATCTTGAAGACTCCTAATGAGATCCTTTTTATAGGAAATACATCAAGAGAACTGGATAAGTTTATAAAATTAAACAGTTTGCCTTCTTTACCGTTCCCACAAGAAAGAGAGAGAGAGGAACATTGACAATCGTCATGGATATATATGATAGTTAAAACTTTTTCCTTCCATCTTATTAACAGCACTGTCACAGTTCTTTCTTGCAGCAATTTTTAAACTCCATAAATTTAAATAGCGAGCAATTCCACGGTTGAATGGAAAACAAGACTATTAAGTCCATCTGAATTCGATTTGACTGAGAAAATAAGGTCTCTCCAGATCTGGCTGTCCCTGAGCAAGTAGGAAAAACTAATATCTGGAGCAGCATACTAAGCTATGACATTAATTGCAGAATTGCAATTACAATAAACACCTTTCTGACTTTGCCAACACCCTTTATGTAACAGCTCACATGCTCTCAAACTACACAGAATTTTATGAATCCAGAGCACAGATCAATGCCTAAGATAACACAATTGGGAGCATCATCCCGTTATTCTAGCAAAAAGTACCTGGAAGCTTTCTAGGCTTTCTCAAAGGAACAAACTTTGCACCAATAGCTAAGGCAATTGACGGACCAAACATAAATCCTCTGGCTTCAACTCCTACAAAAGAATTTTGTAGAATGAGCACCAATGAAAGAAAAAATAAAGTAGGTATGGAATGAATCATGACTTCCGTAACAACATAAACTTATTCCCAATTCCTATTCAGTATTCAGTAGGATGCTGGTCAATACTTGAATATATTACAAATGAAAATCGTTACTGCAGTGTCCTCATGTGCTGAGATGCTTATCTGTTCTCATCAAGTTATAACTTTCAAAAGAAGGATATTCGCTAACCATTGTTTCAAGGATAAGCATATTGAATTTCCCTTGTGGATGCTCAACAAATAGTTGATATGTTCTCTTTTTGAGAACTTAGGACACTATTGAAGAAGCAAAAGACATACAACTGACAGGCCAGCTACCAACTCCAAGTCTTAAAATTAACTCCTAAATCGAACATTCTAAAACAACGGGATTGCACCTATGCGCATTATGGCGGTCCTACAGCCATCACTTCGCAAGCCAGGCCTTTTAAAACTGGCATCGAGGCTTGAAGAAACACCAGTGAGTTTATAAATGATTAACAGCTTTATAAGTTTTCTTCTCTGAAAATACATTGGTCAAACTTCGAAAGCTAAAAAGAGTGGCACCATAATTGTCGCAAAGGGGGGATTAAAAATTTGAGACGTTCTCAACATCTCTTCTTTGAATCCCGAAATAGCTCCGCTACTGTGGAGAAGAAGAGAATTAAGAAAGACCAAAGCGAAGGAATCCCATGAAAAAGGGGACAAAAATGGAGGGAAAAGATAACGAAAGGCAAATATAGCCAAAATTCAGGGCACTAAAGGAACCATAACTACCAAAACACGCACATATCCATCTTATCAGCCATAAACGTTAACCAGGGAAAGCGAAATGCAAGCGTAGAAAAAATATATACTACGGTGATATTTTAAGTATACCAGCAACCACAGAAATGCCCATGTCCCTGTAACGATCAACGAAGATGTCCACCGTGTCCTGAAACGCCTTGTGATTCAACAACAACGTTGTTATATCTTGGAACATTATCCCTGCAAATACTTCACCAGTTGAAAGCAACGGCTACCCAGTTCCCAGTAAGCCAAAAGAAAAACACTTGCCATAAACCTAAGAAACAAGCAAGTACCTGGTTTAGGAAAGTCAGGCACGACCCTAATGGCCTCCGATATACCCTTTAGTCTAGGGTCTCCTTTAAGCCCGTTCTGTGCCGCAAACATCCTCTCTCGCTCTCTGAGTCTCACACTCTGCCTTGCTGTGGCAGGTATACAATCTTAATAAGCAGTGAATAGGCTGTCAAGTATGAGTATCCAAGGTCATTATTTATATATGTTTCTCTTTCTGTGGAGTCCCAATAAATGAGGGTAAAACGAAGCGCCAGTATCCCCCAGAGATGGATCAATAATTTTCTAAACAATATTTAATTTAGCTTTTGAGGGTGTTGAATGTAGCAATGAGTTGGTTGTTCTGTAAAAGTAATGCATTACAATGATGATGATGATTTTATAATAAACCTATATTTGGTTTGTGTTGACTTTACGTTGCAAATTCATTTTAACTGAGAATGTATTTTCCTGGTCCATCGTATATAGCAAGTACCAGCACGCATGTATTTGTCATCCATTTCAAACCTTACATGTTATGATGATATTTTACAATGAAGTATAGAATTTAAATGCGAATTTTTAATTGAATTTATTAAGGAACTCTTTAGTTTAAATAGAAAATTATTCTACCGCACAAAGAAAACAATTTCCCCACCTTCTCCCAATTACCTTACCTTGTCTTAGTTTAAGATAATTCAAACCCACAATATTATCATGACCAACTCATATTGTATCTTTATGATGTTTCTATCTCCTCCTTCCTTGTTCAGAAAAAGTTGAAGACTTTAAAAGAATGAAAGCCTATAAAGTTAAGGAAGGCAAAATAATATAAATAAATTTAAGGAGTCTTAAATGTATAGAATTTGAACAATCTATGATGTAAAAAAGTTGAAGCGTCATGAATCCAGTAAATAAAGAGGATGAAAATTTCTTAACAAGAGTGGCGGAGACGTGGTAAATTTATAAGAGACGAAAGTAATAAACCAAAAAAAGGGTAAAAGATCTTATTTTTTTAAGAACATATGTATTACTGAAAGTTATTTAAAATACATCGTAATATTAAAAATAAATTTAAATTTAAATTGTTTTTATATTGTCAAATTCATGATAAAGTTTATATAATTATTTTGCTATAATTTTAACGACAAATTTCATAAAAACTTAACAATAGACATTTTAGTGTTTTAAAATTACAAGATATTTTTAAAAAATAATTTCAAACGATAAAGATATATTATGAATAAGTAAAATAAATTTTGTATTTTTTATCCACTAAAAAAATTAGTTTCATATCATGCATGCCATGAACACTATGAAGAATATCGTGTTAAATCTTAAATGAGACAAATACCGCATTCAATAATATTATTAATAAAATTATGAAGAATAATTTCTTTCAAAAAAATGAAAATTGTTACACAATACACATAAATAAGCTTGTTGGGCCTCTTATTAAGGGGAAAACAATGAGAGGAACTTGTGAAAAAATACAAAAAAGAGGCTTAGCAAAGACGTGAAAAAAGGTCAGGTCACTTGAACCGGGCGTATCAATAAATATGATGAAAAGGAACGGCGTCAACGACAAACAACACGCGCAGCAGACAGACAGATCAGTCGAATTAAAGATCAGCGCTCACACATGTTTCATACATCTAATGATCTAAAGCAAACGTTTCTCATGTATATCATATATCCACGTAGATACTATTAATATATTTTGATTTCCGTTATTTCCAAACCTACCGGCTTACGTTTATTCCTTAAAACTCACAATTCTTTACAATAATTCTGAAAATTTTAAATTAAACAATGTTTATTTTTATTTTATTTTATTTTAATAATTCTCATTAAAAATTAATCAACCTAATTAATTTTTTATTAAGAACTATTTTAATCATATTTTAAAATTTTCATTTTATTTTATTTTAAATAAAAACATTTGTGTTTGTCGTATGCTTCTCCCCTCAACGACCTGATCTCCCCCAACCCTAACTACCTAACGCTCCACCTCTTAAGTCTTATCCAGATTTTCCCATATCTAATCATAATCTCATTTTCTACGATTGCTGCTTATTCTTATGAGTGTGTAGAATTCACATCCATTCAAAATTCGGCTAGTTTACTTTAGAACTCGATTTTGTTTATTATTAGAGAAACCAATCTCTTTCGTTTTTAGACCAAAGATTCAAATCTAAATTCCCTTTTCTCAATATACTAAAAAATGAAATTCTTCAGAACTTCTAGTTTAATAGTAGAGAAAGTTTAGGTTTAAGTACTAAATTGACAATTAATAATCTAAAACATTTATACTTTAAATTATTGTATAATTATAGAATTGTAATTTTTTTGTATGATATGTGGGATAAACTTTTCCTAATGTCCTATTTGTTTCATTAATAAATAAACAATTTAATCTTTACTGACTCTGAGTAGTTCTTCAAGTGAAAAACAAAAAAGATAATAAAAACTCCATCCTCTTCCTATACCTTTCTGTATATTCCAAATCCTTAAGAGAACAGGGAAGAAAATACCATTTGCAGCTGATGCTTAAAAATCCAGCCCCGAGGACGATTTCCAAAGAACATTCCACGCCCTCGTTCAGAATTCAGGAAGCTACGTATGGCAATGGATATCTTTTTTATTTATAATATGAGGACCGTAACTAACGCCTACTTGCAATAGTTGGAGAGGGCGAGCGGAGGCAAGGCAACTCTTTTGAGCGTTTCGTGAAAAACTAGGTAAGGGGCGTGTTCGACATTTCGAAACTAGCCAAACTTTGGCAGGCAGGATTAGGATAATCAAGTTTACCTGTTGGATTCAAGATTTGTTGATGTGGTCCCCGAGATAGCAGAAGTAAGCAACTTGCTTCGCTTTACTGACCCATGTCAACTGGTTTTGGCCCTTCACGTCGATTGATGGAATAATTTTTTTCCATTAGATCAGGCGTTTCAACGAAGGTTTGATACAACCAGCAGCACAGGATATGACACGTACAAAGATTGGTTATATATCCTATGTTGACCAAATATTTTTACATTATTATAGTGGACCCCACTGGTCATACGAATGACGTCAGCCCACAAAGCCCAGACAAACTCCATGTCACTTTCTGCCACTGAGCGTAAGAGCCACACGTCTTTGGACCAAATCCAGGGCTGATTTGATTTTGTTTCGAACCCAGTAATCAGAGGAGACGGTTACTTCCACGCGCTTATAGAAAAATAAATAACAAGCCCAAACGGAAACAGATAATAGGTTCCGACCTCTAAATTTCAATTTATTTGGAGCGAGTGGATTTACAATTTTCTAAAATGTGTGTAAATTTCTTTTCAAATGCTTCACTTAGCCTTGGATTTGAACAGAATGAGACTGTAGCTGCAAAGGATAAGTATGATGATAGTAAGAATAAATGTATTTGGGGATTCAGAGACGCGCTTGCGATTGGAGAGCAATTGGAAGTGATGTGGTCCCGGGAAATGAAATCAAATGTACAGAGACTACTACTGTTCACAAGCACGCGAGGAGTACTATGAGAAAAACATAATAATATGATCATTTATAAGGAGAACCATTGGATTGCTTAACCTTTTTCTTCAGTTTTAGCTCCTTTTCAATGCACACGATGCACGGTCCACATCCCTCTTTTGGATCTCCACCGTTCAAGTGTATGTTCCCAAAAGATCGTGCTAGATCTTAGGCTTTTATAGATCTATACACAAAGTCAAAGGCAATGCTCGAGAGTAGTCATCCCGTGTGTTGTGCCAACGAGCAAGATTATAACATACTAAAGAACCGTTTGCTTGTTTGTAGTTTTTATTTTTGACTTAAATAAAATAAGAATTTGTTTAATTGTTAATATTAATATAATTATATTTTTATTATTGACAAAATTTTATTTTTAATAAATTAAAT
>JANITW010000001.1:19213003-19225038 GCA_027564335.1 Erythroxylum williamsii | reverse complement strand
AATTTTCTATCCTTTTTCGGTAAAATGAGAGGGTCGGGTTTTAGTTGGATTTTAGGGCCGATGAGTGTCGATTTTGCCCGAAAGGTCGTTTTGCGATCTACAAAGGTCCGATTGAGGCGTTTTCTGATTTTATTTGACCTAGAGGTCTAGGTTTTCGTAGTAGCTTAGGTATAGGAGCAATGATGGGCCCTAAACAGATCAAGGCTATTGGAAGAGACTTAGGGTCAAGCTACCTAACTTTATTCGGATGAAGTGAAATTAAGTCAAATTTGAGGATTCTTTCGTGGTGAGGAATCGCTTCCTTGTGGGACGCGCGTCCAGATGTCACGCAGGACGTCGGACACGTGTCGCACCAGGGAGGGGTTCCAACATTATTATTTTGTAGAGAATGTGTAAGATGGATTTGAATATGGTTATAGATTTGGATTTAATGATAATGTTATAACTTTCTTTAGGGAGTTTGACTTGATTTAATGTTAATCTAATCATTTTTGTATTATTGCAATTGGGTGTTGTGATTGATTGTTGTAGCTACACATTTGGTAATAAATCGAGAGAGTGAACTAAATACGAAATAATTAGGTTATTTAATAAGAGTTAAATAATCAAATAGATCACACAATTAATCAAATCAGTAATTTTATGGAAAGAGATCCTGTGTGAGATTTGATTGTTTATTAGAAAGTGTAAGAACTAATTAGGGTTAGTGCTGATTGTAATTGAGAGATTATATGTTCGATATTAAACCTAATTAGGATTTGTAATTATAACTTGAGAGAGAGTAATCCTCCCTTTGAGAGTCTAAAACCAACACCACAATAATACATAAATGGTTAGATTAGTATTGATGATAGGAAAAATCCCACCTCTCATAATTTGGTAAATTCTCTTGCATGTTTTCCCATTGTCAATTTGGTGTTGCTTAAGTTGATTTCTTTTTGTGTTAATTTTATGAATTAATTTTCTTTCAATCATATTCTTGTGTTTACTTTTTTCTGTTTTTATTTTATTTTATTAATTCCTTAAGCCTTAGATACTACAATTCATAACATATGCACTTGTAGTATTCTGAGGGTTTTAATTAGGTAAAACTTAGCACTTAACAAGTTTTTGGACAATTTCTAGGGAGTAGTAGGATTAGTTTAATTCCTTTAGTCTAAGGTATTTTTCTCACTCTTATGTTCGTGCACTTATATAATTTCCTTTAAAGCCTTCACTCAACAAATTAGGATATAATGTTTAGGATTACATTTTTTAAAATTTTTATTCAAGATTAATTTGAGTGAATCAATTTCACCTCCTTGAGAAGACAAACCTGGGTATTCAACTACAATTACCTCGCATACTTGCTACTAGGTTAACCTAGATTTTTAGAACTTATTATGGCACAACAAGGTGTTTGACGTGTTTGTGAGTGTTGGAAATTAGGTAATTGAAGAATGAAGAAGATTGAGGAAGATTGAAGATATCATGATCATGCAAAATTGGTCACGGCCATGACAGAGATTAAAATCCTAGGAGAACGATCGTGACTCCTATTTTTCTAGGCACGACTTTTTTCATTTGTTTTAGGATTTAAGGGTAGTTTTTTAGTCGATCAAAGTTGGAAAATTCTACAAAAACCCTAATACACTATTTAAGAACATGAAAAACACAAAAAAAAAGCACAACAGTTATTGAATCAAAGTGGATTAAAGTGGAGAGATCAAGAAAGCATCTGAAAATTCCAATTTTTTATGTCAAGGAGCAAATAGAGTTTTATTCTTTTTCCCTTGTTTCTTTCATTATCCTTGATGTGTAATTTCCAAAATGTTTATCATGTTTATGGGTTCTAAACATAGATTAGGAATTACTCTGGATTTAATTTGTTACCTTATTTATTATTGAATTCAATATATTTCGGAATGTTTATGGTAATTGTTTATACTTAAACTTAACAACAAATTCGAGAGAGTGAGTTAAAAGACATTAGTGTTACGTTGTATAATGAGAGTTAGCAATTTAATAAACTTACAATTATCAAATTACGATCAACCAAAGAGAGATCTTGTTTGAGAAATTAATTATCTATTAGATAGCTTCTGATCTAGTTGAAAATGCTAGGGATAATTTCATAAACCGAGAGGCTGCAAATCTAAAAATTTCAAATTCAATTTGGTTAACTGATTAGATCTTGAGAGAGAGTAATCAATACCTTAGGAAATATATGATCAAACACATTAAATCAACAAAATTAAAGGAAACAAAATAAGGAAAAAATAAGTCCTAAGTATTCAATCTTAGTTAAAACCCTAATTTTATTGGCAACTTAGTGTTTAATTGCTTATTCGCTTTGTTTTATTTTTTATTTTAATTAAATTCAAATAAATTTCTAAACAAGTTAGACAAATTTAGGTTCAAATTGTAACTCTTGCATAATCCTCTTAGGAACGATAATTTCTTATACTACAAAATACAATCCTTATACTTGTGGCGTATTAGGAGTTTTATTAGATATAAAACTTGCTATATAAAAGGGACCAAAGACAACTTGAAAATATGAAAGTACAACACCCAAACACAATGGTAGGACATGATTTGCATCATAAAATGGGGGATTGTGTTAGACCATCATTGACTCTGCTGAGTCTAGCATAGCAAGATTAGTAATTAGGAAAAAAGCTTTGAAATTAAACCTAAATGATTTAACAGTTCAAGCATTTTGATAGACTGCCAAATGAGTATCTCAATAGACATATTACTAACTTTCTAAAAATTTATATCTCATTCAAGATAAATGAGTCTCATAAGATGTCATTAGATTGAGGTTTTCTCTTTCACTTTGAAGGAGTGAGCTAAATCACAGCTGAAGTCATTACTCTCAGGATCCATCACCACATAGAATGGGTTAGTTGAGAATTGTTGGCTAAACAGTTTCCTATAACACGTAGGGCAAGATTCAGGAATAGTATTTTCTCTTTCCAATAGCTAAAAGGTGAGAATTTTATAATACCTAAAAGAAATGGAAGAAACTAGTATAAAAGTGTCCACGATATTTTTTAATGAAAATAAGAAATTACCTATTATAATCATAGCATGTTTAAACTAAGATTAAAAAAAGGGGAAGTTGTTTAAGGTTTTAAAAAAGCATAAGAGGGAAATTAAATGAAAATTTTTCAACATGAAGGGAATTAATACCGCTTTTTTGACCCATGAAATCCTCTTTGAAGATGATTTAAAGCTAGTAGTGCATCTCTAAAGTTAACTTATTCCAAACATGAAAACTATTGTAAATGTTGGTTAATTAAACTACTTAATGTAGGAGTTATTTACCCCCCATTTCTAATTGTTCTTAGGAGAGGTTTGTACATGTTAGTAGCAAGGAAAGGAATGATGACAGTGGTACAAAACAAAAGCCACCAATAGATTTCTATAGGGATTTTCACCGATCAGAGGGTGTATATTGACTATAAGAAACTGAATGATGTTATATATATGGACCACTTTCCACTATCATATATTGATCAAATGTGAGAATGATTATCAAGGCAAATGTCCTATTGCTTCTAGGAAGAACTATCAAGCTATTTTTAGATCCTTATAGCCATTGAAGATCAAAGAAGACTACATTTACGTATATATATTTAGTATGTCTTCTTATCTTCGAATGTTGTTCGCCTTATACAATAGACTTGCTACCTTTTAGAGGTGCATAATGGCTATTTGAAGAGTTAGGAGGAAACATTATGAGTTTATAGATTATACTTCTATCTTTGGTAGCTCTTTTCATTCATGTTTATAAAATTTAAATAGAATGCTTAAACAATGTGAGGAAACTAACATGGTACTTAATTAGGAGAAAAGTCATTTCATAGTCTACGAGGGGATAGCTTTGGGTCATAAATCTTAAGCAATAGTGCTGGGTCTTAAAATTTTGAGTAAAGTTATAAAGGTTGATAGAGTCAAGTTAGAAACTATAGAAAAGTAACCTTTGCTAACATAGGTAAAGGCAATTAAAGACATACTAAGCTTTATAGGAGATTCATTGAGGATTATTTTCAAGATAGATATACCTTTCACTAAATTATTTGAGAAAGTTGTACCTTTTTACAATTACAATATTTTAAGGAAACCTTAGGTGCCACTAGATTGGAATTTGCCTTTTAAACCAATATAAGAAGCAAGTGATTTTACAATTAGTGCAATACTTAGATAATGTAAGAATAAACATTTTCAACTGATATATTATGTAAGAAAAACCTTGACTGATGCATAAGAGAATTACACAACTAAAAAAAAGGAGTTACTAGTTGTAGTTTTTGCTTTTTGATAAATTTAGGTCTTAATTTATTTTGTCCAAAGTTGTCTATAATGGCCATTAAGCACTTCGATTTCCTCTTTAAAAAAAGATGTTAAACCAAGACTTATTATATGGGTTTTATTGCTACAAGAGTTTGATCCTGAAATCAAAAATAATAAAGGAGCGTAAAACCTTGCAAGTTACAATAAACCATCTACACATTTTGAGCATTAAAATATAGAGAAATTAGTTGGAGAATACTTAAACCTTTTATCATGTAATGGTAAAAATGTATAGCTTCTAACATTTTCTATATAAACATATTCAAAAAAGTCTACAAATAGTACAAAGAGTAGTAGGTAAAAGGTATTAGCTTTAAAAATGCTTATGCCTATTTATAATAAGACTTAGATATTTTAGTAATTCAATTGAAATATAATTAAAACTACAATTAATTTTAATTAAGTACCAATTGAGATAAAATAAGATACAATAGCTAATATTAGTGCCTATTTATCATGTGTCTTGTATTTGATCATAATGTTTCTCAAACTTTATAATCAAGTCTAACTTGATCAAATTATCTTTCGCTCTCTTTAATCATTTAATGTGTAGAACCCCTTAGGTTCTTTAATATGTTAGTATAAATTAAAATAATAGACTATATTTACGGTTAGATAAATTAAACTTCTTTAATTGGTTATTATTTCTCGAATTAAATCATTTATATTCATAGACTAATATTGGTATCTAATTATACATTGTAACTACCAAAATATT
Source organism: Erythroxylum williamsii (assembly GCA_027564335.1). NCBI lineage: Eukaryota > Viridiplantae > Streptophyta > Magnoliopsida > Malpighiales > Erythroxylaceae > Erythroxylum > Erythroxylum williamsii. The sequence continues at coordinate 19,219,979 of JANITW010000001.1, read as the reverse complement.
AGAAATGTTAAAGTAGTTTTGATTAACCTTTTTATGAATGATTTTTTCATGGAACTCAATTATTTCATTATATAATATTTTGATCAAATATAGAGTATGAAATTAATGACATAAGTTAGTTCGATGATATTAGTAACTATCTTTTAATGATATTTAAAAACTATTTCAAGTTGCAATTCTACATTAGCCAAAAATTTCTTAAATTAATAATAATTGAGAGTAATAAAACATACCTTCCGATTACTTTACGATAACAAATCCTATAAGTACTTACTTAATTATTTTCATATAATTCATATTATAATGACTATTAATTGAGCTACCTTTGAACATGATAGGTCCTAATTAATATCAAAATGAAATAATTCTTATATAAGATAATTTAAATATTTTAATTCAAATGATTACTTATACAATTATCACAATGAGAATTTTCATAAATATACAAGTAATATTTTAAAATAAATTCTCATATTAAGTAAGTTTAATGAACTTGTTCTTAAAAGTATCCATACAGTTATTTAAACATCTACATACTTTTAGACTACTATATTAATGTCTAGTTTTAATAAAAAAGTAACTAAAAATAATTTAGAGATAATACCTAAATACGATTGATTAATTTATATTCATGTTTTTATTATATTAATGTCTAGTTTTAATAAAACGATGACTAAAAATAATTTAGAGTTAATACTTAAATATGATATAAATCTTATAATTATAATTTTATAATAATGTTATTTGCAAAATATATTTATTATAAGAAAAAAAATATATTTAATTAATTATGCCATAAAAATTACAATTGATTAGCTATAAAATATAAACCAATAATAACTACAATGGAGCGGATTGCAAAGTTAATAGATAACCTGGTTCTTTAATTGATGAAGATTGCAACGGTTGGGATTTTGTATGGTTGTCACCAAAAAGTTGGAATTAAAGTGTAGAGCGTCATCAAAGTGACTTAAGATTTTCGTTTACAACTCTGAATTTCTTTATGGCTTCCATTTATCGTTGTGTGCGGATATGGAGTATTGTTCCAAAAAGAATATAAAAATTTTATTTATTCAATCCTAATAAATTATCAAATCATCTTTTTTCATTGCTTCCCGTAACAACTAAACAAACACCCTGCTAGTATGAATTACTTACTAGACAATATAACGACCAGGACCTAACTAATTGCAGAGCCCAATGATCATTTGTGAGCTTAAACCTTAAATAAATTATAATCAAGCTATAAGTTGAGGAATCTTTTCATTCATGTTACAATCTAATTTTATTTAGTCGTATGGGAAGATTTAAATTACAAGAAAAAACAATTTACACCCACGGGCACAAAATAATCTACCAAAACCTATTTAGTTCTGAAAATTTTATTTGTTTACATAATCAACTAATTCCTAAAAATGGTTTGAACAAAAGCCATTCTTAGCTTAATTTTAATCCCTATAATGGTTGGTAGGCATATACAAAATACAAGCATCCCCTTTTAAAGAACCAGAGGTGTAAATTTCAACCAAGCATCTCATCTCCAGGATGTTGTTACAAATACATTACTTTGATTGATTGTATTACATGAGCAGCATATGACTAGAATAGAAGAACCATAAATTTATTGGATAGGAAGCACCTTCTTCACAATCTCATCACTTAGAGCAGCAATCTGAGAATCTAGAGATTTAATCGTCTCCTCTTTTTGCTTCTCTAAATTAGCCAAAGCCTCTTGCAGCTCAGCCTCAACCTTCTTCCTTCCTTCCGCCAGCTTTTGCTCAACCTCAGCCTGAGTCTCCTTCTTCATCTTGTTCAGAGCCGCCGATATCTCCGCCCTCGCCGCCCTCATCACCGCCGCTGCCTGCTCCTCCAGCTCCTTCACCTCCTCCGATGTGTCCTTCACGCTGCTCAGCTTCTCCCTTATTGTCGCGTCTCTCTCGTCCATGAATTTCCCCAGTGGCGTGAACCAGATCTTGTCTAGAGCGACCATGAGGATTAGGAACTCCACCATTATGATTGGGAGAGTTAGGTTGAAGTCGAAGAGAGCGGCTTTCTCTATTTCTTCGGCGAGTAACGGCGGGGCGAAGGTGAAGGAGGCTGCGGTGAGGAGGGAGAGTGATTTGAAGGTTGTGGACGAGAGAGCGATGAGGTGGGTCTTGGTGAATTTGGGTAGTGTGACTTGGAGCTTGTTATTGGATTTGTTGGTAATGGTGGAGAGTGAGGGAGTGGGAGGTGACTGTCTGATGAGGAGTTTGGAGGAGGCCATGATCACCGTAGCCATAGCTCCGAAATTGCAGAATTTAGAATAAGAAGATGAAGAGTGTTATTGGGATGACACTGAATCTGGGTGTATACGTATGGATTTTGAGAATATCTCTACTTGTGGGAAAGATTTTAATTTAGAGAACAGGGCTATCTCATTGTTCGCCACACATACTGATGAGGCTGTTGTTGGTCCAAATGGACCAGAATGTGAATTGCACGCGCTCATCTGAGATTATGTGTATTGCACGCGCTCATCTTAGAATCCCAAAACAACGCTTAGAATTATTATCACACGTTTATTTAACAGGTGTCTAATATAATTCAACACAGTATAACGGTGATTGGCGTAATTAATTGAAGAGATAGACAGCATGTATTAATATAACTTGGCATTTGAGATTGCTTTGTTTGAAGTCTATTGACTATTGGAAGGATAAGGAAACTCTTTTTGACTATTCGATTGGGTTAGACAAAGTTATTAATTTGGAGAGAAGATCTAAACGGCCTAGGGAAAGTCTAGGTGTCGTTTTGACCATTATAAAGGATTGAACAGCCCCTAAATTGCAGCCTGCGGGAATATGATCAAAACTTGTGTTGCTGTACTTGAATAATAACCGATAGCTAAATGCTTGTGTAGCCGTTTCATACTAATACGAAGTAAAAAGGCCTTTCGTTTCCGCGCTGTTTGTTTTCTCTCCTTAATTCTTCTCTTTTATGTTCATCTCTTTCTTTCCTATGTGCATTTGACTTTTTACATCCAGTCCCGGACCAATACCCCAGTGGCCCAAGCCCATAAAGGAAAGAAGCATTCACATTTATCACAATATTAGGTGATACACAATGTCTTTCTAATGTAACTATGAAAAATAAAAAAAGGCACCATCATAAAAAGCACTGCCCGCCCTTGTTACTGCTAACAATTAACGCTTTCCAGAATTTTATTCACATAAAATCTGGTGTATTATGAGCTTGACCAATTAACAAGTACAAAGCATCTCACTTTGTCTGAGCTGATGGGTGCAACGGTAGGTGTTTAGCCAGTAAGACGGGCCTTCATGTGCTTAAAATCACAGAATTAGCTACTACTTACGGAGAAACTTCCTCCTTCCCAACAGGCAATTGCATCTAAAAACCCGTGACGATAGCAGAAGACGGTTGCACGAAGCCACTGACACGCTTCAGCCAATGTGACAATTGCCAATATAGTTTGAACATTTACCTTCCTATGAGCTTATAGTAGGCGTACAAACCAGACCCCACAAAACCAAGTAATTGCCCAATGACATTAAACTGTAAACATGTGAAAAATAGTTTATTGAGTGAAATAATAGACGGGGAATATATTATTAGCATATAAGAAGATAGGAATGAAGCAGGAAGAGTTCAAACTCACGATATCAAAAGGAAGCCCACCAAAGAATATCCAACCAAGTACAATGGTGAACAGGTCCTAGAACAGCATATCCAAAAAACATGAGGAAAAGTTTCACACACTTAAGAAACACGCAATTTAAACAAAGATAGGCGTGAAAACTGTGATTTTGCATATAATCAACTTAACAAGATCTAATTGCTGCTCCTCATGCAGAACTGCAGCTCATTTAATGTATTACAATTGCATGGAAAATCTCTTGCTTTTCGAGCAATAGTAAACTTGAAAAACCTAAGAATATTTTCTATCATCTTTCTTTTATTCTCTTAAGCACACTTGATAAATACATGATTCAACATTCTCTCTTTCTCTCTTTTTGGAGTACTAATACTAATTGGACCTCATTGTTCTTTCACTCCAGCCATCTAAATGGCAAATCAATTCAGACTCCAGCTGTATCTAACACCTAATTGGTTCAGGAAGGTATTCAGACAGGTAGGGAACTTGGAATTTGGTAATATTTTTCTCGTTCAATTAAGAATTAAGAAATGTAACATCTTTCATTTGATTGATACAGCTTGTAGAGTCCAATATAGCCACTAAAGTGGCATTCATGTGGGATGAACCAATATTAAAATGTTCCAGTTGCAAAACAGCAAGCATATGGCATGGAAAAATCAAAATAGGATTAGTAAACAAACCTTAAGGTTGCCACATATTGTCTGTGTAAGTGCTGAATTCAGAGAGGTGTTTAAAAATATGCTGTAGTTCAAGAAAAAAGCCAGTATACAGGAAAGAAGCAGCACAGCCTGTTCCAAGGAAGACAAAAATCTTCATGCTACTAAAAAAGGAGTATTGGTAAAGGACAATTTAACCGTAAAAATGTTTTATAAACATTGGGAGGTGGACTTAGCCATCTTCACTTGAGTCTATTGCTATGTAGCATGTGGGGAAAAACAGAAAGAGAGAAGTGGAAAATTGTTAGTTACTATAAGCATCATAAAAATATTTGAATTCATTAATCCAATCATATCCTCTAAGTTAAAGGTATATATATAAAGAGTATTCATTAGATTGACATAAATGTCAGAGGTCCTATATCCCCACAGAGCAGCGACCTTAACATGACAGTTCAGAAGGACAGAAAGTCAAAATGAGGTACCATGATGAACATACCACGAAGCCAGCTGAAAACAGATGAGGGAAGTTCATTGTCGTCTCCAATTCACCACGTAAAAATGTCAAGAGCAATAAAACAGGGCCACATATAATTCCTATTAAAAGAAAAGCAACCCAATATAGCAGTCCAGACAAAAAATTGAGTGTGTAACAATTGGACAGTACATAAAGTACAATTTGACGGCATTAGTTTATTACCATTGCACCACATAAGACCAAAACTGTTTAGGCCACTGGATTTACCTGAGAAAGAACGTCATAGTTATTCTTCAAGAGAGACAAAGCTACAGATGATACAAAATAACGTAGTTTTGAAGGCAAGAGAGTACTACCAACACGGCCTATGCTTGCAAGATATATTGCTGTAGAAATGTTGGCTAAGAAGACGACCGCATAACCATAAAAATCAAATGACAAGTCCCGTGCTCCAGCAATGAAAGCTCCAAAAACAATCAACCCAACACTGACAACATCCTTAATTTCTTGAGTTAAATGAACAATCAGAAACAGAAAAGTGCAAGTACAACAAATTCCTGGGACACGTTAAAACCAAGAACCTTGAGTATTACAGATTAAGAAGACAACAGCATAATCATAAAATTGAAAAACAAGTCCCATGCTCCAGCAAGGATTGCACCAAAAACAATCAACCCAACACTGAAAATATCCCTAATTTCTTGGGATAAAAGAAAAATCAGAAACAGAAAAGTGCGAGTGCAACAAATTCCTGCGACACAAAGTAAAACCAAGAATCTTGAATATTACAGATTAAGCATTTCATAGTCCTACTCAAATTCAAGCCCGAACGTACAGAATGATAATAAGAAAGGGGTAACTTAGGAACTTTTCAAAATCCAACATTTTTTGTCCTGAGTGCATTACTTCTGTCTATAATAAATCTTCAGAAAACCAACACATGGAACCAAATTTTAAAATGAGAATTAAGCACATTCATGTCTTCAAAAGGAATCACAGATTATGTTCCCAAACAATGAAAAGACAAGTACTATATGGGTTGGCTTGGTAGATAAATGGAAATAACAAGGTGAGTTACCAACAATATCTTAGACTTTGAACAACAGGAAAAAATTTTACAGAAATATTTGAAGCATCACTCATACCAAAAGATGGATGATACTTATATAACATGTTAAAAATAGATTTACAAGACAAAACAGGAGAAAAAAGTTTCAAAGGACTATGAATCTTTCAAACAACATTATGGGTCTTTCAACAGAAAACACCCATATCAGACAATGTGATCACACTCCAGAAAGAGGTTATAGGAGTCCATCACTGTTAATGGAGAAAATTTGACAATTTTAATGTCATATTGGCAACAGCACAACATGATACAAAAGAGCTTAAGATCTATAGAAGAAATAACAGGGGAAAAATTAGTCAACCATGGCCTTTACTTTGATGGGATGAGAGGTTGGAATTGAGTTGACAGCAAAGACAACAAAGGTTGAAATTTAGATAAAGTTAAAATTCCTTATTAGATAGGAAGTAGTAGTAAGATAACTATGTTATTCTAGTTTTAGATATGCTATCCTATTTGTTTAGGACTTAAACTTATAGAATTTTTATTATAATAGGATTTAAATTTGTTATGAACTCTTTCCTACTAGAATAAGGGTTCTAAGAACTTCTCTATAAATACGTACATTTAAGGCTCAATAATAACAGATCTTTAAATTTTTCTACAAACTTGAGTTTTCAACTAGAAGGTGTAATGCTTTCTTCTAAGGCTCCGTTTGGTTGGTGGGAAAGTAAAGTGAATTTGGAATATGATTTCTTGGAAAATAAATTTATGGAAAGTAAAGATATTCACATGTTTGGATACTTATAAAAATTTTAATAGGAAAGTTGGGTGAATTCTTATTATAGTGTTTGGTATGTAACGGTATTTTATACAATGTAATTTAATTTTAACTTATGTTTCCAATTATATCCCTACAAACAGAATAAAAATTTAAATCATTAGATAAGAAAAAATATGAACGTGAAGATTGTCAATTGAAACTTTTAAGCATAAATATTCAAAATCTAAATACCAGCCGATATCAGAAAATTTTTAAAATAGGGGAGATTTTTTGCAAAATTTTAAAAAAATTTTAAAATTTCCCTCCCTCCCTCTTATTTCTCCTTCCCTCCTTT